>OZ030027.1:365000-837500 GCA_964023405.1 Apodemus agrarius | reverse complement strand
CTTTCTCTTCCAATTTTTCTTGCATTACCATAAACATGATTTAATCAATAAATATCAATTTTTTGGGGTAGAGATAACCAGTGTGATTTTCAAGTAACAAATGCTCTTAAAACAGAAAAATTATAAAGATATTTCCTATGAACTTTTTCACTTCGTGAAGGAAGTCTAAGGAAGGCAAATAGTTATTATACACAAGGAATGCTTATTTCTGGGTGCATATTAAAATCACCCAAGGATCTTTTGAACGTCTGAGAGACCAGATCTTTTGGGTTCAAACTCCATCTTAGAGAACCTGACCTGAGGTTAAATTCCAGTTAACTAACAGGCTGGCACCTAGCAACAGTTTCCAGCTTATCTCTAACATATCTGCACTTCCAAGTTACAAGTTTGCCCCTGACACTTTACTTCCCAACAACCACCAATCAGGAAGGAAGCAGAAATTAAATTTATGGCTTGGATCCCAGCACCAGCCAATTATATTAAAGTCTATAATGGCACCTAATCAGATGTGTGCCAGGCTAGATACCCCCTACTTGCCTCTAGAAATGATTGCCTGAGCCAGGCTCAGGGCTCTACCTTTCTGTCCTGCTGTGTCAGGGATGTCAGCCCACCCAAGTTTGAGCTTGTAATAAAGGGACTCTAATGTGATTGCATGAGAATCAGCTCCTTGTTGCTCTTTAAGGGTTCATGAAAGCTTCCTGGCACAACATTGCTAAGTATCCAGATTTATTTCACTGAGAATGGTACCAGAAATTGTATTGAGCATGGTATTTTTTGTTAGGGTCCTAAATAATAAAGCTGCACAAAAATATTTGAGAGCTCATAAATTCTACCCATTAGAAATCTGTGCAAGAGAAAAGACAAGCAAATATATACCTCTGAGATCTAAAAGTAATGGAGGAGAAAGGGATCTTTAAAAAGAAGAAAAAGATATACAGGTACACACATAGAGATGTAAGAGAAAATGATAATATTGTTCATGAAGAGAAAGGACTCAATGAAGATAAAATCTCCTTCCTCCAATAACTGCTATAAAAAGAATGATGAGAATTCAAGTGGGATTGAGGGTAAAGCATTTTAGATGGATTATAAACAGGAAGGGTAAACAGGGCAGCTGCTGCTTCCCACTCCAGAAATAATAGAGAGATTAGGGTCTCTTCCTCTTGACTAAGATCAGAGAAAGGAAGAAAGAAAGGCTGAGTGTTGAAAGAATAGCTTTGTGAATGGCTATGCAGATAGTAAAAGGCACTATAGTAGGCAGAAGTATAGATCCTTTAAAATAACAAATACTAACGTTCTGAGTAGATAGGTGAATGTCACAGGATTTTCCCTGTTAAAATACGTTAGAACAGAGGAGGCCTGTGATGGTACAGGGAAAAGGGAGGTGGAGCAAAGAGGTGAAAAGACAGAGTGTCTCAGAATAGGGAGGAAGCCAAAATGGAGGTAGACGGACAGGAAGAAGATCCTGATCCCACATTGTTTTAACAGTCACAAGTAGCTATGATTTCACAAGGTTAGAAATATTGGGATAGAGAGCCGGGTACGAGCAGCTCAGCCAAGGCCACGCGGTGCTTTCAGCTGGGGCAGCCATCTTGCCCCAGACCCCCGCTGCAAACAGCGGGCACACTGGACGCAGTGAGCAGCTGGAATCAGGTGCGTGGCCAGAGTTATAGCTTAGCTTAGCTCTGCAGGAGATCCGGGCACAGAAAGCTCAGCTGCGGGTGCAGACTACCGGCCGGGACCAGCTCTCTGAGCGGACTAGCAGCAAGGGGCCACCGGGCCGCCTCGGGGCACAGCTCGACACTCTAGCAGCTGGAGTCAAGGGCCTGGACTCAGAGCGAGCATAGTCCAGCACAGACAACGCAGCCAGAAGGGAGCAGCAGAGCCGGGTACCAGCAGCTCAGCCAAGGCCACGCAGTGCTTTCAGCAGGGGCAGCCATCTTGCCCCAGACCCCGCTGCAAACAGCGGGCACACTGGACGCAGTGAGCGGCTGGAATCAGGTGCGTGGCCAGAGTTATAGCTTAGCTTAGCTCTGCAGGAGATCCGGGCACAGAAAGCTCAGCTGCGGGTGCAGACTACCGGCCGGGACCAGCTCTCTGAGCGGACTAGCAGTGAGGGGCCACCGGACCACCTCGGGGCACAGCTCAGAACTCCAGCAGCTGGAGTCAGGGGCCTGGACTCAGAGCGAGCATAGTCCAGCACAGACAAGCTGCCAGAAGGGATCTGTCTCCTGGGGACAGGCGTGCTGTGCTTTCAGCAGGGTGCCATCTACAATAAGACCAACTAACGCCAGAGATAAAGAGATGGCAAAAGGCAAATGTAGGAACGTTATTAACAGAAATCAAGGCAATATGGCACCATCTGAACCCAATTCGCCAACCACAGCAAGTACAGGATATCCCAGCACACCAGAAAAACAAGAGTTAGATATAAAAGCACAGGTCATGATGCTCCTAGAGGAACACAAAAAAGACATAAACAAATCTCTTAAAGAAATGCAGGGGAACATCAATAGAGTAGAAGCTCTTACAATCCAAACACAAAAAACACTTAAAGAACTCCAGGAGAATATGGGCCATCAGACAGAAACCAATAAAGAGGAAGTAAGAAAATCAGTTAAAGAAATGCAGGAGAACTTGAAACAACAGGCAGAAGTCATGAAAGAGGGAGCACAAAAATATATTAAAGAATTACATGAAAACACAAACAAATGATGGAACTGAGCAAAACCATCCAAGATCTGAACACAGAGGTAGAAACAACTAAGAAATCACAAAAGGAGGCAACCTTGGAGATAGAAAACCTTGGGAAGAAAACAGGGGTCGTAGATGCAAACATAAACAATAGAATACAAGAGATAGAAATAAGAATCTCTGATGCTGAAGATAACATAGTAACCATTGACTCCACAGTCAAAGAAAACGCAAAATCCAAAAGGCTTGTAACCCAAAACATCCAGGAAATCCAGGACACAATGAGAAGACCAAACCTAAGGATTATAGGGATAGATGAGAGTGAAGATCTACAACTTAAAGGGCCAGCAAATATCTTTAACAAAATTATGGAAGAAAACTTTCCTAACTTAAAGAGAGAGATGCCCATGAATGTACAAGAAGCATACAAAACTCCAAACAGACTGGACCAGAACAGAAACACCTCCCGTCACATAATAATCAAAACCCCAAATGTACTAAACAAAGAAAGAATATTAAAGGCAGTAAGAGAAAAGGGCCAAGTAACATATAAAGGAAGACCTATCAGAATCACACCAGACTTCTCTCCAGAAACCGTGAAAGCTAGAAGATCCTGGGCAGACCTCATGCAGACCCTAAGAGAAAACAAATGTCAGCCAAGACTACTATACCCAGCAAAACTCTCAATCAACATAGATGGAGAAATCAAAATATTCCATGACAGGACCAAATTTACACAATATCTTTCCACTAACCCAGCTCTACAAAGGACAATAGGAGGAAAACTCCAACACAAGGAAGGGAATGGCACCCAAGAAAAAGCAAGACAGTAAATTTCTTCCATCAAACTCAAAGGAAGATAACTACTCAAAAACAAAAATAACATCAAAAATGTCAGGAAGTAATAATCTCTATTCCTTAATATCTCTTAACATCAATGGACTCAACTCCCCAATAAAAAGACATAGACTAACAGACTGGATACAGAAACAGGATCCTACATTTTGCTGCTTACAGGAAACACACCTCAGAGTCAAAGACAAACACTACCTTAGAGTAAAAGGATGGAAGACAATTTTGCAAGCAAATGGTCACAGGAAGCAAGCTGGAGTAGCCATTTTAATATCAGATAAAATTGACTTTCAACCCAAAGTCATCAAAAGAGACACAGAAGGTCACTTCCTGCTAGTCAAAGGAAGAATCCACCAAGAGGAACTCACAATTCTAAACATCTACGCTCCAAATGTAAGGGCACCCTCATTTGTAAAAGAAACCTTACTAAAGCTCAAAGCACACATTGCACCTAACACAATGATTGTGGGGGACCTCAATACTCCACTATATACAGTGGACCGACCAGGAAAACAGAAACTAAACAGAGACACAGAGAAACTCATCGAAACTTTGGAGCAATTGGATTTAACAGATATATATAGAACATTTCACCCTAAAGCAAAAGACTATACCTTTTTCTCAGCCCCTCATGGTACCTTCTCCAAAATCGACCATATAATTGGACACAAGACAGATCTCAACAAATATAAAAAGATCGAACTAATCCCATGCCTCTTATCAGATCACCATGGAGTAAGAGTGTTCTTCAATAGCAACAAAAACAACAGAAAATCCCCATACGCTTGGAGGCTGAACAATATTCTACTCAATGATACCTTAGTCCAGGAAGAAATAAAGAAAGAAATCAAAGAATTCTTAGAACTTAATGAAAATGAAGGCACAACATACCCAAATCTATGGGACACAATGAAAGCAGTGCTTAGAGGAAAACTCATAGCCCTGAGTGTCTCCAAAAAGAAACAGGAGAGAGCATATACTAGCAACTTAATGGCGCACTTGAAAGCTCTGGAACAAAAAGAAGCAATTTCACCCAGGAGGAGTAGAAGACAGGAAATCATCAAACTCAGGGCTGAAATCAATCAAGTTGAAACAAAGAGAACCATACAAAGAATCAACAAAACCAGGAGCTGGTTCTTTGAGAAGATCAACAAGATAGATAAACCCCTAGCCAGACTTACTAAAGGGCACAGAGACAGTATTCAAATTAACAAAATTAGAAATGAAAAGGGAGATATAACAACAGAAACTGAGGAAATTCAAAAAATCATCAGATCCTACTACAAAAACCTATACTCAACACAACTGGAGAATCTGGAGGAAATGGACAATTTCCTCGACAGTTACCAAATACCAAAATTAAACCAGGATCAAATAGATCGTCTAAACAGACCCATAACCCCCAAAGAAATAGAAGGGGTCATAGACAGTCTTCCAACCAAAAAAGAGCACAGGACCAGACGGTTTTAGTGCAGAATTCTATCAGACCTTCAAAGAAGTCCTGATACCGATACTCTTCAAATTATTCCACAAAATAGAAACAGAAGGAACACTACCCAACTCATTCTATGAAGCCACAATTACCCTGGTACCAAAACCACACAAAGATCCAACTAAGAAAGAGAACTACAGGCCAATTTCTCTTATGAATATCGATGCAAAAATACTAAATAAAATACTTGCCAACCGAATCCAAGAACACATCAAAACGATCATTCACCATGATCAAGTTGGCTTCATCCCAGGGATGCAGGGATGGTTCAATATACGGAAATCCATCAACGTAATCCACTACATAAACAAACTCAAAGAAAAAAACCACATGGTCATCTCATTGGATGCTGAAAAAGCATTTGACAAAATTCAGCATCCTTTCATACTAAAGGTCCTAGAAAGAACAGGAATTCAAGGCCCATATCTAAACATAGTAAAAGCAATATACAGCAGACCAGTAGCCAACATCAAGGTAAACGGAGAAAAACTTGAAGCAATCCCTCTAAAATCAGGGACTAGACAAGGCTGTCCCCTCTTGCCATATCTCTTCAATATAGTACTTGAGGTACTAGCTAGAGCAATTCAACAACAGAGGGAAGTCAAAGGGATACAAATCGGAAAGGAAGAAGTCAAACTATCACTATTTGCAGATGATATGATAGTTTACTTAAGTGACCCAAAAACCTCCACCAGAGAACTCCTGCAACTGATAAACAACTTCAGCAAAGTGGCTGGCTATAAAATCAACTCAAGTAAATCAGTAGCCTTCCTATACGCGAAGGATAAGCAGGCCGAGAAAGAAATTAGGGAAATGCCACCCTTCACAATAGCCACAAATGATATAAAGTATCTTGGAGTGACGCTAACCAAACATGTGAAAGATTTATATGACAAAAACTTCAGGTCTCTGAAGAGGGAAATTGAAGAAGACATCAGAAAATGGGAAAATCTTCCATGCTCGTGGGTTGGCAGGACTAATATAGTCAAAATGGCAATCTTGCCCAAAGCAATATACAGATTCAATGCAATTCCCATCAAAATCCCAACTCAGTTCTTCATAGAGCTAGAAAGAGCAATTCTCAAATTCATCTGGAATAACAAAAAACCCAGGATAGCTAAAACTATCATCAACAGCAAAAGAACTTCTGGGGGAATCAATATCCCGGACCTCAAGCAATATTACAGAGCAGTGGTATTAAAAACTGCATGGTATTGGTTCAGTGACAGGGAAGTAGATCAATGGAATAGGATCGAAGACCCAGAATTGAACCCACACATCTATGGCCAATTGATCTTCGACAAAGGAGCTGAAAACATCCAGTGGAAAAAAAGATAGCCTTTTCAACAGATGGTGCTGGCTCAACTGGAGGTCAACATGCAGAAGAATGAGAATTGATCCACTCTTATCTCCTTGCACTAAGCTCAACTCCAAGTGGATCAAAGACCTCCACATAAAACCAGACACACTAAAACTAATAGAAAAGAAACTGGGGAAGACCCTTGAGGACATTGGCTCAGGGGAAAAATTCCTGAACAGAACACCAATTGCTTATGCTCTAAGAGCAAGAATAGACAAATGGGACCTCATAAAACTACAAAGTTTCTGTAAGGCAAAAGACACTGTCAAAAGGATAAATCGGCAGCCAACAAATTGGGAAAAAATCTTCACCAACCCCACATCCGACAGAGGGCTAATCTCCAATGTATACAAAGAACTCAAGAGGTTAGACCCCAGAAAACCAAATAACCCTATCCAAAAATGGGGTACAGAGCTAAACAGAGACTTTTCACCTGAAGAAATTCGGATGGCTGAGAAACACCTTAAAAAATGTTCAACATCACTAGTCATTAGGGAAATGCAAATTAAAACAACCCTGAGATTTCACCTCACACCAGTCAGAATGGCTAAGATTAAAAACTCAGAAGACATCAGGTGTTGGCGAGGATGTGGAGAAAGAGGAACACTCCTCCACTGCTGGTGGGAATGCAAGCTGGTACAACCACTCTGGAAATCAGTATGGCGGTTCCTCAGAAAACTGGGCGTGATACTTCCGGAGGACCCAGCCATACCACTCCTGGGAATATACCCAGAAGATTCACCAGCATGCAATAAGGATACATGCTCCACTATGTTCATAGCAGCCTTATATATAATAGCCAGAAGCTGGAAAGAACCCAGATGTCCCTCAACAGAGGAATGGATACAAAAAATGTGGTATATATACACAATGGAGTACTATTCAGCCATTAGAAACAATGAATTCATGAAATTCTTAGAGAAATGGATGGAGCTGGAGAATGTCATACTAAGTGAGGTGACCTAGTCTCAAAAGAATACCCATGGTATACAGTCACTGATAAGTGGATATTAGCCTAGAAGCTTGGAACACCAAAGACACAAATCACATATCAAGTGATGTCTCACAAGAAGAAAGGAGTGGACACTGGTGCTAGAATGGACCAAAACATCATTGTGGGAGAGTACAAAAACAGTAAAGTGGGAGGGGGTGGATGCGGGAGCAGGGGGAGGGAAAAGGACATGTGGGACCTTTGGGGGTGGGGAACCAGAAAAAGGGAAATGAATTGTAAATATAGAATATATACAATAAAAAAATCAAAAAAAAAAAAGAAAGAAAGAAAAGAAAACATCTCACTGTTCTTCCAAAATAATGGTGTTAAATAAAAGACAGCTACCGTTAAAAAAAAAAAAATATTGGGATAAAGCTTTTATCATTATTAATGATAACACTGAAATTACTCTACTGACATCTTGTAAATTGTAATTTTCTTCATATATAAATCTGATTGGTTAATTATGCTTTTGTTTTGTTTTGTTTTTGTTTTTTTGAGACAGGGTTTCTCTGTGTAGCCCTGGCTGTCCTGGAACTCTACAGACTAGGCTGACCTCGAACTCAGAAATCCGCCTGCCTCTGCTTCCTGAGTGCTGGGATTAAAGGCGTGGGCCACTACCGCCCGGCTCTTAATTAAGCTTTTAAGAGTCTTGATTGGGGCTGGAGAGGTGGCCCAGTGGTTAAGAGTACTGACTGCTCTTCCAGAGGTCCTGAGTTCAATTCCCAGCAACCACATGGCGGCTCACAACCATCTGTAATGGGATCTGATGCCCTCTTCTGGTGTGTCTGAAGAAAACAACAGTGTACTCCCGTACATGACATAAATAAATAATTCTTTAAAAAAAAAAAAAGAGTCTTGATTCTACTGAGTTACTGGCTATTGTATTATGCAACTGCGAGGTTGGCAGTTCCATTTAGTTACTGGAATGTGGGATGGCTGACTACATGGGTTTATGGCTGAGGAAGAACTAGCAGAGCCCAGGACAAGTGCCTGATTGCGGGAGTGTGGACCAGTATGGCTGAGAGTTGGCAGTCAGCAGGAGCCAGTAAGCGTGGTTCAGCTCCGCAGAGAGTTGGCGGGTTCATTTTTTACTATTTCCCGCAATAGGCAAAAATTAAAATAGTGTCAAGAGCAAATTTAACAGTGAGGAAAGTCAAAATAAGGATTGTTTGGTTCACAGTCCTCTCTTCATCTCTTAAACCTTTTTTTTTTAAATCTAAGTGATCCAGGACAGACCAAAGAAAAGAAGGTTAGTGGAATGGTTTGCTCTGCATTGCGGAGTAACAAGGGATTAGAAGGCTGTGCTTTAGCATGCAGAAAGAACATTGAACAATTATTGTGCCTATCCTTTGATTCAAGAACTAGAATATGTTGAAACTGTTTGAATTCTTAACTATAAATTAACAAAAAAGTTACAAAAATTCTACTAAAGATCTAAATGGGAAGAGAGTCTCTATTTTATTTTTAAAAAATCAATTGGAAGAAAATATAAATCAAGATAAAAATTATTTATTCTATGTAATAGATGAGAATCATTCTGAATGCATTCATGTGAAAAGATGCTGAAAATAAACATTAACTTCTCAACATTGAAAATGTCAATTTTTACAAAGAAATAAGCTTGAGTTGATTCTCTAATGCTGCTACTGATTGTTCCAAATTCCCCATACTCTTTACTGCAATGAAACAATGGTAGACAAATGTGATGATTATGCTGGCTAGTTTTTGTATTAACTTGACACAAGAAAGGGTCATCTGGGAAGAAAGAATCTTCAGGTGAGAAAAAGTCCTTCACAGGATTGATCTATGGGCAAATCTGTAAGGCATTGTCTCGATGAATGATTGAAGTGGGAAGTATGGCTTACTGTGAATGATATCACCCCTTTAGATAGAATGTAAATCTAAAAAGTGCAGAAGTCTAGCATCCTGGGGTCTCTCATTACCAGAATTCAGCAAATTAGTGAATTCTGGGGTAGGTGACTGCTATGTTAATCTGTTGGGTCTATCTCTACAGATATTCCACTATTGAGCTGTGGGGGCTGGAAACTTGCTAGGGAGGTCTAGGAACTGTTGCTTAGGAATTAGCTGAATAAGTCTGGAAACTGCTATTGACCCATTGTCCTTGCTCCAGTCCAGATGGCTGGGACATTCCATTACTTTGGCTTGAAGGCTGGAGTATGGTTTTGTTTTTGTTTTTTTTTTTGTTTGTTTTTTTTTTCTATTAGTAATTGACTCACCTGGGCTTGCCCAGTTTTTATGCCTAGTCTCCTTAATTTGAAGTTTGTCGTGGAATCAGCCCAGCCTTCTCAATTAGAGATACCCGCCATAATTTTGAGTGTTTGAATACTTGGTTATCAGTTAGTTGCTGTTTGGAAGAATTAGGATTGTGGCTTTAATGGGGGAGTATCTCACCTAGGGCAGGCTTTAACATCTTAAAAGCTTTAAGCATTCTCAGTTGTTTCTTTCTGTCTCTTATTTGTAGATGGAGATATAAGCCCTTAGCTGCCGCTCCTTTGCTATACTAGTGTGCCTGTCAACATGCTTCCCAGTGTGATAGATGGTAATAAATACACCTTTCCTTTTATAAGTTGATCTGATCATTATATTCTTTTTTTATTTTGTTTTTATTTTTTATTTATTTATTTTTGGTTTTTCGAGACAGGGTTTCTCTGTGTGGTCCTGGCTGTCCTGGAACTCACTCTGTAGACCAGGCTGGCCTCAAACTCAGAAATTCACCTGCCTCTGCCTCCCAAGTGCTGAGATTACAGGCGTGTGCCACTACGCCCGGCTTTGATCATTATATTCTAATACAGCAAAAGAAACCCTAATACATGAATACAGTTTTGGATCTTAGGATAACACTTTTTTTTCTATTTCTGTTACCTTTCTCCAATATCCAAGCTTGATATTCAGAGAGAGAATTTGGAACCAATGACAATATAAAGGAAACAACTATGCTTCAGTTAAACTGTATGGTACATATGTTACATTCTTTGCGTTCTGTTTTTTTGTTAAAAATTTTCATCATGATAAAAGTGTAAGAAGAAGAAGAGATAAATAAAATTAAAATATCTTCTAGGAAAAAACCCAGCAGATGAGGTAATTGTAATTTTTTTTTCCAAATGAAATCTTTTTTTTTTTTTTTTGGTTTTTTCAAGACAGGGTTTCTCTGTGTAGCCCTGGCTGTCCTGGAACTCACTCTGTAGACCAGGCTGGCCTTGAACTTAGAAATCTGCCTGCCTCTGCCTTCCAAGTGCTGGGATTAAAGGCGTGCGCCACTACCACCCAGCTTAAATGAAATCTTTTGTTTGGCACATGCATAGCATTTCTTGAGTTTTTAAATTCACTGCTTTTAGTGTTTGAGTTTGAAAGATCCATTGACAAATTATCAGTTTTTCACTAAGTGACCATTTAAAACTACTAATTATCCAAACCCAATATTCACTCTCATTCTGTCTTTTTTGATTTTTCTACCATTATATTCTATGGATAGTATAACTTAAATTAATAAATCCTAAGATAGTTAATGTGACAAATCAGTATCTCTTCTGTAGTCCTCTCTTCTGTTCTTCAGATCCAAATCTCTGTTGAACTAGTATGTTTGTGTTATTCAATATGTCTTTGAACCTGTATGATTTTTCCAATCCTAGAAGTTCTTGCTTTTTTAATGACTTTAGCACAATGGAAAATTTCCAGTTACTATGTTCAAATTGACCTCATGATGCAAATTTCAGTTAAAATATATCATGTATGCTAATGAAATGGGAGAGGACAATTAACCAGTTTGCTAAGATAATGTCCAGGTATAGCCAACTCCTCCTTCAAGTTAACTGTTAACTGAATGTGAAAAGTTCCTGCCATCTTGAGGATAACTTCTTTCTTATTCAGACCTTCATCTCATTCCTATATAATTTTTGAGCCCAGATTTTTCTGCTTGTCAGATGCTACCTTTGATACTTGTTGGGATCATCAGGCAGCTTCAAAGACCACACCAGGCCACACCGTTCCTCGTGAGGTTTATTGAGAGAGGAAAGGACAATGTATCAGTGGAAAGAGAGAGAGAGAGAGAGAGAGAGAGAGAGAGAGGAGAAAAGAGAAAGGAGAAAGGAGAAAGGAGAAGAGAAGAGAGAGATACCAGGGCTTGAGAGAGGAAAGGAAAAAGTATCAGTGGAAAGAGAAAAAGGGAGAGAGAGAGAGAGAGAGAGAGAGAGAGAGAGAGAGAGAGAAGAGAAGAGAAGAAAAGAGAAGAGAAAGATACCAGGGCTTTCTTTATACATGGATGGTGACGTGGTCACAGGTAAAGGTGGGAGGTAAGTCAAATGGATTCTGGGAATATGGTGGCTGTTGCCTTGGCAATAGGTGTGCAGGTTGCACTGTTGTCTGTGTGATGTCACGTTTAAGAGGTCTTGCTGGGCATGGTGGCGCACGCCTGTAATCCCAGCACTTGGGAGGCAGAGGCACGCGGATTTCTGAGTTTGAGGCAGCCTGGTCTACAGAGTGAGTTCCAGGACAGCCAGGGCTACACAGATAAACCCTGTGTCGAAAAAAATCAACCCCCCCCAAAAAAAAGAGGTCTTGATAACCAACAATACTGTTTCTGGAGTTCCTTTTTATGGCCTCGAATCTGACTGCCATCTCTATGAACCTACTGGGATAAAGGTGAACACTTTAGTATAACATAATGTAATTCTTTTAAGTATAAATTATGTAGTTCCAACCTACTTGTAAGCTAGTAAGAGTAATGGTTTAAAGCACAACATTGTCAGAGAGGTGAGACTTCTCTCATGGAAGCAGGCTGTTAGAACTTTATCTTTTGTTCAGGAATACAAAAGGAGGCAGTACCCACTGTGCAAAAAGTAAGAAGCACACTTCAAACAAACAGGAATTCCTAAAGTTAGGTGTGACTAGGGTAACAATATAGAGTATCTGTGATCCTCAGCCATAAACAGAGTTTTCCTCAGATTCCACATTCCAAGATTCTTCTTTTGCTACCACGGAACAAAGATCAGATGAAAATATGTGGAATAAGGAGGGCCAGAGGAGAGCTCATATGGATAAGGAAACAAACTCCCCACCATGATCATTTTTGAGTAAGGAGGCAAAACCCCAAGCCACCAGGAAAGAATCATAAACCACTATTACATTTAGTGCAAAAGCAAATATACAGCTATAGTACAGGAAGAAAATTAAGAATGGTATCACACCCAGCATCCTATCCAAATAGGAGAAGCAGCAGGAAATTTTCACATTGGTCAACTAATCCTACTACATATATATGACTGAATTAGGAAAATTAGGTGTAAAAGCTGAGAAAGTTCCTCTCCTATGGGTCAGGAAAACATCTTGCTAAAGTATGAGTTAGAAGCAGAACAGCAGGGAATTCTGTCTCTATCACAGATACCAAATAAGTTTCAAAAGTCTATTAGTTAGGTAGTTGACACCCTGTCTTAGGGCTAATCACATCACAATAATATGGGTTATGTTGGGAATAAGAATGGGTATTGTCTGCATCTGTGTGTAGTGATTATGAAAACACAGGTTTTCCACTAAGAGTGACCTGACACTCAGCTAGATTAGTCAGGTGCCAAATTGTCTGTGAGCTTCAACAGAGTAAAGTGTATGTTCCCAAGAATTTGTGTGACACAGATCCAGTATTTCTGGAAAAAAAAAGTAAGAAAGAAAAGAAACAAAAGAAAGAAATGGTATAAATATTTCATTTTATATAAATTTTATTCCCAAAGAAGCAAATAGAACAATGAGAACATATTGAACTCTAGCTAATGGTATGCATACTATACTAACATGAGTTATATTAGCAAATATTAACTATATCCCATAGATGCTTAATGTCCATTTACAAATTGATTAGATCTGGAATCAACTAAGAGTAGCTTCTATAAATGAACAGATGCATTTTCAGGAGAAATAACACATGAAGGAAGTCACTTCTATACTGTGAGCCTCACTTTGCAGCCATGGCCAAGATAGGAAGAATTCCAAGGAAACACAATGCTGTGTGCTGGCCTGGTTTTGTGCTTTAATGGTGAACTCATGGCATTTGCTGCCATTCTTGTCACTGTCACTACTGTAAAAAGATTTGTCATTGACATCAGAGCTCAGATCTTTCCACCTTTCATCACGGGTGGTCAAGGAATCTCCCAGGCCATCAACAGTTCTTTAGAACTGCTGAGAAATCCAGTACTGTGTACTGAGCAGCTGACTGATTCTCAGCCTCCAACATAGTTGTACTACCCAGTTCCTATTATGTATGTAAACCTCATAATTCTCTTTCATTATATATCTAGAGAACTCCGACTAATACAGTTTCAAATCAAGATACAATATGAGGTGAATAGAGGATTTAGTTATAGCAATCTGGGCAGGGAAATATTAAATATGGACTCTAACTGAGAAGTTTCCTGTGTTTCAGAGAATTAAAAAAAGGAAAATATCAACATTGGAAGCTAAAAAGAGGTATAATAAAATGTAGCTAAATATATAATGGGTAATCTGAATTCAGAAAAGTTAGTAAAACACGATGACTTTGGGTTTAGCTCTCAAGCCAGATTGTAATGTAATATGCTGCAAAGCAAATCTCAACTGGAAGACAAAAGAGCCTACAAATACACTTTTGTCATTTGTGACCACTGAAACTAGTGTTTGTATAAATTTTGTTTTTGTTTTGGCCTTAAACTATTAAAGCTTGTATATATCTTTCCACCCCTACCCTGATGCTCCAGCAATTCAAGAGTTGGAAACTTATTTCTTCAATTCTTATGTCAGCATATGAATTGATATTTGAAAGTGTGCCTTTTATGATGTTAATAAGTTGAATGCTTTTTCAAACTCATTTTGTTAGTCCTGTCTTTTTATTGGAATAATTGAAACATTGATTTATCAATAAGCAATGTGTGTTGATTTCCATTATTTTATTGTTATGGTGTGGGGTTTTCCCCTGTTGTTTTGATTTGTTGGTCTGAGATTATTTATTCTTTGAATGTGGTTTTTTTTTTGATATGGTTAATTTTTTTTTGTTTTTTGTTTTTTGTTTTTTGTTTGTTTTTCTTGGTTTTTTGGATTTGGTTTTTTCAAGACAGGATTTCTCAGTAGAGCCCTGGCTGTCCTGGAACTCACTCTGTAGACCAGGCTGGCCTCAAACTCAGAAATCCACCTGCCTCTGCCTCCCAGAGTGCTGGGATTACACGTGTACACCACAACCGCCCGGTTGGTTAATCTTTTTAGATTGAAGTTTTCCTTCAAACACCTTCTGTAAAGCTGGATTTGTAGAAAGGTGCTGTTTAACTCTAGTGTTATTATGCAATATTTTTCTTTCTTCATCTATTGTAATTGAAGGTTTTGTTTGATATAGTTGTCTCTTGCTGGTATTATATAATTTCCAGAACATCTGCCCAAGACATTCTAGCTTTAGAGTATGCACTGAGAAGTCAGGTATTATTCTAATGAATTTGTCCTTATATGTTGTTTGGCCTTTTTCTCTTTCAGGTTTTGATATTCTTTCTATGTTCTATACATTTAGTGTTATGTGTCATGAGATTTCCCATTTCTTGTCTAGTCTATTTGGTATTCTGTATGCATCTTTTACCTTGAGAAACAGTTCCTTCTTCAGGTAAGGGAAATTTCCTTCTCATTTTGCTGAAGAAATTTGCTTTTGACATGGAATTTACCCTCTTCCTTTATTTAGATGATTCATAAAAATGATATTTTCATTGTTCTCCAGTTTTCTGGATATTTTGTGCTTGAATTTACTTAGATTTAACATTCTTCTCTGACTGAGGTATTTCTTCTACCTTACCTCCAATGGCTGAGACTCTCTCTTATATGTCTTGTACCCTGTAGGTGAGGCTCACCTTTGAAGTTTTTATTTGACTCCACAAACTTTTCATCTCCAGTTTCATCTTACTTTGGGTTTCCTTTAGTGATTTGATTTCTGTTTTTAATTCTTAAACTGTTTCCATCATTTTCTTCTACTGTGTGTTTTTTTGCTTTCACAGACTTCATTAACCTTAAGTTTTATTTGTATACACTTTGATTTCCCTGAGTATATTCAGAATGGCTATTTTGAAGTCCCTATCTTATATTTTAGCTATACTGCATTCCTTGGGGTCTATTGTGCATAGTAGTGTTGCTGGGTTCTAGTTTAGCTATATTACCTTAGTTGTTAATGATTGTACTTTTGAACTTGTGTCTAGGCATACAGTTTGGGAATGATTAGGAGTCTAAGTTTTGATATCTAGTCTCATCTTTCTTGCGTATGTGTTCCATTTCTTTATTTATGTTGCTCTATCACAGTATTAGGAATATGCAGTTGCCTGGTAGGGAGTTCTGAATCCCTGTCATTTTTAACCACTAGGGAATTCAGGTAGAATCTGTTTCTAGATATTGTGAACTAACACAAAGGAATGTGGATGAGTTAGAGAGTAGTGGGGAGCTGAAAATATTCACTGGAAGAAGGAAATCATTATCTGCAACTAGGTTTGATGGAATCCTCAGCAAAAGACAAGGAGGGAAGACTCCTTCCTGCAAGTAGGCTGCTATACAGCTAGGGATAAGACTAGAAAATTAGAAATGGGGGAAAGGAGGAAGAAAAAAGATTGCCTACATGATTTTCGGGCTGGTGTGGCCAGGAGGTTCCCAGGTAAACTAGTAGGTAATTAGTATTGTGGGAAACACAGTAGGATTAGTGATTTATTAAGAAAAGAGACTTGGACACACCTGTTGCCTTACTGTTACAATATGGCCATGTGTACTGTTGAATCTTCATTCTCAGATTATCTAGATTTAGTCACTTAAATAGTGGACTTTTGGGTGTGGCTATGTTTCTATCCCAGAAATATTTAATTGAGAATCAAATTCCTATTCTGAAAGTCAGTATCATCAGCCCATGAGCTTGGTTCCCATGGGAACCTAGACTGAATAAGAATTTTTTTTCTTTTCTTTCCTAACTGTAGACACAATGTGGCCATTTACTTTAAGCTTCTGATGAAAGATCAAAAACCAATCTCTTTATCTTCTTCAAATAAGCTCTTTCATTTTAAAGCTTTAAAATATTGTTAAATATTTTGCTGTAGCAACAAGAAAATTAATACTGCCTGACACCTTTTACCATATTATAACATAGCAAGAGTGTACAAACAGAGTGCTGGCATCTTGATATTAATTCCTTATTTCTCCAACTGTGAAGCATTTCTTTCCTTCATGAATTACCCAGTATAAGTTACTTATTTAGAGAAGCAGAAATTGGCTTGAGACAGCTCTTATGTCTTTCATTCTTGTCCCTTGTCAATTTTAAATGTAAGTTCGTCTAAACACAGAACTCTATAAATACACTTGGAAATAATTTGTTTAATTAACATAATATTCTGGTTGTATATAATGCATTAAGGTAGGCAATCATGCTTCATAATAAGTTTTCAATTGGATGAAATTTGATCACACCATCTCTATCCTTTAAAAAAAATTGCTTCAATTGGGTAATAACTTCTCACAATAAACAGTTTTGCATGATTACAAAAAAGTTTAAAAATAGCTATGATTGGGAAAATATGCTCACTGGAGCAGCTTCATAGTAGCTCAAACATAAATTGTTCTTTGCTAGTCATTTACAATGTATATACTTTTTAAACATGATTTTTATGTTTAACCAACACCTTTTGTTTTGTACTTCCATTAATTTTTTTAGTGTGTATTTCTGGTTTTGTTAACCAAAATGTGTGTCCATGGATGTGAGAAATCATGTCCACAGTTTCTGTTTGATTCCATTGGTCAACATGTCTGTTTTTTTGTGCCAGCACATGCTGTTTGTTGGCCAATGGAATCAAATGGAAACTAGACAGCTGCATGAAGAAGAATTCAAATAGATCCATATTATTGCCCTGTGCAATACTAAACTCCAAAATGATCAACAGCATCAACATAAGTTCAGATGCCCTAGGTAGGGAATAGTGTTGAATTCATCAGCATGGAAAAAACTCTTTGAGTATAACACCAATAGCACAGGCATTAAGAACAACAACTAATAAATGGGACATTATGAAAGTTAAAGTTTCTGTATGACAAAGGACACCATCTGTGAGACAACATAGAATACAGCAGGATTCTTGGAGTTGGTTGTTAAGAACATTATTGGGAACCTTTACTTTTAGAAATAAACTTTATGATTATTTGTGAAATAAATGATAATATTTTATTTATTTTTTCTTTTATTGAAAGTAAATTATTTTCTCATATAAAATATCCTGATTATAGTTTCTCCTTCCTCTACTCCTCCCAGTTCATCCCCACCTTCTTCCCTTCTGTATCTCCTCCTTTTTTTTGTATTGCATGAAATAAGAACAGGCTTTTAGGAGATAAAAAACAAACATAACAAAATAAGTTATAACAATATAAAGCAAAAACTATTGTATCAAAGTTAGACCTGGCTGTCCCACAGAAGGAAGAGTCCTAAGAGCAGGGGCAAGAGCCAAAGACCCACTCCTTCTCACATTCAGGAGTCCCATAAAAATATTAAGGAAGCCAGGCGGTGGTGGTGCACACCTTTAATACCAGCACTTGGGAGACAGAGGCAGGCGGATTTCTGAGTTCGAGGCCAGTCTGGTCTACAGAGTGAGTTCCAGGACAGCCAGGGATACACAGAGAAACCCTGCCTCAAAAAAACAAAACAAAAACAAAACAAAAAAAGTAAATAGCTAATATGTGTATGTATGTATGTATCTGTGTATGTATGTATGTATATATATATATATGTATGTATATATACAGAGGATTCAGTGAAGATGCATGTAGCCCCTGTACCTCCTGCTTGAGTCTCTGTGAACACATATGCTGCTTGCATAGTTGATTCTGAGGGCCTTGTTCTTCTGGTGTCCTCCATCTCTTCTGACTTTTAAAATCATTCTGCCTCTGCTTCTGTATGATTTCCATGAGCTCTGAGTGGAGGAATTTGATGAAGACCTTGAATTTGGACTCTGTCCACAGTTCTGGTGGAGTCTCTGTACCTGTTCCCATTTGCTGGATGAGAAAGCCTGTCTGATATTGACTGGATAAGGCACTGATGTATGAGTATAGCAGAATATCATTAGGAATCATTGTATTTTATTGAATTTGGCCCTCAGTTTGATTAGTTCTTGTTAGTCAGTTGTCATATTTTTCTAGCTGAAGCTTGAAGTACTATATTGAGTAGATATGGAGAGTGGACAACCTGGTCTTGTTCCTGATTTTAGTGGGATTGTTTTGCCGGTGGTAATTTAGAACACAAATTCAGTAGAGAATGTCTTTATTATAAAAGCAAACTTCTTTTGTAGGAATTTTTTAATGCAGTCTTTGCAAAACTGTTCTATAACAGGAAGAAAGGTCTCACAGACTCTTGTTTCTTTGGATTTCCCACCTTCAAAAATTTTAATAAAATTATTTTTTCAATCTAAAGTATGACACTTTGGATAGTCTCTATATAGAATAGATATAGACTCTATATAGTTTCATATATATGGATATATGGATATACATACATATTGATAGTTTCATATATATGTATATGTCTATATGAATATCCATGTCCATTCCATATACATATACATATGCAAGAAAATAGAGAAAAGTGTTCAATACAAGATGCAGCTGGCACTGAGCAGTGGTGGTGCACACCTTTAATTCCAGCACTTGGGAGGCAGAGGCAGGAAGATTTCTGAGTTCCAGGATATCCAGGGCTACATAGAGAAACCCTGTCTTAAAAAATCAAAAGAGAGAGAGAGAGAGAGAGAGAGAGAGAGAGAGAGAGAGAGAGAGAGAGAGAAGGGAGCTGGCGACTGCTGGATTTAGAGATCCACAAACTCTAAGGCAAGATATGGTGGTAGCAGAGGAGGCATGTACAGAGCATGCAGTATCTCCAGAATAACTAAAAAGAGGCAGGTATTCATGAGAAGAAATTTTTAAAAACTGGTCTCATGAAATATGAAGGAAAGATGGTAGAGTGGAGCCACAGGTATGGTAGAGAGTGGCAGGACCTGAAATTCAGCATCAGTGGGAATGGGAATGGTAAGTGTGTCCAGCTGCAGTCCTCTGCCCACTTGCAAACAGGCAGCTTAGGACCAGCACCTCTGCAGCCTGAGCTGTTCACCCTGTGGGTAGGATAGCTAGCACTGAAGGAAGATATGTTGGGCATTCTCTCAGATACTGCTCCCACATTCCCTGCCCAGCCACAAGATCGTCCCGACTCTGGGAAAAAACAGAATATCCAAAACAAGTCTCAGGCATGGTCCAGTATTTATAGTACTTCAGAAATCAGAAACCTTGAATCAGATCAATGACTCGTTGGGTAAAGCATTAGCTTGTAAATCTGTTTGCACAAAAAAATATACTGTGTAAATCACAGCAGTTAGCAATGCCACTCCAGTAAATCAATGTGCGATGGAAAGGTGGCAAAGATGGTGAATAGAGAGTGGTACAGGTGTGAGAGTGCAGCTGTGGTGGGCAGTGGAGCATGCCATTGCCCAGAAGGGCTGTCAGAGTAGTGTGCAGCAGCCTGAAGCTCACAGGCTTTACCCCCAGCCTACTGCTCAAACACATGATCACCCTGGCTCTGAGTAATGTTGTCTGTGCTCAGTGCTGTAGTTGAATACATGTAGAAATCCATGATCCATTCTGCTGCTGACTGTTATGGTAAAGGAAGTTTATTTTGCAGACTCGTAGTGGAGAATGAGAGGCATAGATTGCATCTGTGAAGACCCCCCTCTGTGGTGGATTTGATATGCTTGTTCTATGGGATAAGGCACTATGAAAAGGTGTGGCCTTGATGGAGGAAGTATGTCACTGTGAAGGCAGGCTTTGAGGGCTCCTACTGATCAAACTTCATTCAATGCAAAAGAGTAAGTCTCCTTCTGCAGCCTTTGGATTGAGATGTAGAACTCTTGGCTCTTCCAGCATCATGCCTGCCTCGGCCATGCTTTCCACCATGATGATAATGAACTGAACTACTGAAACTGTAAGCCAACTTCAATTAAATGTTGTCCTTGGTCACGGTGTCTCTTCACAGAAATGAAACTCTAAGACCTCCCCCAACCCCCTCACAAAGCAGTCTAGATTGGCAGCGATTGAAGAGACACCTTAAAAAGTGTGATACAGATGCTGAAGTGTAGCTTTTCAGAGTTGATAGTAATGGACAAGAAGGACTCCTTCAGTGTCTGGCCTCTGACTTTAACTAAGCTTGAATGAGTATATGGCCAACACAAATTGGTCTTGGTGTATTTATTATTTTTCTTTTTTTGAGGGGAGATTGAGGGTGTGAGGGTAGATCTGGGAGGAATGAGAAGTGAGAGTGATCAGAGTACATTGTATAAATTTCCCAATTAATCAATAAAAATATTATTTTGAATGAAAAAAGAAAAGAAAAAGAAAGAAAGAAAAAATGAATGAATGAATGAATGAATGAATGAATTTATAAAGATCTGTAAAATGAACAGGATAAAATGTTGATCCCTCTCTGACCTTTTCACTGGTTTCTAGTTGAAGGCAAAACAGAGGAAGGGAAGGTAGAATACAGACACTACACTTGAGTACTGCATTGAAGGCAAAGAAGAGAAACAGCCTGAACTGAATAAAGTTGAGGAAGTCTACATAATGATAGATATATAATAAGTCTACTATGATGAAGTCTATATAAGAGCTAGTTAGCAGTATTTAAAAAGTTTCCATCAGATCTCTAGTAATGAATATTTATACTAATTTATAATATTTGTTTAGATTAGGTAATGGGTACACTTATAAAATATGTATGTACATAATTTTATGTGCAAGTGTCACATAGCATATAAAGCTCAATCTTTTTTTTAATCTTTTATTTTTCTCATGGTCCTGGGAATTGATCTTAATTCTAACCACGTGTCCTTCCACTGACGTACAAACCAATGTTCTTTTTGCCTTTCACTTTGAAAGGGGCTAAGTTACCTAGGCTAACCTAGAATTCACTCTATTAGCATGCTTTAAACTATTAATCCTCCTGCCTCAGCCTCCTAAATAGTTGAGCTTGCATTCTGGATCACCAGGACTGAATTTACAAGACTTTTTCTATAGCTTTAATAATGGATGAAGCCAGGAAATTATTTTAGTTAGGTCAAGTAATTAGTTATACTTATTAAAAGGTGTAAGTCGAAACATTTTCTGTAATTTGGTATGCTGGAAATGTGACTGATTGTGACATACTTTATCAAGAAGATTATGATTCTGATGGCTACAATGAGGAGAAACCATTTAAGGTGTCTGGGGAGGGGTTTTTTGGAAGGGTAATTTTCCCTGTTCCTAGAATCATTGTCTAGGAGAAGCCATCTCTGCATTAAACTGCAGTACACCCCATCATTTTAAGGGCTCATCTATTTCTTTGTGTATAGTCTAATCCTACTATGCAGATAATTGATTAAAGGGTGGGCAATTGCCTCCTCTACTCTGCTATATCAAGGTATGCAATGTGCAGAAACGTGTTACAGCATATTAATTCTAACCCCAGTCAGGGTTCAGGAATCAAGTTCAGTTCTAGAACTGTCCTTGACTCTAACATTTCAAAGGGCATGTTTCTTAGCTAGTTCTTGTTGGTTTTTTTCCCTCCATAGATTAGAAGAGCAGATATGGATAGAACATTTTTGCTTTCTGTTGAATTTAGTCAATGTTTTTCCCAGTTCTAACAAAACCAAATAAGTTAAACATTGAAAAAAAATTATTTTACATAATGTGTTAGACAATGAGTAGTCTGAATATATTTGTAACAATTGTGTTCTAACAACAAAACAAAAGATATTTTGCGCGTGCGCGCGCGCACACACACACACACACACCACAAACACATACACACACATACATGCACATGACTTGCGGGGAGAAACAATGAACAAATTTCAAATTTTAGAGCTTTGTGAAATGTTAAATGTTGCCTGCTAGTTGACATTTAGTTGAAGAACACTGGAAGACTCATTAAGGGAACAGATGTTTTGACATACTAATGTCTTGAAAGGCCAATATTTAAGAAGAGGAAATCTTTCCAAAATGTAAATTACTTGTCAACCTTAATGAGAAAACTCAAATAATCTTAGTACAGCTCTTATAGTTTCAAGTGTTTCCCTTCTTTTTAAAAGTATTTCTCCATGTATCTATTATGTTAATGTTTCTATTGACACTAAAATGTTGAAAAAGATTGTTTTTACTTTCTGTTATGATTAATAAATAATTATATTCTATTTTCCACAAAGCGGCTAAAGATAATAGATAAGGAAAAGGTTGGGGTACTTCATTTCATTTCTTCAGTGATGTTAGTTATATCCACCCTTTCTTTCATTTCATCTTTGAACAGAGATGTGCTCTACCTGTGGAATCTCAAATTCATCATCAAGCTGGTGGGATTCACTCTTCTAACATTCATCTTACTCATTTTGTTAACTCCAACAAGAGGTGTTTGAATTTCATCATGACCTCCAGTGTCTGGGTTCCTCTACATTGGCAGTCACGTCTGTGAATGCTGTCACTACAGTAGGTTCTAGGCACTGAGAACAAGATGTTAAATAAAATGCATAGCCCACTTTCTTAAGTAACTTTGGATGGAGAATGCTATATAAAATATGCCTTGTTTTGTTTAGAAATAAATAGATTACTGGTAGCTCTTTTAAAAAAAAAAGAGGCAGTTCTTTTCACAATGTTTCTGTTTTAAAAAGCAACTTCAATAGTTCAGTGCGCTGCAATAAAAGTCCCCACAGGTTGGATGGAGTTGAGTGATTTAGTCTTTCTTTGGCTCTTTGATTATGTTGGGCACACAGATTATCTATAAAAGTTCACTCTGCTTATATTAGCAGCTAATTATGGAGGCTGCTTTCATTATAAACATAATGAATAAGCGAAGGCGACCAATTGTATAGTTGTGTTTTGACCCGTGGTACAAGACATGGAAGAGACAATTTTGGGCATTTAAGATAAGCTAAAGAACTGCATTTCACAGAGAAAATCACAGTCAGAGAAAATGGTAATACCAAATAAATCCAGGTATAAAGTGTCCAGTACAACTGATATACTATGGGAAGATCAAATGTATAAGTAATAGGAACAGAGGGAAGAAATAAAAGGCACAGAAAATATTTCCAACAAAAGATAGAAAGAAAAATTCCCTAACCTAAAAACAAGAACATCAAGTAGAATAGACAAGAAGAGAAACTAATTCTTCATTTCACATAATAATTAAAACTGAGTGTACAAAACAAAGGATATCAATAGCTTCAAAGGAAAAGGTCCAAGTAACAAAGAGACTCATTAGAAAATACCACATGTTTCCAGCCAAAAATGTGGCAGAGGAAGGCCTTGTTAGACATCAGTGGGAGGAATCGTCCTTGGTCAGGTAAAGAAACTGAGGGGGGGAGGTAGGAGTGTGTCGGGTGGATGGGGCATATATTTGGAGGCAGGAGAAGGGAGGAGGGGTTGGGGGTCTTTGGGGGAGGAATTGGGAAAGGTTTTACCATGGCAATGAAAATGAAGATGTATTCAATAAAAAGAAAGAAAACAAAAAAAGAAAAGAAAAGAAAAGAAAAGAAAAGAAAAGAAAAAAGAAAAGAAAAAAGAAAAGACCTGGCTTTTAAGATACTTCCTGAACAATAGGTGCAAGAGTTGCTTTTCGTATGTATTCATTAGGTCTAGGCACTCCATGAGGAATTGTTCTCTGCATTTTGAGTAGTTATGATTTTTATGTAGTGGTGTATCTGCTATAAACTGGAGCTTCTTTGAGGAATGGTGGGGAATACACCTATTCGAGGGTATAAAGATAAATGCTTAGAATATAGGTAAAAATTATATTAGTTAAGTAGCAACTATAGGTTCTCAAAGACCCATGGCCTCATTAGCCCTGGGTAGCTGGCTATGTTTTCAGTACAAAACACTATTTCCTTTTCGTTAAGCAGAGTATAAGTCGAATTAGACAACTGTATTTTATTACCACCAAGACACGAGTGAATCGTTTTAGAAATCTAACCATGCTGGTCATTGTGAAGATTCACAGGAATCATAGATGGGTAGAATTATTGCTTGGTTTTCTGACTTGGAAAGTTTCATAGAAACTCCTAAAACTACATATGATAGACCTCACAGAATGAGGCTTTAAGGCAAATCTAGTATAAAACTTCTGGGCCCTGTGTCTGAAGTTCACAATGGCTTAAGCAATGGGAGCTTTAGCTTCAAACTCTGGGAGGCAACCTAGGGCATCTTTATTGTTGGGCAGTTGTTGGAGGATGGTTTTGTACCCTGTGAATTCAGATGCTGATTTTTATGCTCAGATACCTGGTTGCAATCCAGATGTTAGCACAGATAAGCATCCCCAGTCTCAATGCTATATAAAAATTGTTTTCCATCACTTCTAATTGATTAATAAAAGAGCTTATTAGTTACCAGGGCAGAAGAGAATAGGGCAGGACTCCAGATCCCAGTCAGGGAGTCCCAAAGGAGACAAGAAAGTAGAGAAGGAACAGGGGCAGAAAGGGTGTTGAGACACCATATAGATGTACTGAAAGGATAAGGTTGCAAGCTAGGAATCCCCCATGTCTGAGTCTTGGGTGACCCCAAAGGAGCAGAGGTTCAGTCCACTCTTTGTTGGCCTGGAAGTGTGCACATATCACACCCGCCTCCAGGGTCTGGCTGCGAACCTCTGGGAGTGTCCCTGGCACCTTTTCCCATCTTGCCTCCACAGAGCAACTATGGCAAGGACAAGCGTGGCTGGGGGCTGGCAGAATCACTGCGGGGGCTGTGGAGCTCCTGCCTGGGGCACTTAGGTCCCCAACACCTAATGCCAGTGGGGGAGGGTGGGCACAACCCTGTGCGTGGTGGCCACGTAAGCGGAAATGACTTAACTTGTTCTTCTGGCCTCTGTGGGAGGCCGATAGGTTCTCAGAGAGCGCGGGCTCGGATGGTTTGAACTGATTGGCTTAGAAGCTATGGTGTGGCTTGTATAGCCGGGTTTTGCTGAAAATCTATAAAAGCAGTCTTGTATCTGCCCCCAGTGTTCACTGTTCTCTACCCTGTGTGGGAGAGGGCCATGGCCCCAGAGCTCTGGAATTAAAAACCTCTTGCACTTGCATCAAGACTTTCTCATGAGTGATTGGGGTTCTGGCTCCCGAGGCGTGGGGTGCTGGGTATCCCCATTTTTCTTTCCGGTCTTACAGTTGGTGCATGGGCCAGGAAGTGCAGTCACCCCCACACACTCGAGAAACAACTTGGAGGTAAGGGGACCCCCTCTGAAGTGTGTGTGTGTGCCGGCCGATGTCTGGCTTTGTCCTGAGTGTTCTGTTCTGTTCTGTTATTGGGATCTGAATCTGAATCTGATGAGATGCGCGCTTTTGGATATGCAGCTGTCTTCTCAGACCGTAATGGCCAGGAGACCGTGGTATAAGCAGACGTGCTAGTGAAGGCCACAAGCTGTGACTCTGGGAGACGTCCTGAGAGTGGGGGGAACTCCAGGGACACCTGGAAGATTCCCATCTGGGTGTCGGGGAGGATATGGTAGTTCTACTGAATTGGAGAGCTTACACCCCCTGCCGGCCATTTGGTTTTCTGTTCTGGTTCTGTTGGACTGGTACTGCAGTCTGTTATCTGTTTGTCTCACTGTTTTGTCAAAATCCTGACTGGTGCGGAGAGTTCACTGGCAGTCGAAACCGCGGGGGTCTGGAAGAAGCTGGAGAAGGCCG
The DNA here is from genome assembly GCA_964023405.1 of Apodemus agrarius. Taxonomy (NCBI): domain Eukaryota; kingdom Metazoa; phylum Chordata; class Mammalia; order Rodentia; family Muridae; genus Apodemus; species Apodemus agrarius. Next base: position 811,392 of record OZ030027.1, on the reverse strand, counting down.
AGTAAGACTCTTTTCTTCTATGTATTTTGTTCCTGCAATGGGCAGGAACATTCTGTATCTGAAACTGAGTTCGTCTAGAGGCAAATTGTCTTGAAGATGCCTGACAGTGGCAGGGTCAGGCTGTCTATGTGGTGATTGTTTTTCTGTGTGTTGTTTTATATCCTGTCCTGTGTTCTCGGACTCAGATGACTGACGAAACCGACTGATAATTTTGTTAAGAATTTAGACCAACTGAAAAGCCTGCCATGTTAAGGCTGGCGGCAAGACCAGGTCACGTGACCCAAGACTGCCATGTTAGGGTCTGTGGCAACAAGATCAGGTCACGTGACTCAAGCCCGCCATGTGAGGACAAGAAAGAGATGAAATATTTAAGCTGTGAGGCCCCCTGGTGGGGGAAACAAGTTTTAACAAGTCACTCAAAGTGGTGGATATGGGAATTCTGAGTTTAAGTTACAGATGGCTTATTTCATTTATTTTAAATTGTTTAAATTATTATGATAGATAAGCTAAGCTTTGTGGTTTTATTGTTTCTCTGGGAAAGAGGTCAAAATAAGGGGGACCTCCAGGAGGCTAGATTCTGAAACATTAAGGAAAAAATTCTGTCTCTGTGACATTAAAATCTTGTTTTGAGAATTATATTATGTTCAAGGCATAAATTCTTATTTGATACAGATTTTATTTTAATACAAAATCAAGGTTTTCATTGGTATAAATACTAAAAATGTAAAAATACAGGATTTACACCCAGTCCTTTCTTGCTGTTGTTATTGTAGATCTGAGATGTTTAAGCCTGTGAGTTTGGGGCCATACAAAAATATAAGGCTCTGAGTTTATTATTAGGGTGTTTTCAATGTTTTAATTGCTTCTATTATGAGAGAGAGAGAGAGAGAGAGAGAGAGAGAGAGAGAGAGAGAGAGAGAGAGAGAGAGAGGAGAGAGAGAGCGAGAGCAACAAGATTGCCTCTCTTCATTTACAGACAAACTCAATGTGTCTATAGATTATTATATGGCTTAATAATTCCTGATTCTTTACGTCTGTCAGATGTTCTTGTGCCAGAAGGCTGAAGACCAATGCTCCAACCTTTTGAAGTATAAACTGTTCAGGTATTTATCAGTCTCTATCATTTGGCTAAGTCTTAGAAGCTGTGTTAAGCTTTCTATATATTTTCAGTTAATATTGGTCACTCTTGGATTTCTGACGGGGATGAAAACTGTTAGTCTCATAGTCAGCTCAAGCTCTTTAATCTTGAAAGTTGATATATATTTAAAGAAATGATTTTCAGGTGATATAAAATTTATAGCCAAAACATGAGTCAAGTGTTAATTTTTATAGTCTTTTAAGATAGTAAAAACGACAAAGGTTCTGTTTGACAGAGATTGGATGTTAGGCCTATCTTATAGTTTATAATTCACAAAATGATAATAGTATGCTCAATTTATATTTAGAGAAGACCACAAAATGGAGCAGAAGATCTGAGACCACCTATCCTGATTCACGGTGACTCTCTCACTAAAGACATATTTCCCAGGAGACTGATTAATCTCTTTGAGACTGTTTTATTTGTAATACAGGAAGCCAGAAAAGAATACCCCCCTCAGACGAAAGGTAAGAAGCACCTGAAGGACTGACACCAGACTCCTTTGGCAGGTCTCGAGGGCATGGCAGCCCACAGATTTGACGAAGGTATGTGAGGTTAAGCAGAGACCAGATGAGTCACTGACAGCCTTTCTAGAGCAGCTCACAGAAGCATTTTGCAATACACCCTATGACCCCAGAGTAGAGGGACTTTAGTTTGCTGAGAAAGTATGTAGAGGGATTTGGTGCAGGTTATTTAAAAGTCTATGGAGAGATTTGGTGGTACAGGTTGTTAGAAAAGTCTATAGAGAGATTTAATATAGTTTGCTGAGACAGGGAGACAGAAAAGAAAGAAACAATGACAGAAAAGGAGGCTACAGAAAATCTTGGCTAAAAGGCAGAAAGGAATCAATGTGCATACTATATGGAGAGGCCACTGAATCAGAGTGTGCCCTAACAAGCTGGGAGCAGGAACTCCCAGGAAACACAAAAATCTATTAAAGAAATACACAAAAACACAGTCAAGCAAGCAAAAGATCTGAGCATATCCATCCAGGCTCTAAAAACAGAAGTAGAAACTACTAATAAATCGCAGAGGGTGACAACATTGGAGATAGAAAACCTTGGGAAGAAATCAGGGGCCATAGATGCAAATATCAACAATAGAATACAAGAGACAGAAGACAGAATCTCAGAAGCCGAAGATACCATAGGAACCATTGATTCAACAGTCAAAGAAAATACTAAATGCAAAAAGGTTGTAACCCAAAACATCCAGGAAATCCAGGACACAATGAGAAGACCAAACCTAAGGATTATAGGTATAGATGAGAGTGAAGATTTACAAGTTAAAGGGCCAGCAAATATCTTCTACAAAATTATGGAAGAAAACTTCCCCAACCTAAAGAGAGAGATGCCCATGAATATACAAGAAGCCTACAGAACTCCAAACAGACTGGACCAGAACAGAAATACATCCTGTCACATAATAATCAAAACCACAAATGTACTAAAAAAAGAAAGAATATTAAAGGCAGCAAGAGAAAAAGGCCAAGTAACATATAAAGGAAGACCTATCAGAATAACACCAGACTTCTCACCTAAGACCATGAAAGCTAGAAGACCCTGGGCAGATATCATGCAAACTCTGAGAGAATACAAATTTCAGCCAAAACTACTTTACTCAGCAAAACTCTCAATCGCCATAGATGGAGACATCAAGGTATTCCATGACAAAACCAAATTTGCACGTTATCTTTCCACAAACCCAGCCCTACAAAGGATAATAGGGGGAAAACACCAACACAAGGAAGGAAACCACACCCCGGAAGAAGCAAGATAGAAACCTCCTCTCATCAAACCCAAAAGAAGATAACCTCTGAAAAAAAATAATTTCAAAAATGTTGGGAGGTAATAATTACTATTCCTTAATATCACTTAACATCAGTGGACTCAGTTCCCCAATAAAAAGACATAGACTAACAGACTGGATACAGAAACAGGACCCTACATTTTGCTGCATACAGGAAACACATCTCAGTGTTAAAGACAAACACTGCCTTAGAGTAAAAGGCTAGAAGATAATTTTCCAAGCAAATGGTCTCAGGAAACAAGCTGGAGGAGCCATTATAATATCAGATAAAATTGACTTCCAACCTAAAGTCATCAAAAGAGACTCGGAAGGTCACTTCTTGCTGGTCAAAGAGAAAATCCACAAAGAAGAGCTCTCAATACTGAACATATATGATCCAAATGCAAGGGCACCCTCATTCATAAAAGAAACCTTACTAAAGCTTAAAGCATACATTACACCTAACACAATAATTGTGGGTGACTTCAACACTCCACTCTCCTCAATGGACCTATCAGGAAAGCAGAAACTAAACAGGGACACATTGAAACTAATTGAAACTTTGGACCAATTGGATTTAACATATATATGTTATATAAATATATATATACATATATATGTTATAGCAATGTTATATATATATATATGTATATATATACATATATATATATAAAACATTTCATCATAAGGCAAAATAATATACCTTTTTCTCAGCACTGCATGGTACCTTCTCCAAAATTGATCATATAATTGGTCACAAGACAGATGTCAACAAATACAAGAAGATTGAGCTAATCCCATGCCTCCTGTCAGATCACCATGGAGTAAGAGTGGTCTTCAATAGCAACAAAAGCAACAGAAAGCCCACATACACATGGAAATGGAACAATACTCTACTCAATGACATCTTGGTCAAGGAAGAAATAAAAAATGAAATCAGACTTTTTAGAATTCAATGAAAATGAAGGTACAACCTACCCAAATCTATGGGACACAATGAAAGCAGTGCTAAGAGGAAAACTCATAGCTCTAAGTGATTCCAAAAAGAAACTGGAGAGAGCATACACTAGCAGCTTAACGGCATACCTTAAAGTCCAGGAAGAAAAAGAAGTTAATTCACCTAGGAGGAGTAGAAGACAGGAAATCATCAAACTCAGGGCTGAAATCAATCAAGTAGAAACAAAGAAACCATACAAAGAATTAACAAAACCAGGAGCTGGTTCTTTGAGAAAATCAGCAAGATAGATAAACCCTTTGCCAGACTAACCAATGGATACAGAGAAAGTATCCAAATTAACAAAATTAGAAATGAAAAGGGAGACATAACAACAGAAACTGAGAAAATTCAAAAGATCATCAGATCCTATTACAAAGGTCTATACTCAACACAACTGGAGGAAATGGACAATTTCCTAGACAGATACCAAATACCAAAATTAAATCAGGATCAATTAGATCCGCTAAATAGTCCCATAACCCCTAAAGAAATAGATGGGGTTAGAGAAAGCCTCCCAACCAAAAAAAGTACGGGACCAGATGATTTTAATGCAGAATTCTACCAGACATTCAAAGAAGACTTAACACCAATACGTTTTAAACAATTCCACAAAATAGAAACAGAAGGGACACTGTCCAACTCATTCTTTGAAGCCACAATTACGCTGATACCAAAACCACACAAAGATCCAACAAATAAAGAGAACTACAGGCCAATTTTCCTTATGAATACTGATGCAAAAATACTAAATAAAATTCTTGCCAACTGAATCCAAGAGCACATCAAAACGATCATCCACCGTGATCAAGTAGGCTTCATCCCAGGGATGCAGGGATGGTTCAATACAAGAAAATCCATCAATGTAATCCACTACATAAACAAACTGAAAGAAAAAAAACACATGGTCATCTCATTAGATGCAGAAAAAGCATTTGACAAAATTCAGCATCCTTTCATGCTAAAAGTCTTGGAAAGAACAGGAATGCAAGGCCCATACCTAAACATAGTAAAAGCAATCTACAGCAAACCAGTAGCCAACATCAAACTAAATGGAGAGAAACTTGAAGCAATCCCACTAAAATCAGGGACTAGACAAGGCTGTCCTCTCTCTCCATATCTTTTCAATATAGTACTTGAAGTTCTTGCGAGAGCAATTCAACAATATAAGGAAGTCAAAGGGATACAAATTGGAAAGGAAGAAGTCAAACTATCAATATTTGCAGACGATATGATAGTTTACTTATGTGATCCAAAACCTCCACCAGAGAACTTCTACAGCTGATATACAACTTCAGCAAAGTAGCTGGTTATACAATTAACTCAAGCAAACCAGTAGCCTTCTTTTACTCAAAGGAAAAACAGGCTGAAAAAGAAGTTAGGGAAATGATACCCTTCACAATAGCCACAAGCAACATAAAGTACCTTGGCGTAACTCTAACCAAACAAGCGAAAGATCTGTATGACAGGAACTTCACGTCCTTGAAGAAAGAAATCGAAGACCTCAGAAGTTGGAAAAATATTTCTTGCTCCTGGATTGGCAGGATCAATATAGTAAAAATGGCCATCTTTCCAAAAGCAATCTACAGATTCAATGCAATCCCCAACAAAATCCCAAATCAATTCTTCATAGATCTAGAAAGAGCAATTCTCAAATTCATCTGGAATAACAAAAACCCCAGGATAGCTAAAACTATTAACAATAAAAGGACTTCTGGGGGAATCAATATCCCTGACCTCAAGCAGTACTACAGAGCAATTGTATTAAAAACTGCATGGTATTCATACAGCAACAGGCAAGTAGATGAATGGAATAGGATTGAAGACCCAGAAATGAACGCACAGACTTATGGTCACTTGATCTTTGATAAAGGAGCCACAACCATCCAGTGGAAAAAAGATAGCCTTTTCAACAAATGGTGCTGGTTCAACTGGAGGTCCACATGCAGAAGAATGCGAATTGACTCACTCTTATTTCCATGTACTAAGATCAACTCCAAGTGGATCAAGGACCTCCACATAAAACCAGACACACTGAAACTATTAGAAAAGAAACTTGGGAAGACCCTGGAGGACATGGGCACAGGGGGAAAGTTCCTGAACAGAACACCAATAGCTTATGCTCTAAGATCAAGAATTGAGAAATGGGACCTCATAAAATTTCAAAGTTTCTGTAAGGCAAAGGACACTGTCAGAAGGACAAAAAGGCAACCAACAAAGTGGGAAAAGATCTTCACTAACCCCACACCCGACAGAGGGCTAATATCCAATATATACAAAGAACTCAAGAAGTTAGACCCCAAAGAACCAAATAACCCTATAAAAAAATGGGGTCCAGAGCTAAACAAAGAATTTTCACCAGAAGAAATTCAGATGGCCGAGAAACACCTTAAGAGATGTTCAACATCATTAGTCATCAGGGAAATGCAAATCAAAACAACCCTGAGATTCTACCTCATACCAGTCAGAATGGCTAAGATTAAAATCTCAAGAGACAACAAGTGCTGGTGAGGATGTGGAGAAAGAGGAACACTCCTTCACTGTTGGTGGGATTGCAAAATGGTAAAACTGCTCTGGAAATCAGTTTGGTGCTTCCTCAGAAAATTGGGCATGTCACTTCCAGGGGACCCTGGTATACCACTCCTGGGCATATACCCAGAGTATTCCCCTGCATACAATAAAGACACATGCTCCACTATGTTCATAGCAGCCTTGTTTATAATAGCCAGAAATTGGAAGGAGCCCAGATATCCCTCAAAGGAGGAATGGATACAGAAAATGTGGTATATTTATACAATGGAATACTACTCAGCAATTAAAAATAATGAATTCATGCAATTTGTAGGTAAATGGTTAGATCTGGAAAATATCATCCTAAGCGAGTTAACCCAATCACAAAAGAATACACATGAAATACAATCACTGATAAGTGGATATTAATGAGCCCATAAGTAGTAAACACTCAAGGCACAATTAGCAAGTCAAATGATTCCCAAGAAAAAGAAAGGAGAGGACCCTGGGCCTGAAAAGATTGGATCCAGTTTTGTAGACCCAGAACAGAGAAATGGTGGTTGTGGTGGGGAATGATTGGGGAATAGTTCGGGGGGAGAGGACTTATAGGAGGTATGTTGGGGGGGAACTGGGAAAGGGGAAAGCCTTTGGACTGTAAACAAAGAGTATAGAAAATTTAAAAAAAGAAAAAAATTTAAAAAATGTATATTTATGTGTGTATGTATATATGTGCGTGTGTATATATATATATTTATGATGTATCATATATAATTCTAAGTAAACACAATGTGTCTGTTTTAAATATTTTAATTGTAATTTATTCCTCATCTTCATATCCTGAATTTTAGAGATTTTTGAAACCTGAAATAAGAGATGTTAAGTAGAAATAGAGTATATTTCTGTCATTTTTTACATCACCAGGAAATAGATATTTTTAACCTCTTGTGAAAAGATGATTAACACTTGTGTTTGGATGAATCACTGAGGGATTTAAGAAATAGATGCTTAATGATTAAACTATAGATATGTTCAAATCAATCTTCTAAAAGATGAGTTGAGGATAAAGGTGAGGCTCAGGAGTAGGTAGAAAGGGAGGATTAACAAATGTTTGGTAATCTGAAAGTAGGGGAATGAAAAAAAGGAGATATCTTCTCTAAAAGATATGTGTGGGTGTGTGGTGTGGGGGTATGTTGGGGAGAAAGAGATGTATGAGTATGAGAAAGACAGATATATGTGTGAGAGAGATATGTGGTTTTACGTGTGTGTGTGTGTGTGTGTGAGAGAGAGAGAGAGAGAGAGAGAGAGAGAGAGAGAGAGAGAGAGAGAGAGAGAGAGAGAGAGAGCGCCTTTCAGGGAGAGAAGGACACAGAAAGGCAGAGACAGAGAGTCAAAGACACAGAGATGGAGATAAATATGGGTGTGGGAAAGAGGTAGAGACAGAGAGACAGAGATATACAGATACGGAGATAGACAGAGATGGAGCTAGATGTGCATGTTTTTGTGTGTGAGAGAGAGACAGAGTCAGACATATAGAGACAAAGACAGGAGGGGAATATCCTGGAAAGAGTACCTATTCTATCAAATTCCTCAGAGGATAAAGGAAGATGAGAACTGCAAATTATTCATTGTTACTTGGCAAGAAAGCAATTAAGAGTACCTTCTCATGGGACGAATTCTACTGAATATTGGGGATGAAAATTTACTGCAATGAGTTAAAAATAGAGGAAGAGAGACAAGAAAAATAAGAGGATATTCAACTCTTAGCACTTGCAAGTATTCTTTCTTACTTTCTGTTCTTGCTGGTTTCAGTAATCAAAATTTCTAATGGACTTAACTCCCTTTGTATCATTCCTTGTCGCTTGATGACCAGTCTACCACAAACATTCATGTGTGTATACTAGAGATTGAATGGATTCTACCATAAAGATAAACTTCCTGTATCAAAGCCCCAAATTTTGACCTCTATCTGCCACAATTCTTCTTTTTATATGTGAAAAACATTGACATTTAAGTTAGACTAGTGCCTTAAAAACAAGCTGGACCCTTGATACTATTTGTCATTCATCCTGTGTTCTCTTTCATTCCACACATCCATAATTTCTTTGGAGTATACAGTTACTTCTTATTTTAGAGATAACTATTATAGACATAAGTATACATAAATGAAATGGGAAATTCTTGTTTCTTTGGAAAGTATAATGATGTTTTGCTAGGGGACACAGGTAAAAGGATATTTTGCTAAAGCAAACATGTGAAAGGACATATGATGTTTAGAAAGAATGTAAATATGAGTCCATGGACAGTGGAAGCTAGAGCATTTGTTTGCCTTGCTCTGCCTTATTGTTCTTCAGTGATGACACACATGTATTGTTTTGCCTTACATGTGTTGCTGAGCTTCACTCATGGTGACTTTAGAGTGAGAAACTCACCAAAGAACTTGTGAGGTTCCTGCCACTTCAGTGGACTTGGGCTGATTGGCGATTCTCAGGTCCATTTCCCTTGTATCCTAATACCTTTCATTTCTACTACCTCTCATGGGTGGTAGTCTACAGGGGAGGTTGCCTGCTTAATAAAGTAGGTTGAGAAAAATGTACATATATATGTTTTATATATATTATCTATGTATAATAAACTTTCAAGAAGTATTGCTTCTTAAAATTTATGGTCTCATAGTTAAGACATTTTTCCATTTTCTCAGTGGTCTAGTTCCATCATTCTCTTCTTTCCCTCTCTTCTACTCTTGCTATATCACTCTCTTCTCTCTCTTTTTTATCTCTCTCTTTTCTATTTTCTCTATTGTTGCTTGAAACCAACATTTGAATATCCATAGTCACTTTCTTAAATACATTAAGTTTTTCTCTACTTTTCCTCCATTCTGTTGTTTTTATCATACTCATTGCAAAAATTCTTTAAAGAAGTAAATGTATGGCCATGTTTTGCTACTCACTTTTAATTCATTTTGAGAATTATATTCAATTCATAGTCCCAATAAAACTTCCCCATGATTGTAACTAAAATCTTCAGTGAATATTATGGTCATTTTCTGGACACTTGATTCAATTAAATTTTCTCTTTAGCACTTGGCATTGTTACAGAGTATTTCTTAATAAATATTCTATTTTGAAATCAAATTTCTATATCAAAGTGCTATCTATCCTTATCTATCCTCCACATACATTGTATATTAATATCATAACACTAAAGGTGAAATCAGCTGATGTCTGCATTAATGGATAATGAGTAAAGAAATAGATGTAAGAACAATGAAATACTATTTGTTTTGATTTCAGGAAAAAAAGACTGAAATTCTATCACAAATAGAACTGGAAAATATTGTCATATAAAATAAATAGGTCACAAAAGATAACTATTATATGGTTTTATTCATATCTAGATACTAAGCATTTTATCTCATAGAAGTAGAGTATGCATTCATTGTGACTAGAGATTATAAATCAGAGGACTATAAAAGGTTCAGAAAATGGGTACCAAAATATCTTTAGAAAAAAGCAACATGTCATATGCCATAGGAGTCTGGCTGTAACTCACATATTACATAGTTTGTATGCAGTTTAAGAGAATACTAGTTCATTATGTCAGGGGATATATGGTAACTAAAGCAGCCTAGTGCATGGTTAGGAGAACTTGTGGCAGTATCTATTAAATCTTTGGTGATCTGGAGAAGAGCAGAAGAAGCAGGGCTAGGGTATCAAAGTCCATCCATAGTCATCCATCTCTACTAGCTAGGTCTCATACACTGTTAAAACTATGTTACCTAAAGCCCACCATTTTGTTCTTAAGGTGTTTCCTCATCACCTTTCACATTCAATTTTCTGGCTTACTCATAGCATAAAAAATGATGGCATTGGTCTCCATTTCACACTGTGGAAATTGTTTCAACAGATTGTACTTGATTTCAAATCTTTGAACTTTATTAATTTTATTTTTAGTGTTTTTCCACATTTTTCTAGAATCCATCCATATCTTACTTAGATTGGTGCTCTGAGATGTTACTCTTTCGGAGATCTTTCTCACCTCTTGAACTCTGACTTTTCCATTTCTAGCTCACATTATCTTAAACAGAGTGACTCTTATTCAGTCTTCTCATAAATATCCCTAACATAATATAATATACTTGTCCTGCTTCTGCTCCTTGCTATTATCTAAAGAAAGTATGCTTTTCATTTGTCCATCAATATTTCTGAAAATTCTTTAAATGAGTCATGGTATCATCAGCAAATAAAAATGTAAGAACTTTTTGCCAGGTAATGTGCCAGATAATATGCCAGGTATTACTTATTATTCCCACAAAACAAAAAGTCACCAAACTAAAAATGTACATTTTTTATAGGATTTTAAGGCTTTCACAAAACAAATAAACAAAAACTACACTCACAAACACATGAATATGTTATGATATAAATAAGTGCTCAATCAGCAATTAACCAGGACAAAATGGTATATTAAACAGAATTGGAAGTTCAGGGGAGGCAGTAAGAAAAGTCAGTGGGGTTTTTGAGGAAATCAAAATGGACTACCAGGTGAGGAGAAGGCAGCTGTGTTTGTAATTATCAGGACAAAAGAATTTTGAGCCAAAAGGAATTCCCCAAACCTTTTTGAAAGAACACATTTGACTGTAGAAATGAGGCTCTTATGATGGAAAGAGACTGGAGAGTTGTACATGGTCTTTTGATGAAAATACTAGAGACATAGAAGGAGTTTGGATTTTATTCCAGTTGATGTTGGGTTTGATGAATCAAGGTGTTTTGACAGAACGTAATTTCTAGAGGTGAGGGAGGCCCATAGTCTCTCAAATTCAGCTCTTCATACAATCAACTAGTAAGAGGGCTCAGGACTACGAGGGTCTTAAAGGCCAAGCTCCTTAACAACAACAACAACAACTACTGCTGCTGCTGCTACTACTACTACTACTACTACTACTACTACTACTACTACTACTACTTCTTCTTCTTCTTCTTCTTCTTCTTCTTCTTCTTCTTCTTCTTCTTCTTCTTCTTCTTCTACTTCTACTTTTTCTTCTCCTTCTCTTCCTCCTTCTCCTCCTTCTTCTCCTCCTTCCCTCCTTCATCCTTTCCTCCTCCTCTTCATCGTTTTCTTCTTCTCCTCCTACTCCTTCTTCCTTCTCCTCCTTTTCCTTCATCTCCTTCTCTTCCTTCTTCCTTTTCTCCTCTACTCTTCCTCCTCTTCATCTTCTTCCTCTTGTTTTTTAGCTGTCTCTACAGGAATGATTTTGTAACATCAGATGGAACAGACTCCCTCTGTTCTGGGAATCATGCAGTACAATGCAAAATCTCTGAAAACGATGCTCCATCTCAGTGTTAGTGGAAACCATTGCTAGCTTTAAAAAACATTGCTCTTGGAAATGGTAACTTTATCATCATTCCCTTCAGTTCAGTACTGAATTCAGCAATTGTAGTTGAAGAAGGATATTTATGGAGGGAAAAATAGAGAACTTTAACATCCTGCCCATTTGGTTCTTGAGATGATGGATTTTATTCATGGAACCTTTTTGTAGGCACAATGTCTCTAATTCATTTCCCTAAAAGATTGGTCTAAAGCTCACTACATTCTCCCAACCAGAAGAATAAATTACTAGGTCTTCTTGTAAAATTTAAGCTTTCCTTCTTGAAATCTGACTAGATGTTAGGCTCATGTTTTCAATTTACATAGATCCCCATTTCTCTGGAATTTATACTCACAGGATAAACAAAACAGCTAAACATATAAACTCTATGTTTTTATCTTAGTATAAAAGGCAGGGAATTGAAACATGGGGAAATATTGACAGCTCTGAAAAATCCTTCTTGGACTCTAACAATCAAAGGTGTTTGCATGAAAACACTAAGTCAGGAATAACTGGTTTTTTTTTTCCTCCAAAAGACAATGAATAGGAAAAGACACAGGGAGCTAACTTAGTATTATAATGATTATCCTAATATTAAAAAAATTACTGGATATTTTATTTATTTACATTTGAAATGTTATTCCCTTTCCTGGTTTTCCCTCCAGAAACCCCCTATCCCACCCACTCCCTGCTTCTATGAGGGTACTTCCCCATTCACCCACATACTCTTACCTCACTACCCTAGCTTTCCCCAATGCTGGGGCATCAAGCCTTCGCAGGACCAAGGGCTTCCCTTCCCACTGATTCCAGATAACGCAATCCTCTACTAAATATGCAGTTATAGCCATGGGTCCCTCCATTTGTACTCTTTGGTTGGTAGTTTAGTCCCTGGGTGATCTGGGGTGTTTAGTTGGTTGATTTTGTTGTTCTTCCTAAGGGGTTGCAAACCCTTTCAGCTTCTTCCATCTTTCCCCTAACTCCTCCATTGGAGTCCCCATACTCAGTCCAATGGTTGGTTGTAACCATCCACATCTATATCAGTAAGACTCTGGCAGAGTCTCTTAGGAGACATCCAGATCATGTTCCTATCAGCAAGCACTTCTTGGCATCAGCAATAGTGAATGGGTTTGGTGGCTGCAAATGGGATGAATCCCCAAGTGGGGCAGTCTCTGGAAGTTTTTTCCTTCAGTCTCTGTGCCACTCTTTTTCCTGTATTTCCTTTACACAGGAGCAAATCTGGGTTAAAATTTTGACAAGGGTGGGTGGCCCCATTCCTCAAACAGGGGCCCTGCCTATCCTCTAGATATAGTCTCTACAGGTTCTCTCTCCCCTTTTGGGGGTATTTCAGATAATGTAATCCCTTTGGGTCCTGGGAGCCTCATGCTTTCTTGGCTTATGGGACTTTATGTTGGCTACCCCCAGTTCCTGATTCCCCATTACTACACACTTCTGCTCAATTTCCTGAGCTTCTGTACATCTCCTTCATCATCTCCCACATCTGATATTGCCCCCCCTTTTCCTCCCTGCTACTCTCTTCCTCCAAAGTCCCTCCCATACTCTACCTCCAGAGATTATTTTGTTCCCCCAAGTAGAACTGAAGCATCCACACTTTGGTCTTCCTTCTTCTTAGGCTTCATATGATCACGTGTATTCTGAGCTTTTTCCTAATATCACTTATCAGTGAGTACATACCATGTGTGTTCTTTTGTGAATATGTAACCTCACTCAGGATGATTTTTCTAGTTCCATCCATTTACCTAAGAATTTCATGATGTTATTGTTTTTAATAGTTGAGTAGTACACTATTATGTAAATGTACCACATTTTCTTTACCTATTCCACTGTTGAGAGACAACTGGGTTGTTTCCAGCTTCTGGCTATTATAGATAGGGATGCTATGAACATAGTTGAGCATGTGTCCTTGTTATATGTTGGAACATCTTTTGGGTATATACCTAGGAGTGGTATAGCTGGATTCTCAGGTAGTACTATGTTCAATTTTCTGAGAAACTACCAGACTTATTTCCAGAGTGGTTGTAGCAATGGAGGAGTGTTTCTCTTTTTCTACATCCTCACCAGCATCTGCTGTCACCAGACTTTTTGATCTTAGCCATTCTGACTAGTGAGAGGTAGAATCTCAGGTTCATTTTGATTTTCATTTCCCTGATGACTAAGGATGTTGAATATTTCTTTAGGTGCTTCCTGACCACTTGAGATTCCTCAGTTTAGAATTCTTTTTTTTTTTTTTTTTTTTTTTTTTTTTTTTTAGCTCTGTACCCATTTTTCATAGGGTTATTTGGTTCTCTGGAGTCTAACTTCTTGAGTTTTTTGTATATATTGGATATGAGCCCTCTATCAGATGCAGGGTTGGGAAAGATCTTTTCCCATTCTGTTGGTTGCCAGTTTGTCCTATTGATAGTGTCCTTTGCCTTACTTCTGTAAGGCAACTTGTCAATAGTTGATTTCATAACCCGAGCCATTGGTGTTCCTGTTCAGGAAGTTTTTCCATGCCAATGTGTTCCAGGCTCTTTCCTAATTTCTCTTCTAATAAACTCAGTGTATCTGGTTTTATGTGGAGGTCTTTGATCCACTTGGACTTGATTTTTGTACAAGGAGATAAGAATAGGTCAGTTTGCATTCTTCTGCATTCGGATTGCCACTTAAGCCAACACCATTTGTTGAATATGTTGAATATTCCCACTGAATGGTTTTAGCTTCTTTGTCAAAGAGCCAAGTGATCATAGGTGTGTGGTTTATTTCTTGGTCCTCAGTTCTATTCCATTGATCTGCCTGCCTGTCTCTGTACCAGTACCATTCAGCTTTTATCTGCATTTGCTCTGTAGCTTGTAGGTTAGGGATGCCGATTCCCCCAGAAATTCCCTTATTGTTGAGAATAGTTTATACTATCCTGAGTTTTTTGTTGTTTCTAATGAGTTTGAGTATTGCTCTTTTATGTCTGAACAATTGAGTTGAATTTTGGTGGGGATTGTGTTGAATCTGTAGATTGCTTTTGGTAAGATGGCCATTTTAAATATGTTAATCCTGCTGATCCATGAACTTGGGAGATCTTTTCATCTTCTGAGATCTTCGATTTCTTTTTTCAGAGACTTGAAGTTCTTGACATACATATCTTTCACTTGCTTTGTTAGAGTCACATCAAGATATTTTATATTATTTTGACTATTGTGAAGGGTGTCATTTCTCTAATTTCTTTCTCAGCCCATTTATCCTTTGGGTAGAAGAATGCTACTGATTTGTTTTGAGTTAATTTTATATCCAGCTACATTACTGAAGTTGTTTATCAGCTATAGGAATTCTCTGGTGGAATATTTCTGGTCACTTAATTGTACCATCATATTATCTGCAAATAATGATGTTTTGACTTCTCCCTTTCCCTTTGATCTCCTTTGGTTGTCTTATTGCTCTGTCTAGAACTTTGAGTACTATATTGAATAGATAGGGAGAGAGTGGGTAGGCTTGTCTAGACACTGATTTTAGTGGGATTGCTTCAAGTTTTTCTCCATTTACTTTGATGTTGGATACGGGTTTGCTGTATATTGTTTTTATTATGTATATTATCTTTATTGTGTTTTATTATGTTTGAATCCCTGTTCTTTCCAAGACTTGAAGTGGTAATAAATTTTGTAAAATGATTTTCAGATCTAGTAAGATGATCATGGATTTTTTTTAATTGAGTTTGTTTATATAGTGGATTACATTGATGGATTTCCATATATTGAAGTATTCCTACAGTCCTGGGATGAGTTCATTCAGTATTGTTTCTGCTTTTTTGGGTTAAAATGGTAAACTGTGGTAATGACTTTCTAATAAACATTTTACACAGCCAGGCGGTGGTGGTGCATACCTGTAATCCCAGCACTCTGGGAGACAGAGGCAGACGTATTTTTGAGTTTGAGACCCACCTGGTCTACAGAGTGAGTTCCAGGACAGCCAGGGCTATACAGAGAAACCCTGTCTCAAAAAAACCAAATCCAAAAAAACCAACCAAACAAACAAGCAAACGAAAAAACTTTTTACATGACAGAATAATTTGGATTTAATTTTATCTCTGAACTATAAATATTTTGAAATATTATTAAATATGTTTGAATTGTTATTTTGTTAAATGTGAGAATTGGTGCTTTTCTTAATGTTTGTTCTTTTCACATATATTTTTAAATGTGTTGCCATTGCTCAGGGTTGAACTATACTTCTAAAATTAATGGTGCCCATTACTAATTCCCAGCATCTTAGGACGGTCTGATTTGAAGACAGCTTCCTTCTGAATACAATTCACTAAGGATTTAGAGATGATATATGCCATGTTAAAACTGTAATTTTCAAGCCCTGGCCAATAGGGTGAAGTACCTATTTAACATACCAAAGCAGATCTGGGCTCTATCTAGGCTCTCCCATCATCGCTCCTTCCATACTTGTTACAGGATATGTCTGGCATACTCTACACTCTATCTCTAGCTAGACTTCAGTTCATTGAGAGGCTCTTTTCTATATAATCTGGACATATTGGATACCTGCCCATTTTGAAAATTTGGCTTCCTGTCTTCTACACCTATTTCCTGTTTCCTTCTCCATTCCTCTTCCACTTTTTCCACATTGCCTAGCTCAGTCTGGTCCTCTCTGGACTCTCAGATGTCTCTGACTCTGGCTATGATCTCATATATATATATATACATGTATATATATATATATATATGTATATATATATATAATGTTGTCTTCTATCATTTTAGGAGTAGCCATGTCCTTTCCTTTCTATTATTAATTTTTCATTAAAAACCAAATGTTATAGTATATATTTAATTGCAAATTTAGTATTTCTACCCTGCCTTTGATTATTCAGTACCCAGAGAAAAGAGGCACATTTAAAATTAGCCTTTATGACACTAGAGCTGGGCAGATATCTACCCTCTATGATATGAGAATTTACTTTCCCATCAAGCCTGAGTTATAACTTGCCATATTCCATCTTGTCAGCTCTTAAGTTCAATTGTCAAGCCCTCATGGCCATGTTTTCATGATTTTTAGCCCATGTCCTCTTGTCCTCTCTCCATTTTCTTTCCTCCTTTCTGAGGAGAGGACATGATGTCATCCTGCCCCTGATCCCAACCCCAGGAATCAAAACCCTTTCCTATCTTTCTTCTGCCCAGCTATAGGCCTTTTTATGTACCAATCAGGGATAACTTGGGGAGGGAGCAAGATGTCTTAGTCAGGGTTTGTGTTCCTACATAAAACATCATGACCAAGGAGAAAATTGAGAAAAGGGTTTATTCAGCTTACACTTCCACATTGCTGTTCATCACCAAAGGAAGTCAGGACTGGAACACAAGCAGGTCAGGAAGTAGGACTTTACACAGAGGCCATGGGTGAATGCTGCTTACTGGCTTGCTTGCCCTGGCTTGATCAGCTTGCTTTCTTATAGAACCCAAGACTGGTAAGCCTAGGGATGGCACCACCCACAATGGACCATCTACTCTTGATCACTATTTGAAAAAATGCCTTACAACTGGATCTCATGGAGGCAATTCTTCAAGGGAGGCTCCTTTCTCTGTGATAACTCCAGCTTGTGTCACATACAAAAACAGCCAGTATACAAGGATACATAGTGTCATATGGGTCTATTTGTGAATTCTCTTGTTCATAGTGGCAACCCAGCTTTGGGAGTCAGTATTTAGCATTACAAAATATAACAAAAGATCAAAGCCGGGCGTGGTGGTGCATGTCTTTAATCCCAGCACTTGGGAGGCAGAGGCAGGCAGATTTTTGAGTTTGAGGCCAGCCTGGTCTACAGAGTGAATTCCAGGACAGCCAGGGCTACACAGAGAAATCCTGTCTCGAAAAAACCAAAAATAAAATAAAATAAAATAAAATAAAATAAAATAAAATAAAATAAAATAAAATAAAATAAAATAAAATAAAATAAAAATAATAAATAAAATAAAATAATAAAATAAAATAAAATAAAATAAAATAAAATAAAATAAAATAAAAACATCAACAGCCAATGGCAACACCTCTTGTCAAAAATCACAGAAGAGACCAAGGCAGATGTAGAGATTTTGGGGTCAATTATATGGAGACAAAAACAGAGTCTAGAGTTGTATGGCCAGGAGACAAGCATAAGAAGGCTAGAGACAACTAAGAGGCAGACTAAGATCCTAGGAGAGATTTTCATGTATAGCTTTCAGAACTGAACCAAGCTCACTCACACTTTGGTTTCATGTTTCTGGTCACAATAATAAAATCCTTTTCTAAAGCAGTCCCTAACTGGACCTAGCAGTGCAGGCTTGTCTATTCTTTAACTACTCAGGAGACTAAAGCCAAAACACTGCAATTTCAAGACATGCCACAGAGTAAGCTTAAGAAAATCCTGAGAGCATCTTAAAAAATGAAAATGCAGGAGATAGAGAAAATTATAGAAAATAGAGAAATCAGGTGGAAGGGAAGAAGGAAAGATGGATGGAAAGGGGAGGAGGAATGAGGGAGAGAAGGAAAAAGGAAGGGAGGAAGGAAGGAAAAAGGGTCATTCTAGGGTTATAACTTATTTGTGGAATGCTTTTCTAATATTTCCTACCTGTGAAATAAGTCACCCTTTCCACATGTGTTCATTTTCTATAGCTTACAAATGTATTAGAAAACTAACAGAGCTATATGATCTCTCATAGTGTCTTTAGAATATTGATGACTATAGAAAAGGCAATCATGGTATTCTTTCTCCTTCTAGGTCAATCACTCATACCTACTTGTAAACTTAGATTTTTCAGGACCTACTTTAATTATTGTTCTTTAATGGTCCAACCTTCCTTCTAGCCCACCACTGACCAGAAGAAGGGAAAAAGAAAGGTTAATAAAAACTGGGGTTGTGGACCTGTTTAGATATAGTTCTTTTGGTCTATTTCAGTCTTCATTATCAGCAGTCCAGTCTACTAGCAAAACACCAAACACAAATCAGCAGCAGCAGATCAGTTGTGATGAAACCATAAATGTGTGATTATCAGCCCAAATCTGTGGAAGTAGCAAGAAGCAGATGGAATACCACCAAAAGTACTTTGGTGCATTTCTTTCTATGAAGCCATGACAAGGGAAGATCAATGAAGAAAACAAAGCAAACCAATGTAAGAGTGTCATCAGTGAAAACCAGTGTCAGTGAAGCCCAATGATGACCAACAAAGAGTTACAAGGCAAACCAATGCAAGAGTGATGTCCATTGTCTGCTGGCTTATACTTATATCCTTTCTATTCATCACATGCCATTTTACCAGGCAGGTCCCAGAAGAATACACATGTCTGTCCTCAGCAAAACATCATCTCACATGTCTGCTTCAGGCAAACATCCTTTCATAATACAGCTTCCAGAAATACACCCCATTGCACAATTGAGTCTTCAAAGAAACCAGAAATCCCCACTTCACCCCCTCTTGCTCTTTCACTCTGACCCCCTCCACTGTCACTTGTCCCTCCTTCTTTCCTACCGTTTCCTCTCTTATCATTTTAAAGCTTGTTTACCAGTTTTATTAAGGAGTTATTCATCGTATTCATTTGAAAGAAAACAGGTATTCATTTCATTTTTATCCACTTTCATATTTTAAAATTTTATGAATTACATATTCTGTACTAGCTTACACTCCTTTCAAGTATAATTTTATGCATTAAATTTCTACTTGCTGATATACCATTCTCTTTAGTTTAAGACAATTTATTCTTTCATTGAAATTTCTTGATAGTTATTTATGTTTCTTACCATTATAATATGTGAGAAATATTCTAGTTTTTCTCCATGTTGATTTCTTACAAATTATACTGTGACCAGAAAATATATTCTGTGTAATTTTTAGTTCCCCTAAGTATTTTAATATTATCTCTAGAATTTAGCATGTGAACCAACTACTATGTACTTTGTTTCTAATAGGATGATTTGGCAGCTCAACTGCTGTTTATTTTACAACTATGGTATCTATGTTGCTTAAATCTCTCTCTGTTTCATTCTCTGGTTTAATTAGGTAATGAGAAGTGTATTGACATTTATTCTATATTGTTAAAATGTTATATAATACATCTGAATTTGATACTTTCTCTTTATTTAAATTTTTAACAGTACTTAGAAATATTTTTGTTCCAAAGTAATCTTTGTCTAATACTAATAGAGGCATGCCTCATCTAATTTGTTGATACAGAAAATGTAACACCATCAGCTAATTTTTTGTTTTGTTTTCTTATTTTTATATAGTCTATGAATTTCATTTGAGTGTTTAAATACATCATACACCTGAGTTTTAAATTTTCTTTCTGTCTTTGTTTCTTTTATCTCCTGGGCCATAGTAAAGTCAACATCTGGTATCTTTAGTTCACAGGATTTTGTTTTTCTCAACTCACCACTTCTGTTGGTTCATATTATCTTGGGCCTTTTTCTGGCCGATGTGTTGAATTATGCCTTCAACCTGTATTTGCAAACAGTTGGCAAAAGTAAATCCCCAGCTCAGTGTGTTAATTTCCTTTGGAGAGAATTACTTTTTAGTCAGTTTTGTTATAGCCTTAGAGGTTTGACATTATGACACAAACATTTTGGTTTTCAGAACAGTTCCTTGCTAAACACTTCCAGAGTTCTTACTGTTTCCTAAAGGACTAAGAGATTAATTGTATCATATATAAATGTTTTTGCCCATTTGTCCTTTGTTCTTGAAACAGTTTCAGAGTAGTAAATGTGAGATGGCAATATAATGTTGGGTACCCTAGACTTTAGAGCCAAATCTTGGAAACCTGAGTAGCTGTCTTTTTTTTTTTTAATGTATTTCTTATTCAGATCTCATGTCCTGTTCTCACCAAAGCAGGCAATAACAACCAAAGGCTTTTATGGATTTCTCAATTCAATTGGTTAACATTAGCTTTTCCCATTACAGCCCCAGATGTCTATACTTCAGTTATGCCTATGCAACAAAGACTCTATAAATCCCAGTGAATTTGGCCCAGAGCGTTCATATGCAGTTAAATAGATGAAAGGATATGCACAATTGATGAGCCCATGTGCTTGGAATTAGTACACTCCAAGGAAATGGAAGTTTATTTATTGGGACCCTTCCAGATCTTGTCCTATATACATTTTCATCTGGTCTCTTATTTGTATTATTTATAACATCTTTTATAACAACCTAGAAAATTACCTGAGGCCTAGAGCTATCATAGCTCATTAATGAAGGCCAAGAAGGAAGTTATGAAAGTTTCAGCCAGTAGCCAGATAGGAATATGTTCCAGAGTTCAAACTTGAGACCAGCATGTAAAGTGGGGATTCTGGTAGAACTGACACTTCAAACTATAGGATTTCTTACAACACACAAGTAAGTAAAATGCAACTGACCAAGAGTTAGAGGGCATGCACATTCTGTATACTGCAGAATAAACTAATTGGTTGTTTGCTAATGGGAAAATCTCTACCATTTATGATACCACAGAAGTATACTGTATATAATAACACAGAAATGTTATTGATGTGGGGAGAAACTGAATTAACTTTTCTTCTCCATCTTTAGATGGAAGTATGTTATGAAACCTGCTTTTGAGAATCATCTTAGGATAGTTTTTGCATTAGAAATGCAATCTTTGCAAGAGTCTATTTTGTTTGCTTACATTTGTTTTATTGAAAAAGTAAACATACATATACATATATGTGTGTGTGTACATATGGACATATATTTGTAGTTATTAACATAGTGTGGTTAAAATAACTATCATGTTATAGAAAGCAAATTACCAAAATACAATAGAATATCATTTTTTATTGTGTTCATGCTATGCACTATACATCTAAACATACTCATCATATAGGAATATTCTTTTATTTCTACTTACCAAATCTTTTCATTCCAGTTCCCTAGCTTTATAGCCACTCTTTAATTAGTTTTGTTTCTATATAATTGAAGTTATTGTGTCTACATGTAAGTAAAAATTTGCTTTGTCTTTACAATCTGGGCTACATTTCTATTTAAGATGATGTCCTTTAGCTTACCTAGATATTTGTAAATAACTTGCTTGCATTTTTTGTGGAAAAGAGAATAATTTTCACTGTCTATATCATGTTTCTTTCCCCATTGATCCACTGATGATGTACAAGGTCCCCCTGTATCTCAGGAGCCAGTATATTTTGGAAGAATACGTAATCACAGAGTATAGGTGTTAAGTGAGGAATGTTCAGGAAGGCCCATGTTTTTTAGCAAGGACCTATGAAATATTCCAAATTCCTTTTCTCCTGTCAGTGATTATGGAAAGTGCAGCATTGCCTTATAACTGTCAGTTGTCCCTTTGAAATAACTGATCACAAGGGAAAAATCAGTAACTCACTTATGACTGACTGATTTTCACTCTATAAATTCTGAAATACAGACTTTGATTAAAATTTTGTCTTTGTTGCCAACAATATTCCCATCTTAGATAGGAAAATTGAAACAAATATGTTAATCTGACATTGCTGAATATGGAATTACTTTTCCTGGACAAGTCCTTTGGAAACATTTCCCTATAAATTTTACACCATTGAAACCTCATCTGGATTCATTTCATATATATGGACATATTGTTTCCATGTTTGTCTGTAAACTCTCTGACTGCCTGATGCCTTTAGAGGCCTGAAAAGAGAGTCAGATATCCTCTAACTGGAGTTACAGCTGGAAGTGAGAGGCCACTTAGGTTCTAAAAATTGAACCTGGTTTCTCTGCAAAAGCAACAAGGGCTCTTAACTGCTGAGCCATTAGACCTGCTCCTGAGACTAATTTCTTTTTTTTCTTTTTTAAAATATTATTTTCTATATTCTTTGTTCATATTCCAAATGATTTTCCCTTTTCTGGTTTCCCCCTCCCCATAAGTCCCATAAGCCCTCTTCCCTCTGCCCGTTCCCCAATCAACCCCCCTCCCACTTCTCTGTCCTGGTAATCTCCTACAATGCTGCATCAAGCCTTTCCAGGACCAGGGTCCTCTCCTTCCTTCTGCTTGGGAATAATTTGATATGTGAGTTGTGTCTTAGGTATTCAGAGCTTCTGGGTTAATTAATATCCACTTATCAGTGACTGCATTCCATGTGTGTTTTTTTGTGAATGAGTTACCTTACTTAGGATGATATTTTCCAGTTCCAACCATTTGCCTAAGAATTCATTGTTTTTAATTGCTGAGTAGTATTCCATTGTGTAAATATGCCACATTTTCTGTATCCATTCCTCCATTGAGGGACATCTGGGTTCTTTCCAGCTTCTGGCTATTATAAATAAAGCTGCTATGAACATAGTGAAGCATGTGTCCTTATTGCATGCCAGGGACTCATCTGGGTATATGCCCAGGAGTGGTATAGCAGGGTCCTCTGGAAGTGTCATGACCAGTTTTCTGAGGAACTACCAGATTGATTTCCAGAGTGGTTGCACCATCTTGCAATCCCACCAGCAGTGAAGGAGTGTTCCTCTTTCTCCACATCCTTGCCAACACCTGCTGTCTCCTGAGTTTTTAATCTTAGTCATTCTGACTGGTGTGAGGTGAAATCTCAGGGTTGTTTTGATTTGCATTTCCCTAATGACTAATGATGTTGAACATTTCTTAAGGTGCTTCTCAGCCATCTGAAGTTCTTCAGGTGAAAAGTCTTTGTTTAGCTCTGTACCCCATTTTTTGTTAGGGTTATTTGCTTTTCTGGGGTCTAACTTCTTGAGTTCTTTGTATACATTGGATATTAGCCCTCTGTCAGATGTAGGGTTGGTGAAGATCTTTCCCCAATTTGTTGGTTGCTGTTTTGTCCTGCAGTGCCCTTTGCTTAGAACTGTTTATTTAACAGAAAAATCTAACTTAACTTGGAAAGTCTTCTTACTAACATAAAATTATTCAAAACTATCTAAGTCTTTAAAAATTCAGACAAGTACTTGGGGAAAATATGCCATTTGAAGTTTTAGAGTACAATTTGATTTCCACATCTATTTAAATATTTACATTATTACTACTATAACTCTTGTCAAGGTCCTGCTGCAATATGACTACATGAACAGATTGATAAAACCTTGCTTTAATGGAGTTTAGTGAGAAGTGAGAAATAGACTCAGAATTAAATGTGATGGATAAAAAGTTCTCCCTGGGAAGGTACTGTATTCAAATACTCTCAAATACTCTCTAACTTTCTCTCTCTCTCTCTCTCTCTCTCTCTCTCTCTCTCTCTCTCTCTCTCTCTCTTTCTCTCTCTAATACTCTGTATGTGAGGGTGTCTGTCTGTGTGTGTGAGTGTGTTTGTGTTGTGTGAGTTTCCCAATACCTCACAGTCCTAAACCTGCAGAGCCATCTCTCCTGGATAGAATTATGGGATAAAAATTGGTAAAAGATTAAGTAATAGAGAGGTATGCAGTTGACCTTTAATTTGATTAAAGACATTTTGTTGACTTTTTGAACACTAAACTTCATTTAGCTTACGTGCAAACCGAATATCCTTATGTATACAAAATTTTCTTGTTGAAATATTAGTATCCAAAGTGATGTTTTAAGTTTGGGAGTCAAGGGGGTCACAGAAAAATCTCTTATAAATAGGATCAATGGTTTATTTAAAAAAAAAACTTAGAAATTTGCCATATCCATTCTGCAGTGTGGAGGCACAGGGAAAATAGGTACCATGAATTAGGAAGTGCATTCTCACCAGACACCTCATCTCTTAGGTTCTTGATCTTAGACTTCCCAAATTTCAGAACAACTGACTATGGTGTTTGGCTTTGGTTAACAGACTGAAACACTCTAAAAGCACACATTGCTAAGAGTTTAAAGGGGCACACGGTTTCTGGGAGCCTCAGTGTTCTGTTTGACTCTGACAACACTTGTGTGAATATACTGTCAAGGCATGACTGGAGAAGAAGTTTATCAGGGTTCTGTCATTCCCAACGACGGAGAAGGTTTTATGGGACAGACATCACAGCAACAAGAATCAAATACATAACTGAAGAAGGGAGGAGATAACACATCTGACAAAGGTAATGAGGAGTAAGGGGGCCATTGAAAATATTCCTAAACTATGAGAGAAATCCTGTCTTACTTGCTCAGCTGCCAAAGTAAAAGAGTCTTTCAGTACACTCAGTACCTGGAACCATGACAGAACCACAGAGAAGAGGATAAACATTTTACTGAAAAGTGACTATTATCAAGATGGTGTTATGGTGGTCACAGTGAAAGAAAACAAAAACAATGAATTTATCCCTTCCTCACTGCAACCTATCTTATCCTCATGTCTAGTGAGTAACAACTATATGCTCATGCTCATTCTAGTTCTGTTGTGGTAAATATTTAATATCAACCAGAGCTTTCTGCTCCAAGTTAGATCATTTAGTTCCCAGATAAAAAGACATAAAACCTTTATATTTATGATAAACCATTAAGCACTATAGATGGGCAGATATCTATCCTCTATGCTATTAGTATCTACTTCCCTATCAAGAACCCCAAGATACGACTTGCCATGTTCTGCTTGGGATACCCTTATTTTGACTAGTCAACCCTCACAGTTCTAAGGATATACCCCATGGTGTCTTCTCAACTCTCCATGCTCTCCTTCTTATGGTCTCCGACCTCTGACCTTGAAGCGCCAGGAACCAAAGCTAGAGCTGACTTTCAATTGATCCTGATGCCTGTAAATGAAACTGCTTTCTGGCACTTGTCTTAACTGCTTTTGCTCCCAAGTAACTGTAGGGTATTTCTATTCATACTCTAGCCCATTTTAGCTCCCAAATGAAGACACAGAGACATGTGTTTTGTTAACAAGATGCAATCCTAAGCTAGACAGATTCTGAACTATTTGAAACCTCTATGTCTGTCCATTTCCCAACCTAATGCCCCATTACTGTCATTCTGAGTCTTGTCCTGGCTCCTTCTGGTCCATGTGTATCCTTATGGCTGCTCTCTCATAGTGACCTTATGGCAAATTGTAGTCTCTCCATGTGGTTTCTCCATACTTTCTCTTCCTCATGGTCCTTCTCTACTACTTACTTGGGGACACCCCCTTCAGATTGGGAGTGGAAGTCCCACCCTAATCTCTTCTGCTCATCTAATTGGCTGATCAGCTTTTTTATTAAGCAATCAGAAATCATAAAAAAATTAATTTTTATATAACATAGTTACCAGAAATGCTTGATCATGCCATCATCCAGGACTACAACTGCATGTCTTGGCATAGAAATCAACATCTGAATATACACTAGAGAGAGCTATCCCCCATTATTGGCCTATACACATGAATGGCTGGGACAGCAGGTATACACCACTAAGTCTTATTCTTCATACTAAAGATATAATTTTCCTTTTATAATGATATATTCAAGTATGAGAGAATATGTAAATAACTTAACACCTTACTTTAGGTTTAGAATTATGAAGAAATTAAGTAATATCTATACCAGATAAAGAGCTTTGTCTATCATGTAGAGATGAATCAACTGACACAACTTTGGGCTTAGTTGCATTAGAAAGATGGTGAATATCTTCTAGCTTGTATGGGGGATATGTTGGTGGGTCAAGACCCTTGAGATATGCACATATATATGCCTGGGGAAAAGTATGCACAGTGGTGTTATACATTTGTACTCATATGTGCAATGAAGAGAATTAACCTGTTTTATTGGCTTGATGTCCTCTTTCATTGTCTTCTGGTGGTAACAATCTCTACCCTAGGCATCTGTGATCCCTCCCCACCCTCCCCACCTTCCCACCCATGTAGCAGGCTTCTAGAACCTGCTAATCACTGCACTTAGTTTTGCCTGACCATAAAATTATGGCTTTGGCCCAAAGGCAATTTATGGTCCATTCTCCTGCCAGACTGTCCTGTCCTTACAGGCAGTACAAGTTGCTCCAATTGCTATCAGAATCAAGGGTCTTCAGAAGAATTATGTAGTGTACAAATTGAACAATTAGCTTATCTTTGTAATTTTTCTGTTTAAGTGTTGAGAAAAGACAAATGCTTTCATCTGGGGACATAATCTTGTTTTATGTGAATGAAAGGGGAACTGTCTACATTCAGGCCCAAAGCTTGTCTTGGAAAATGTTTGCATAAAGTGGGAAAGAATGAAACAATTACATAGAAAAGAATGAATACATAGAAAAATATCATACTGTGTGTGTGTGTGTGTGTGTGTGTGTGTGTGTATTTCATGTTCCTGGTTTCAAACTATCCACACCTTTAGGATACAGAATAGAAAGAAGATTCAAATTCATGCAAAATAATGTTCTTGTTCAAATCCTAAAAGACTAAATTTCAGGAGAAAGAATCATAGTAAAGAGTAAGGACCTCTTGGAAAATTCCACCAGACCCCTCCCCCTTTTCAGGAAAGGAAAGGCTAGTTAACATTCTTCAGAACAAGAGACCATTGGCCTCCTGGGGGTGGGGTAGGTCAGGAGCCAGTAAGCGTGGCTTTCTGGGGGTGGGGGAGGGCTGAGCAGGTAAATACATTTCGCAGGACTGACCAAACTGGCTTGGGGTGGGGGTGGGGGTGTCACCATTTCTTCTTTGGTTGCAAGACGACCCCAACTCATATTGGAATAATAAATTCCTCTTGCTTTTTGCATCAATTCCTGGCTCCATCTGGTTTACTCAGGGGATCCCCTGAAAGCCAAGGCTCTCCAGAGTCTTATAATAGGAAGTTAAAAACTGTGGACTGATTCCCTAACATGAGTTTCTCAGTAATCCCTGAAACTAGAGGAAGTTATTCAGCTTGTTTAAGCCTTAGTTCTTGCCTCTGAAATGCAAATTACCTTCTGCTTTTTTCAGCAATAGTTAAAAAAATCATAAAAGGATGTAGCCTATACAATTCTACCCACTTTGAAATATCTGACTATCTGTGCATAGATAGGTGCTTTGTAATTTTCTTTTTTGATAATCTTTTTCTCTTACATTCCCTTTCTTATAAGCTTTTAGCTTGAATATAAAAAAAAATCTGATGCTGCTGGATTAATCCAGTGAAATGTAAATGTAATCAGTGACTAAATCAAACGTGTCTGTCGTTCACAACACTTCTACAGCAAAAACAAAATTATAGATCCTTCTAATTTGCTAGCTGAAGCAACCACTGATTTTCAGTTTCAGTGAAATAGAAAGCTGTTGGAATTGATTGTCCCTGCAGATTAGAATGCAGAACTCTTCATGCACAGACATCCAACAGTCATAATGTCACACATTAATGTTGACATCCTTAGGAATTGGCATTGGCCACACTCCTGTTTGTCATTTCAGTGAGCATTCTTACGATTAAGTTACTGAGTAACATTCTAAAGGACAATTGGGCAAGTTGTAGTGTCTGTAAGAACAAGGGAGTTTAGCAGTGTTAGGGTTTCTGGGGCTGCAGTGTGCCTTGGCAGGTCAGGACCAAGATATGCTGCAAAGAACACACCATATAATAGCTCTCACAGGAGAAGTTTATTGGGAATGGTGTGGGAAGAATATAAAGAGGCTGCCTCTGAGGGACAATTGAAGGTAAAAAAGGAGTCTGTGTAGCACATGTACATAGAGGGACAAGGCAGCTCAATGGAATAGTAGAAATGTGTCCAATATTGGCAGTTAGTGATATGGCCCCTGTAGCTGAAAGTGGACTCAGAAGTGGGGCTTTCCAACTGTCCTGACTTATGATGCAGAACATCCTTACAATAAACAGAATCTGCAAAAGCTCAGAACCTAGGAGCTTCTCAGATTTGTATTCTAAAGACTATTTGCCTTTAAACAGAGAGCTTTTAAATTCAATTCCAAAATTACAGTAGAGAGCCTTTGTTTTGTATGTAACATACCCAACCATCTATTCTACTTTCTGACCATGTAATATAACAGCATAGATTTATATCCCCGGTGTCTCTCACAACTCCAATTTGATCCCAGCATGGAGCACCACTTTATATTAGTTTGAAATTCTATTCTAAACTTAGATTCCATAGTTTCTGTATGGGATGTAAAGTTGACAAAACACATGCTTCTTCCCCAATGCAAATGCTGCAGGCATTCACTTTCAGGTAGATTGGTCAACACTCTTGGGTCATATAGGACAGAAAATAAGTCCAGGTAAATAAAAGTAATATGTTGGGGAAAAGAGAGAGAGAGAGAGAAATTGATTTTTTTATTAACCAAAATTTTAAAGACAAAGAACAAGTGGGTTGATTTAGAAGAGGATTAAGGGGCAGTATTTGAAATAATATTGAATGCACATTAAGAGGTCAAGGAAGGTTGACACTGTTTATTATGACAATACTCAGTAATACTAAAATTCATTATAATATTGAAAATGGAAAAATTCCAACTTAAATGAATTGCAAATAGTCAAAGAAGACTTGGCTCTGAGGTGAAATGTGATTTTCATGAGTATTTGAACATTTAACATCTATACATATTCTCAAAGACTACAAAATGCATCTTTAATTTTAACTGAAGAAATACTGTTTAGGCTTACACTCAGGGTGTCATAATCTCCCCTCCACGAAAAAAGAAGAAAAAGGAGATGTGAATAAAGATAGGCTAAAGTCAGCTTGTAAAGGTGAACTGCAAATGCCCAGGTAATAATTCACAGAAAATAGTAAGAATGAAGGGGGTATGCCTTTGCTTTACATTTACATAAACATTCATGGAATTCAACAGCTTTTCATGTTCTTAGATAAAGCTAATCCACATTAGGAATGTGAAAACAAACAATCTATAAATATGTTTTGAGATCTGGCATACCTTCCAGTGTAAGTCCTTTACAACACATATTTTCTCCAAAACTCTCATAACTGCCCTGCATATCCTTTATCATTGCCTCAGCTGAACTTTGTGAAATTATTTTTCTGAAGGCTGCACTTGGATCAAGATTTCAATACCCTACTACCTTCCCAGATCTTATATAGAACTTGTTGACATAGATATGCAAAAATTGCCATTCATTCTTAGGAATGGGATTTGAATATGATGTCACTGTCATGTCAAAACTCTACATGTCCTGCAGTAAGATCTGGGTTAAAATTAAGTTCTAACCCCGACAATATCAGCAACACTGTTCATACCAGTTCTAGGTTTGATCTATTACAGCCTTGGCAGGCCTTCCCAGTTTCTGCCTGACTCGAGTTTCCACTGTCACGTAAAGATTGTGGGGATGTAGTTCTCTACATTGTCTTGTAGAGAATGGCTGACCACTAAGATGATGTAGCTCCCTGGAGTGTCAGCATGGAAAGGATAAAAGTTGTTTTATTTCAGAAATAAATTTGGAGGTCCTTTGGTCTTGCCTCTTTTATTGTGGCAATTGACACATCACACTTTGTTGCTGCACGCTTATGATTTGTATGCCCAACTGGCCTCTTGCTACACTCTGTAATCTTTATGGTTTGCCCTTCCTCTGCAGCCATCTATAGTTTTCTGTAAGATGTTGTTTCCACCTTAACCCTTCTCATCAATTGATATTGATGAATAGAAAACAATGACATGAAGGATGACTTCTTTGAAACTTCTCTTTGACATCCAAATCATTGTCTTTATTTGTGCTCAACCTCTCTCCCAGTTTTAGTAAGAAATTTCCATCTCTTTATATTAACTCTTGTGTCAAAACTTCATTTGTTTTTTTTAAGTATTTACTTCTGTCTTCTACTCTCCTATATTACTAATCTCTTCTTTCATCCCTTTATTCATTTATTCTTCCAAAGACAATCATAACAAGATTATCTGATTTAGTTTTAAATTTGTCACGTATCTCTTGTGTGGGGGAGTGAGGTAGGGAAGCTCAGCACATTCATAGGCATGAGCATGCAATTATGCATGCCCTTGGATGCTAAAGTTTAACAGTATATATGCTGCCCTTGTCCCTTTCTACCATAATTTTTGAGGAACAGTCTTTCATTGAACCTAAACATCAGTACCTAGGCTCACCAGAAAGCTTTGGAGATATGTCAATTCCCCTGCAAAGTGCTTAAGTTCAAATGGGATTCCAACCCACTTAGGTTTAATGAAAATACTGGAGATTTGAGCCACTGAGCCATTTCTACAGCCATACCAGCCTCTAATTTTATTCAATACATTCCTTTGTTTTTCAATCTAGCTCTGTTACTAATAGTTTAGGTTCATTCTTCATTATATGTCTCACTTGCATAGTGTCCTACAATCTGGCTTCCATTTCAAATGTTCCATTGAAAGTATATCATGTGATTGTAATACCTACTTGAATGTTTTATCTGCTGTAGTTTTTGAAAACAAAAAACAACAACAAAAAATAACAGTGAGAGACTATTTCTTGTCATAGCCTAAAATACTTTAATGAATTTTAATATAAAATTAAATCTGAGCTAAATCCAAACACCCCAATATAACCAATATGTTATGTTAGTTACTTTTCTATTACTCTGTTGTATTAGAATCATGGCTGGACAGAGCACACCATGCCAATACAGTTCCACATGGGATTTATTGTGGGGGAAGAGGGCAAAGTATTGATGAAGACAATGGGGAAACAAAGGGAGATGGGTCAGAAAGATCTGCCTTTTATTTGGGTTGTGATATAGCCTCTTTCAGGTAAAGGTGGGAAGGACCCAAGTGGATTCTGGCAATGTGCCATTAAATGACCACTAGGAGCCATTTTATAATGGGAACTGAATTCAGACCTTATTACAGAGGGGTACTAGTTTTGATGCCCTCAAGTCAGGCATTAATTTTAGAGATTTGAGATTTTCTATGAGACATCTCAGTGGTGTATTTGGAGATGTGTTCAAAGACAATGTTGTACCCATTGGGTGATGGGGATGTTATTCATACCAGTGTCCCAAGAAGAGTTCAGTAACAAGACACAAATTTACAGCCAGGCTAGATTACCAAGTCATCATGTGAACATCTAGGGGCTATGGTAGAGTCCAGGATTTACCAGAAAGCGTTTGAACCTAGATCTTGGAATTTCTTATCAACTGCAAGATCCCAAGGGAATATGAACAGCTTTCTGAGAAGGGAAATCACCCAAGGGTCAAGGTCTCATCTTGTATGTAAACTAGGAGGCTGCTCATAGGACCATAGTTATGCAATGCCAACCTGTTGGTCCAAAAAATAATCCTTCCAGGCCCTATCTGGGCATTTAGGGTCCTTCCTGTGGACTGGAAGAAACACCTTACCAATATGGCAGTGTGTGTTTGAGAGTTTGTATGGTCTGGAAACAGGAAACCTGAAGCTCTATGGTTGGTATGAGCCCATCCAACTGTATAATTCATGTGGAAGAGGCTAGCTCCACATAGTGGATCACTGCAGCACAGCTCATGTTGTAACAAGCAGTCTGAGTCTCGCAATAGCAGGCAGTAGAAATTTCATTGTGACATAGCCACTCACAGACAAAGGTGGGAGGTGAGTCAAGTGGATTCTGGGAATGTATGGCAGCTGCCATGGCAATAGACCTGTGGGTCCTGCCTATGTGTGATATCACTGGGTTTGGAGATGATCTGCCACTTCGGTTCCTGATACAAACAGTGATAAAATATCATGACCAAGGGTTCTAGTTCCAGAAGCTTAAAGTTCAAGAAGGCTGAGGAAAGAGACATAAGGACTCACATCTTATGCTGCAAACAACAAACAGAAATAGTGAACCAGAAATAGCTTGAGTCTATACACTCTCAAAGCCTACTTCTATTGACAAGTTTTTTCCAAAACTCCAAACAGTTCATTTTACATGAGACCAAATACCAAGTGACTGAGACTAAGGGGACATCTCATTCAAACTACTTCAATCTCTATATCTTTCTTCAGTTTCCTTTTTATGGTTATTATGATCACCTTTTGATCAAATCTTATTGTATTAAAGTTCATAATTTCCCCCCCCCGAGTTATTTGATCTACTTGGATGATTTGTCTTTAACCACTTCTTATATTATCAAGTTGTACACATAAAGACCCAACTCAATTATTTCCTTTAATTAATTTCCTATTCTTTTAAACCCACCTTTCCATGCTCAATGCCCATCTTTACACTATGTTCCTTGGTTTAAGGTGTGACTCTTGATTTCATTTTTCATTCTTTTACTAGACTGAGCTGTTTGCAGATAAAGTTCTTGCCTTCCTTATCTTGTTAGCACTGAAATCTAGCCTG
Source organism: Apodemus agrarius (assembly GCA_964023405.1). NCBI lineage: Eukaryota > Metazoa > Chordata > Mammalia > Rodentia > Muridae > Apodemus > Apodemus agrarius. Next base: position 778,522 of record OZ030027.1, on the reverse strand, counting down.
GATCCCACAGTAAAAAGGAGGCTTTAAGGCGTATAGAATCAAGTGATTTCTGGTTCACTATCTCTGTTTGGTATTTGCAGTATATGTTGTGAGCCTTTGTCTTTATACTCATATTGCCATTATCTATCTTTTTTTTCATTGTGATTAATAGGTATATTTCCTTATTGATAAGTAGGTATACAAGGTTGGGGAATCTAGCAGGTGTTTAGCGACAATAAACCAGATAGAACAGAGCACACTGTTGATAAGGTCAAACATCAAAATGCAAAGAGCAGGCTAACATTGAAATTTTCTTTCAATATTAGCAACCAGAAATCTCCATTTAATGCATCTAAAAGAAAAAAACGAATTTGTATCTAAAATCGGTCACTAGATATTTTTTTTCATAAGAATGGTATTTGTGCTTTTATTAGGGAATGAAAAGGCATAAATTACCTTTGAGCAGCAACCAGAAATTCATAATGAAGGTCACATATAAAAGGCTGTAGAATTGAAAGAAGCTAGCTAAATTATGGTCTCCATGGGGCCTCTCAGTTCAGGACACTGCAGATCCTCACAGAGATGGCAGCAGCAGAGGAAAGATGCCAGGAGCAGCAACACTCCCCTCCCCCCTCTGCTAGCCTGATGCTGGACTGACTAGGCAAGTTTGCAAGAAAATGTTTGACAATGTCAAATGTATATGAGGAAAGGAATCTGATATCAGAGATGAAGCTATTTATGAGTCAGAATCAAAGAGAGGAAAGTTTTTAATTGCTCAGGAATGCCTTCTAAACTGAGAAGTGATCTGCATTACACAGTTTCTGAAATAACTTTATGGCAAACTAAGCCTATGGAATGTCCTTCAACCTATGATTAAAGAAATTTGGAAAATGAAGGTAGAGAAAGTTTCCATAATACCAGTAGAACACAAGCCAATTTTAAATGAAGTAAAAAGAAATGCTCAAGTTGAAAAATATTAAAGAACAAATCATTCTATTAATCTTTTTCCCTCTTGTGATTCTGAAGACAAGGATTATCAACTGGAAACATCAAAGCAATTTCTAGGTCATATGATAGGATTTTAAAATCAAATTAAGTCAGATACAATCTGGGTTCTTGTGATTATTTCCAGTGTTCCTAGTTTCTTCATCCAGAAGATTTAAAAGGCCAAATGTGTTCTTGCAAAATATAGTTAGTGTCTGCCTGTTTTTCTTCCTGTCACCTCTTTCTGGTAAGACAGTTCAATTTCTTCAACTAAGGCAAAAAGGGAGAAGATCACTTTTTTCTTTTCTTTACTCTTTAAAAAATTGTTATTACACACACACACACACACACACACACACACACACACATTTTTATCTTGTTTGGTTCCTGCCCCTATCTGCCATGGTGTGTTATGGCATGAAAAAGATCAGTTACTGCCCTGATCCGGGGTTCTGTGTTGGCCCACTCCAACATCAACCCCATTTATGAACTGCTGGAGCCCATAATGGTATCTGACCTACACATTCAAAGCTGCAGGATCTCTTGACACAGGGCACCCACATGATATCCAAGAGTAGTCCCTGTGAGGATCCAGTATTAACAGTGAAGCAGAAGTAAAGCTATTTGGGCAAAAGATTATATTGTGAGACACAGTGCAGCTTTCACAGTAGATGTCTTATTTCTATTTTATTTTTATTCATTTTTTTTGGAGGGGGAGGTTGCAAAGGCAGATGGCAGATAAAGGAACGGGGGGATGAGCATGATTGAGACACATGATGTGAAAATCACAAAGTATGAAATAAAGTTAAAAAATTGTTTGATTTAATACAGGTAAAAATACTTGCAAACTGAATCCAAGAAAACATCAAAAAGAACATTCACCATGATCAAATAGGCTTCATACCAGAGATGGTTCAATATTAAAAAGTCAGTGAGTATAATCTATCATCTAACCCAGAGACAGGGTTTCTCTGTAGCCCTGACTGTCCTAGAACTCACTCTGTAGACCAGGCTGACCTTGAACTCAGAAAGCCACCTGCCTCTGCCTCCCAAGTGCTGGAATTAAAGGCAGCCCGCCTCTGCCTCCACAGCCACTACCCGCCCGCTGCCACCACCACCACCTGCCCGCTGCCACCACCACCACCATCACCTGGCTTCAAAAGGCCTTTTGTGACCCAATTATGATCAAAGTCCTAAAGAGATTAGGGATACAAGGAACATTCCTAAACATAATAAAGGCAATTTACAGCAAGCCTATAGCCAATATCAAATTAAATGGAGAGAATCTTAAAGCAATTCCACTAAACTCAGACACAACACAAACGTGTCTACTATCTCCATATCTATTGCAATATACTACTTGAAGTTTTTGCCAGAGCAGTAAGACAACTGAAGGAAATCAAAGAGATACAAATTGGATAGGAAGAAGTCAACGCACCTTTGTTTACAGATAGTCTACATTAGGTCTCAAACTTGACACAAAAGACTGAGGTGCTTATTTCACATAAGAAAGCAGATCTGGCTGCCAGCATCCCTCAATCCCTACATGTTACAGTGTCCTTTTGACTGCCATACCCCACCCCTACCCTAAAATTCTTCAGCCGAGATACTGGGCTGAGTTCTCCTTGCCCACCAGTTGCCCTTCCCTACATAACCATTTTGGTACCTGGTCATTTTGTATAGTCTCTGCCTCACTTCTACCAGTCCTTCTCACCCTACCCCTCAAATGTCCTGGCTTAGTCTGGTCATGTTCATGTTCATACTCTCCCAGATTTTCATGCCTCTGACTATGCTCTTCCTTTTATCCACAATAAACTTTTTCCTCTACCATACCTAGGAGCAATCATGTACTTTTTATATCTTTATTCATTTTGTATACATAAGTCGTCCTAAATTTCCACCAGAAAACTCTTACAGCTGATAAATACTTGCAGTGAAGTGGCTGGGTACAAGACTATTAACTCAAAGAAAACAATAGCCCACCTAAATACAAAAGACAAATGGACTGAGAAAGAAATCAAGGAAATAACACCCCTCACAAATAACCACAATAAGATATCTTGGGGATAACTATAACCAAACTCATGAAAGACCTGTATGATAAGAACTTTAAGTCTCTGATGAAAGAAATTGGAAAAAAAATCCTTCAGAATATGGGAAGATCTCCCATGTGCATAAGTCTCTAAGGTTAAAATAGTGAAAATGGGTGTCCTACCAAAAGAGCTTTACAGGCTCAATGCAATCCCCATCAAATTTCCCACACAATTGTTTACAGAACTTGGCAAGATAATTCTCAATTTCATAAGGAAAAACAAACAAAACAAACAAAAACCAGGACAGCCGAATCAATCCTGAACAATAAAAGAACTTTAGGATGTATTACCATCCCTGATTTCAAGTTCTATCACAGAGTTCAAATAATAAAATCTGCATGGTATTGTCATAAAAGTGGACATATTGATGATCAATGGAATCAAATTGAAGGCTCAGACAAAAATCCACACACCTATTAGCTCTTGACTAATGATAAAGGAGCCAGAAATACACACTGGATGAAGAAAGTATCTTCCAAAAATGGTGCTGGTCTAACTGGATGTCTGCATGTAGAGGAATGCAAATAGATTCATATCTATCTCCCTACATAAACCTCAAGTCCAAGTGAATCAAAAACCTCAAGAAAACCAGATACACTGAACTTGAATGAAGTAGAGAATAGCCTGAAACACACTGGTACAGGAGACAACTTCCTGAGTAGAACACTAATAGGGCCTGGACTGTGATAATAAATAAATAAATAAATAAATAAATAAATAAATAAATAAATAAATGGGACTTCATGAAAATACAAAGCTTATGTAAGGCAAAGGTCACTGTCAATTGAGCAAAGTGGCAGCATACATAATTGGAAAGAGTTTTACCAACTCTACAGTAGTTCTTGCACACCTTTAATCCTTCTAGATAGGATTCTTACATACAGTTCTGGGGTGGTGGGGAAACCTTATTTGCATGTGGGAAGGCTTGGTATTACTCCTACAGGACTGATGACCACTGACCTCTCTGCAAGGAGTGGTGGTGGGTGGGTGGGTGGGGGAGGCTGTAGCTACATTAAAAGGAACTAGGGGCACAGGGTGTGTGACCAAACACCTGGCCCAGGTGGTCTTTTGAGAACCTGCCCCCAGAGACATGCCTCCTTCAACAATGCCACACATTCAAATTCATCCCAAATAGTTCCATCAGCTAGGAACTTCTGGGTATATTCCCAGGAGTGGTATGGCTGGGTCCTCCGGAAGTATCACGTTCTTATTCTAATAACCACAGGAGAGAACCACAGTGTGGTGAATGGCTTTCTGGGAACTCTCCTAGATTAACCCCAGTATTCCAAAGGCTTCTGCATCCATCATTTTATCTTTTGTCTGAACTTCATTTGCAAGATCCCTTCAACTGTCTGCAAGAAGACATTAGCTCTCAGGCAATGTATGAGCACTGCAATCTAGGTCCAGTCCTAGCTGCTAGCTGCAGGCTCTGTATAACATTAAGAGTCTACTTGAGCCGGGCAGTGGTGGCACACGCCTTTAAGCACTTGGGAGGCAGAAGCAGGCAAATTTCTGAGTTCAAGGCCAGCCTGGTCTACAAAGTGAGTTCCAGGACAGCCAGGGCTACCCAGAGAAACCCTGTCTCAAAAAACAAAACAAAACAAACAAACAAACAAACAAACACCAACCAACCAAACAAACAAACAAACAAAAAAGTCTACTTGGAATCTTATCATCAGGTCTTAAACTGAGAGTACTGTCTTGTTTATTCAGCTGATGTCTATGCAATTTCTGTTGTGGTGTGAAATTGTGGCCAATGAGGACAGCTGGCAATGAGTAGGATGTCTTATCTATGCAAATAGCTGTCACAGCATTCTTTTGAGCCCTACACTTTAAAACCGAAGAGCTTTGCTTTGCAAACTAAGAAGTGCCATACAGATTCAAGAGATTCTGACAGCCAAAGTCAGTGAGTTAAGGCAAAGAGACAAAACTGCAAGCATTTATTAAGTTGATTATTAGAAGAAAATAAGATAAGTAAAGCCAGCCCTTGATAATTCTCAGACTGGTTAAAGTTTATGATTATCAATGCCCTTTGATTCTCCTTCCCCTTCCACCCACCAACTATTGAATATTTCTCTTCTCATTAACACCTGTCTAGAAGTGGGAAGGTGAAATGCTAATCAGGCAATTTAGCTAATTGTTAGCTGCTGCTAGGATGTGTTTTTTCTTCCTTTCTTTCAAGTTCAGAAAGAGAAATGGTGAAATCCCTTTCTAAAATGTGAGCAGTAGATTTCTAAACTTTATTTCACTTTCTCTTTCTTTCACTGCTGAGATGAATTCACATATTTTATTTTCAATAAGGTGTTGGAATAAAACCCTGAGCTGCAGGGTTTTGTTTTAATGTCACGTTACATGCTTCTTATCCACTAATATTTAGAAAATGTTATTTTTCACAACATGACTAGCTTAGAAAAATGGCCAGGAGTTAAGTTTCAGTTCTGAGTGTTGGCCTATATAAGTGCACTTGCCTAGAGGATTTGGGGCAACCAGAAACCAACAGAGAAAAATTACTGACAACTGCCCTCCTCTCTGCCTGTGGTAGACATTACATGACCCTCCCATAGCCAAATAAGGGAGAAAGGAATGTTCTGGGTATTAGAGGCACTAAGAATAAATCTGAGCTATCTCGGGTAAGATTACTTTCAACTCTTTATTTTATGTTTTCTGACACCAACCCCAAATCTGTAATTATATCAGAGACACTATATCTAGATACTCTGGCTTCGTTTTCTTCTTTTATTTATTTGCTGTTATTTATTTGCTTACTTATTTTCTCCTGTATCCTTAGGGCTTGAGAGTTGGTGTGTGTGTGTGTGTGTGTGTGTGTGTGTGTGTGTGTGTTCCTCCAGAGTGCCAAAAAAAAAAAAAAAGTGCTGAAGAGTCCTAGGGAGATGAGGCTATTTTTGTTTGAAGCTGATACTTTTAGCTGAGCCACAAGTACTGCTTGGAAAGGGCTTAGGTTGTTTCCAGGGGGAGAACTCTGCAGAGAAGAGGCAAAGTTCAACAAGAACACAAAAACAGCAGAAACATCCAGGAAAAGGAAGAGTCCTTGCGGTAACCCTCTACTAGAGTTCTCTAATCCTACCTGATTCTGCAAAGTGCCGCTTGACTGGAACTTTTCATCTGATTGATTTCTGTACCCACCATGACTGAGATCACCACTGAAGGTACTGTTGCTTGGGGACATTATGTAAATCAGGAGCCACAGGGACTCTACAGGCTTCATCTAGCTTCTAGTTATTTAGTTCTATGAGTCTACACAGGATCTGCAAAATGAAATTGGGAACTGAGAGGTTGCCAGATATGTGTGCTTGGAGGAGCAAAGAGAGATTTCTGTAGTATTTTGCATGTGGGAAATATTTTCTGCTGTGCTAGAAGCCCCACTGCTGCTCTCCATTATCACCTCACCCTCTATAAATAGCTGAAGACATGGTAGCAAAAAATTTAAGACAAAAATTATAAGACATGTGAGGTTAGAGATGGAAAAAAATCAGAATATTATGTGTGATGTGTCAGTTTAGAAATATGACCTAGAACACCTTTTCTTTATAGTATTTAAAACTTGAGTTCTTAAATGTCTTCTCTTTCCAGCTTGGGTATACAGCTTTCATGTATGCATCTCAAATAGAAGTACCCTGAAAAAATCATAGTCATTTTAGCATTGACATATGTTCAAAGACAAAGTTGGAAATTTTAGAAAGTCAGACCACTCTAATGTTAAAAAATAAAGCATTTAACTCTTAGTAATCTAGTTATTTTGTGAACTCATTTCTTTTTTTCTCTATAAGTAGTGAATTTTATATTTATATTAACATAAATATTTTCTATTTAATCTCTTATAATAAATCTACACACACACACACACACACACACACACACACACAGAGACCCTTCTTACTAATGAAGTAATACTTTAAAAATAATACAGTCTGGTTTTAGCTGAGATAAAACTGTGGGAGGTAGGCCTTGCATTCTCTCGGGCAGCAATAAGAATATATAAAGCAAGTGGTACTTTTGACAATTTCCAAGTTAAATGCCATTTTGTTTATAACCAAACTGTAAAATAGAAATCTATGGATTTTGTCTTTTGTGTAGTAAGAGATCTATGTACAGAAATAATTTCCCCTGCAGATTTAGGCAATATCTGTGAGGAAAAAAAAATGCCTTGCTTGTATTCCTTACAGAGATAGTCTGTCACCACAAAGTAATAACAATGTTACTGAGAGATTTCCATTTATTAGATATTTTGTTAAGAATCATATGCACGTTTCCTTTGTGAGATCTCACAGCATTCCACTAAGTTGCATTTTGATCTCTATTTCAGACAAAAAAAAAATTCTGTTACTCAAATATTCCATGACTTGCTCATTACCAAATTGTAGTCAAGATTCCAATCAGCCCCTTGAAGCCAGCCTGTGCTTTCTCTTTTCCTTTAGAGGATGTGAAATTTACTGTTTGCTAGTTTTAGTCCAGAATTTGCTAACTGAATATAAATAGTATTATAAATATAATTTTTTTATTCCTTGGACATTCTGTGTCATGTGGCCCTTATGTTGGCCTTGAAAAAAATCTGTCTATAAAAATGTCCTGCTTATTCTTGTGCAAGGTATTTAGAAGCCTCTGAGCATTCCTGTCAGCCTGTGCTCAGAATCCAGGCTGCTGCTAATTTCAGACATTGCTGGTCAATCATGCTCCTTGATTATAGTTCATTCTCTATATGCATTTGCACTTGATCCATAGCACATTTTATTAAAAGATTGTTGTTTTGAAGTAGAATTATTTGTATTCATAAGAAGTTGAAAGACGTTGTGAAGCCTCTGTGATAGGACCCATAAAAAGCAACTGAGTAAATCTAAGTTGACTACATGAGCATATCACATAATTTTCTGGATAGTGATCATTTCCCATGGTCTGGTCTTCGGAGTTGTTAGGGTCTCTACCATGTGATCTTTAGTGTGGTACTTATTCATTCTTTGCAATGATCTGTTTATTTGTCAGAAGAAACTTAGAATGAATTTTCTTCTTTGTGCTTATCACCATAGTCAATCTCAGTTTTCCAAGGGATTTTACACTTTTTCTTTTACTTTGTGATTCCCATTCTTTATTTCTTATCTATAACAACCTTTCTTCATTCTTTCTTTTTTGTCTTTCATTAAAGAGATGATTTGCAAAGGTCTTGCTTCTCACTGTTCTTTCAGTCTTGGGTTTTCTTTCATCTACTATATTTCACTTACCACCACCTTTGGACAAATCACTGAAGTATAAAGACTGCAGGAGTAGCCTCATACAATTTATCTATCTCATCTTTTACTAATTGAATATGAAAAGCAAACATTTTGAAGTTTTAGACCAAGTAAGAACAAGGGTGATTCCTTGGAAACCTGGTATCACAATAACTAAGTCTCTTCTTTGTTCATTGCTAATTTTGGAAGTTCACAGATTGATGACACCCTGACTTATTTACCTCTAATACATGCTACAATTGCCAAACATACTGACTCTTAGGCATATATTTTTCTATTGATATTTCAAGTTGAATAACTTGTCCAATGAAAAAAAGAAAACCATGTTCCATGTAAAGAGTGTTCCAGACACAGAACACTAAGTAAAACAGAAATTAAAGTTGAACCCCAAAGGATTTTAGGGAGACAACACCTTTTATTCTAGCCGTGATAAAAGTGGTATCGATAATACCCAGTCAATATATATTCTGCAGACCTCAGATATCAGACTTATTAAATGGTCATTTAACCTTCCCAGCATCCACGTGAAACACCGCTTTATTGCTGTTTATAAAGTATGAAGCTAAGGTTTAGGAAGATTAAGAAATATGGAAAGAGTAGTACAGCTTCAGTTCATGTCTGAAGACAGTGAAGTTGAATCTGCCCTCTCATTGTTTGAGATTCAGAGTTAGTTTGATATTGGGTGACTCTTGGGTGTCTACACTAGGTATATTGAGTAGCTGAGATTAGGCTCTGACTAGAGCAGAACCAACCAGTGCTCAGATCAGATCAGAGGCTTTAAATAGGACTCTCCTCACCTTGTAGAAACCCAGAGATTCACAGGCAAGTACCAATGTTAGCTGCCCCCTTGTATAGCCTGTATGAATTTTCAATTATATTTTAAAATGAGCACTGTAGGTTCAGTGCTTTGGTAAAGGTTTCTTCTCAAGTTGAGTAATGATACATTAAATTTCTTGTTTCTCTCATCCTGTGCTTAAAGGCAGAAGAATGAAAGAAATATCAATGCCTGAAAGCAAATGGTTGACAAACCCAATCATCCGACAGACAAGACAATAGCTAGATTTTACTTTTTAATTTTTATTTATTTTATTTTTATTATTTATTTCTTTATTAATTATTTTATCTTTTTTACAGTACACTGTCTACCCTCCCTAGAAGAGAGGAAATTTAAAAACAGACAGTTGAAAAGAAGAAAGTCAGAAAAGAAAGAAAATAAATCAGCCTCAATAAGTAGATAAGTAGACAAATGAGGAAAGTTCATAATTGGGGCTATATGAACCACCATAGTACAAACCAATAGAAAGAGATTCTAAGGAGAAGAATGCATTAAAACAAGGACCAATCTATGCCTATGTGTGGCATTAGCGGACTATGAATCAGGCAATCTTAAAAAAAAATAACTTGTGATGGGAATATTGATTATTTGACGAACTAGCTGCTAGGTGAAACTTAGGGAACTGTTCTATGCCAAATGAGATGACCACATCAGGATCTGACTTTAAACTATTATTATTTGGAGATAGAGAATAAATTTTATGTTGATGATGTGGATGCTATTTGTAGTTCCAAACAATATTCCATAAGGGAAAATGCAAATGTCAGTGTGTTAAGATAGAATATATGGTGAATGATCTAAAGAAGAAAATTAATCTTATTGTTCTAATTCAGTGATTATATAATTATTTCCAAAATAGGGTATTTAGATGAAGAGTTAATGTGTTTAGTAATGTATCTTTTAATAAAAGTTTACTTCCTCTTAGAAGGTAACTGAGGCAGTAAGGCAGACTGACTTGGTTCAATTGTTTGAAACTGCTTTATTGGAACAGTGAGGGGCCCAAACCTTTCTAAAGGGATGAAGACTTGAACACATTGAGTGAGGATGGGGGACATCTAGATATATATAACTACATACCAGGAAGTTACAGTTTGTATTGGGTGGTTTAACTAGACCTGGGGTAGGTTGCTTACATACCCATGTGTATTGTTCCTACAGGTGGAACAGAATGGTCAGGCTGGGGCTAAGGCATTCTTTATGGCTAGGGGCTGTTGCCCAGTATAGTTTCATTCAGTCCCTCATGACCTGAGGCTATTACCTGACATCTTAAGATCAAGAGATCAAGTGGTCATTGAATCCACTGACTACCAAATTAAAGCCCAAACTGTGCTTTTGATTGGTTACTCGGTTGTTGTTAATGGAAACAAATATAAGTCTATCAGACCTAGAAGTTTGGAATATACATTATGCTTCTAACAGCAGATGAGAAAATAATAACTTAATTATATCATTATTATATAGATATGTGAAAGTTAGTATTATCTCATTTATCAAAATTATAAGTGACTTTAATTGTAGACATCGATTAGCAAAAGTTATCTTTTAACGTGTTTTGTGGAAAAACCTGAGCAGCACACACAAAATTATTCTAAAAGGTGTTGTAAGGTGGGCCTTTTAAACATAAACCAGAGCCAAAAAAATGTACATTCCAATATAGGAAGTTCATGAATCTTGCATAATATCACAACAGCAATGAAAGACAAGAGTCATATAAACCCAATTTGTCTAGTTAGTTGGCATATTTGGTTCATGCTTTCTTAATTGAACAAAGCACCCATTATGCAAATTGTAAAATCTATGACAAAAACAAGCAGTACACTTGTTCTTATATCACCAGCCTTAGCTGTGTTCCACTAAGAAGTTTTCCCTGTATCTTCTATTACTGTTAATAATACTGTCTACTCTTTCTTGATAAGTACATAGTTTTTATGGAGAATATTCTATCAGCTTACCAATTTCTTAATCTTTATTTATTTTTGATCATCATTGTAACTATAGTTTCAAATTCTCCTTTTACAATGTGAAATTAAATTGAGACTATTCAGATGCTATAAAAAAAGTCTTAGACGCTGGGCGGTGGTGGCGAACGCCTGTAATCCCAGCACTCTGGGAGGCAGAGGCAGGCGGATTTCTGAGTTCGAGGCCAGCCTGGTCTACAGAGTGAGTTCCAGGACAGCCAGGGCTACACAGAGAAACCCTGTCTCAAAACACCAAAAAAAAAAAAAAAAGTCTTAGACAAGTTTCCAATGTTGTTCACGTTAATGCTTAATCAGTTAACAGAATTTAATATTATGGAAACATAAAACAGAAGATTAGCAAGTTTAACATAGTTTACAGCAGTGATTCTCAAGCTTACTAATGTGGAGACCATTTAGTACAGTGTCTTTAAGTTGTGGTGAGCCTCAACCATAAGATTATTCTCATTGCTACATTTTAACTGTAATTTTGCTACTGTTAGGAATTATAATGTAAATGTAGTATATACAGGATATCTGATAGATGACCGCTATCAGGGTCACAAACCACAGGTTGAGAACCTCTGGTCTATGTTGACATGTGGATTAGATATATCAATTTGAAAGGAGAATACAGAAGTAGTTATTTTTCAGTTAAATTTTTTTTATTTAATTTTTATTTTCTATATTCTATGTTTACATTCCAAAGGCTTTCCCCTTTCCCAGTTCCCCCCCACCATATGTCCCATAATTCCTCTCCCCCCCAACTATTTTCAGTTAAATTTTTAATGTTGAACTTAGTTCTGCTTGTTTAGAACTTAGAGACAGTATTATAACATTATTATTTCTTTTTTCCCTTTGAATAAGGAGAAATCCTTTGGGGACAAATGAAAAAATGCATATGTTAGACATAACATAACACATTTTTAAAGCACACTTTAGAGAAAAATCTTTTTCTAGCATCTGACATCACAAAACAATGTGAATTTTGAAATTTGGTCCCTGACAAAGTTCTAGGAGGATCTATCAAAGTTAAGGTAATTTTGCTCTGCTGCCTGCTTTGGTTGACATAATCAACATTCAGTTTCTGATAGGAAGAGCTAAGCTGCATTGCCCCCAGTGAGTTAAGCAAAGATAGGTGTAGTTGCTAGTCCAGAAATATAATAATTTCCATATTCAAAGGAAGCTAAGATGAGATTCTTTGCAAGTATGTGATGGATGCAGTCCTGTCCCCAGGATTTGAGCTGTTCTCTGTAAACATCAAACATCTCCACATCTCTCTGCCTGAAGTCAGGATGCCAGAGACACAGAATTTATGGTTTTGATCAATGCTCTGGTATGTAAATAAGCTGTTTCCTCATAAACTGCACAGCCCATGTCATAATGTACTTTAAGGATTACATTTATACACATAGAGACTAAATACCGTGACTATTAAATACTAACTCATTATCTCTTGCAGGTGAGGGTATAATTTTTTAATTCAAGTGGAGAATGATAATTTGCATCCAACAATCTCCACTTTATAAGATAAAACTGCATTTATTCAGATGTATGAGGCTAGACTACATCTTCAAAAGTTTTGGTTTTGGTACTTGCTCCTAGTAACCTCACTTCTCTGACATTTCTTAATGCTAAGTGGGAAAAAATCTAAGGAAAGGGGAAAATCTTCACTTTACTAATGTTGATGGCTTAGTAATATTGTAAATACATTTACGGACAATGCATTTTTGACAAGGCATCCGAGAAAACTTTATTACTGCCTTTTAAAATAAAACCATCTTTTCAGTGGGAGAACATTTTGTTTGAGGTTGGGCATATGGTATAATCTGTATTGAAGACTCAAATACAAAGTAGTTTGGTGGCATTCATCATTATGGCTAATACTTTGGACCAGGACTTTTCTTTAACACATATTAAGAACCACTGTTTTAAAATATCTAAGAGCATAAGATGGAGATAAGTATAATTGCTCATAGCTTTTACTCATAGCTCATAGTTTTACTAAGGAAACTTGGAACAAGCTACTCAACTATAAAAACACCTACCTTAATTTCTCCCATATTGATACAAGATTGTTATTAGGTCATTCCAAAGGATTGGGATGTTGGGAATGTTATATAATTATAATGTTAGCAACATCAAAGCCATTATACAAACACAGACATCTATTTCAAAGATTAGACAATTATTTGTGATAGAATAAAATGTTTCTTAAAATATAAATGATTTGTCTTCCTTGGTCTGTTATTGAAAACTTTATAGTGGTAAGCAATAAGCAAAAATGTTAACTGTAAAGAAACACAGGCGATGAGGTCCACAAGCTAAAGAGAATGGTATGTTGTGCCCTCGAGAAAAAAAATCAGTGAAAGGTGATGGCTTACTTTCTGTGCCCTTGAGCTAATAACTTGAGAGGTGATAGCATAATTTGAAAAGAGGCATAGGAGGAAACAGCTGCTTGGTAAACAGAAAGAAGGCTGTTTGCAGGATTGCCTGCTATAATTTTGCAGAAGCTAACCAACACAATTAAGGGAGGATTACCCATTTTGACCAGTCTCCTTTATTTTTGAAATATAACTCCAATAAGGAATGTGCAGTAAAAGCACAGAGAAACTCAGTTAAATCAAGCATTAAGTAACACCATGTTAGAGATTAAAATGCAATGACACTCAAGGGTAAATGAATTTATTGTAGTGATTGTTGATACATACACACCTCTATGGATTTACTGTTAGAAAGTCTTGAACTGTCACAGTTGTTATTGGTCAAAAAAAAAAGTTTGAAGAAATATAGCTAGTTTTTGGTTTCGCATTACTCCTGAAGGCTGGATAGAGACCATTACATGCCTATTGTGAAAACCCAGGGAGAAACAATAATTTATGTTGATAAGCATGGAGTTTCATTCATATATATGATCTTGTGTGATGCCTTCAGTGACTAACATCCTCTTTTATACTTCTTTGGGACCATTCACATAAGGACCACATAAGGAGATGTAGGTTATGAGAGAGTTAACATTTCAAATGCTTGGGAGAGCTGCTGCTTACTATGTAAAGAACACTGGGGGCTGGATTACTAGCCCATATAATTCAGCTCAGTGCTGTTTAAAAACAAAAAGCTGACAATCTTTGACAAATAGTGTAGTAAGCATCCATAGCAGGTATCACTTACTTCAAAACAATTTTTTTAGTGTGCCTAAAATTAGTAATTAAACAAGCATTATTATTATATTGCTGTCGAACTATGGTAAACTTGGTTTCTTGGGTATCGCCAAAGTATTTTCTCATTTCTAATCTCAGCTACACACACTATGGATCCTATAAAATGAACAAATGCAGATATGAACACATCTGTACACATTTCTAGTACTTCTACACATTAGATCAGTGTACATAGACTAACATGTCTTGTGAAGCTGAGAAACTAGACAGAGGATTCCTTTCAGCTTAGTTCTTTCTTTGTTTCTTGGCCTCTTCTTAGTAACTGGAGAGCTATCTTATAGAATGACATGGGAAACTATTTTTCTGTGAACTTTGGCTATGTAGTGTGTGAAATCTTCATTGTAAAAATAAAAAATAATTCACGTTTATTCACATCTAGATAAAATATTGAAGATACAAAAGCACTTCTTATAAGTTAAGAGTTGAAAGAAGTATTAGTCAGTATAGCTTTATTCATTCCTTAATTTAAACTAAATGTGTTTTAAGATGATGCACAACAAACAATACTCATATTAATAGTATACAAGGAAATATCTAAATACAACTTATTTAAGCCAATTAAAACATATACATACATACATCATTATTTATCGTTTCTGTATGGTGAAATTATTTAAAACCCTATTTTAAAATATTTTAAAACATTTGTGAAAGATATGGACACAGGCCTTTAAATTAATCAAATACATTATTCATTAAGCAGTGTTGAGGTTGACATGCACATAGCCAGTAGCTCTGTCAAGACACTATTTCTAGCAATGTATTTTTAGGTGATTGACCACACATTGCCTCTCACCTCAGAGCCACTTATGAATCCAGGATCTGTTTCTTTAACCCTCTGTTAACTCAGTGCTGGTATTAAGAGTCATGCACTTTGTGTGCAGTTATAGTTAGTGTCTTTTTCCTGCTGATAAATTTTACAATCCATTTACTAAACTTTCTTTTTAGATGAATGTGGCTATTTTGATGAACAATGCTGATATACCCATTCTTTTTTTTTCTTTTTTCTTCATTTAGTTTCTCATGATTCTTTCATCAATATTTATTTTTTTCATGCTGATATGCCCTATGATAAAGAGAACTCAGTAGAGGGAAAAATTGTCACTTTGCATACTCAAATCAAGCCTATATACTAATCATTTAAATCTTATTGAAAACACTGGAAAGGGGTGATTTTGGTACTCACCACTAGCAATTCCCAAATGAACTGTCAGAAAAAAATTAAACACTCATTTTGTTTTTGTATACAAAAACGGGTGTTTAGAAGAACACGGAGAGAACAATATAATACAAAGAACTTGTCAGCGATGAGGAATGTCTCCTCACAGAGGCTCAACCACTGGGCCACCAACAGTGAGAAAACAATCCCTGCTCCCAGGCTCTTCCAGCTGCTCTTCAAACACACCTGTCTAAGGATGAAAGCTCTAGTTCTCTTGGCTTCTGCATATGCCACCCTTCCTAGTTCATGACTGTAGCCAGCCACTTCCATATTTTGTTTCTTTTTCCTGATCTACCCACTAGACTTCAGAACTACTTATTACACTGTAACTTTCAAATACAATGTGACCTGCATTCATAGCCAGACAACAGTTACTCAGTTTCCACCACTTCTCTTCTTCCAGTTGCCAACTTCAGGAGCTTAGTATAACCCCTTTTCTGGTCATTTTGTTAGCTTTAACTTTCAAATGGACCATCCTGTTTCTATGTTAAAGGATGTTTTTGAGGCAAAATACTCAACTCTATCTCACTGAAGAAGGGAGCATAAAAGATATTAATAATTTTCATTGTTTTTAAAACTAAAGAAGAAATTAAAGAATTAGTGGAAAAGAAAGTGATTGTAAGAATGCATGTACAACTTGTGTTTGAACAACACTATAAAATTACAAATAATATGTAATCTTCTTGATTAGAGATTCATTAAGCATAACCCCCAGTACAGCAGCATCAGCAGAAACTACAGAAACTAGGACTAGTTCAAAAGTAAATTTATTTGACTATGAATCAGCTGCTTCCTGGTACATGGATAAAGCCAAACACAATTGGAAGTTATTTCAACAATAACTACATTGGTCTTGAATACACACAGACTTTTTTATCTTCTCATCACTGATTTTAAAATAAGATAACAATGCACATAGAATTTACATTTCATTAGGTATTATAAGTTATAGATAAATGAATTACATGAATGATGTTTGTATGCTGATTGCAAACATTATGCCCAGTTTTATAAGGGCACCATGCTTCATCAATTTTGCTATGTATGGAGTGGCTGATTAGAGTGTATTTCTGGAACAAATTCCTATGATAAGAAAAAGTAATGATATTTTCAGTGAAAATCCAAATCTTGCTTTTAGTAAAAAGGGTTAAATTTCACCTATGACATTAATAGAAAATTTCACAATGGATTTATTACTACCTACAGTAATAATTCTTTTTCCATGAACAATGGGACTCTGAAGATGACCATTATAAGGTAATACAAACAAAATGCTTAGAACTTTTGTTTTGGAAGAGAGGAAGGAACACAAACCCAGGAGTTCAATACATGAACACTGAATCCCATTAGATTTCTCAAATCAGCTCTTCATTTTCTGTCCCAGAGTCCTATTTTGGACTATTTAATGTTTAGATTATATATTTGCATTATTTTTCAATTAATATATTTCCTGGTGTAGTTTAACCTCTATAAAATCATATTTGGACATCTATATATGACATTGTATTTTTCAAAAATTGCTGCAGGAAAATTTTCCACTTCATTTTCTCATCGCCCACAAAATGGCAGAATGTTGAAATATTTTGTTCCAGTTGGCATAGGGTATTGTGTAAATGAGGTTAGGTTGAAGACTTAATAGAAGACTGTCCTTCGTTATATGGGTGAACCCAGCCTAAAACAGGAGTCTGTTGGAGTAGATAATCTTCCCCTTACAGAGGAAGATGTAATGTCATGACTTATCTAGCAACTAAAGGCTTTGAAGATAGCTGATGAGATCAAGAAAAAAGCAGAATGAGAAACTATAGAAACATATCTCTGTGGCCTTCAGAAATAAAAGTAGCAATAAAAAACTAACCCACTATTTATATTTGGTTCATATAAACCTATCCTGATATAAAGTTTTAGCAGAGGTACATTAACATGATAAATGAATTGCCAATTTTCTTTCTTTTTTTTCTTTTTCCTTTTTTATTGGTTACTTTGTTTATTTACATTTCAAATCTTACCCCTTCCCAGTTTGCCCTTATCAAATCCCCTATCCTATCACCCCCTGCTTCTATGGGGTTGCTCCCCCACCCACCCATCCACTCCCACCTCACTACCCCAGCATTCCCTTACAGTGGAGAATTGAACTTTCACAGGACCAAGGGACTCCATTCCCATTGGTGCCAGATAAGGCCATCCTTTGCTACATATGCATTTGGAGTCATGGGTCCCTTCATGTGTACTCTTTGGTTGGTGGTTTAGTCCCTAGGAGCTCGGGGGGGGGGTCTGGTTGGTTGATATTGCTGTTCTTCCTATGGGGTTGCAAACTCATTTAACTCCTTCAGTCATTCCCCTAACTCCTCTACTCAGGTCCCTGTTTTCAGTCCAATAGTTGGCTTTGAGCATCCCCATCTGTATTGGTCAGGCTCTGGCAGAGTCTCGCAGGGGACAGCTATACCAGGCTCTTGTCAGCAAAGCACTTCTTGGCATCCACAATAGTGTCTGGGTTTGGTGTCTGCAAATGGGCTGGATCCTTAAGTGGGGCAGTTTTGGATGGCCTTTCCTTTAGTCTCTGCTCCACTCTTTGTCCTTGCAGGAACAATTCTGTTTTAACATTTTTGAGCTGGGTGGGTAGCCCTATCCCTTGACCAGGGGTCATGCCTAACCTCTGGATATGGTCCCTACAGGTTCTTCCTGCTCTTTGTTGGTATTTCGGCTAATGTCATCCCTGTTGGGTCCTGGGAACATCTTGCCTCCCTGGCATCTGGGATTTTATAGTGGCTACCCCCCAGTACTCCATCCCCAACTGATATACACCTCTATTCAATTTCCTGACCCTCTGTGCTTCTCTGATGATTTTTTGAATTTTTTCAGTTTCTGTTGTTATGCCTCCCATTTCATTTGTGATTTTGTTAATTTGTATACTGTCTCTGTGCCCTCTGGTTAGTCTGGCTAAGGGTTTATCTATTATGTTGATTTTCTCAAAGAACCAGCTCCTGGTTTTGTTGATTCTTTGTATAGTTCTTTTTGTTTCCACTTGGACATTTTTCAGCCCTGAGTTTGATTATTTCCTGCCATCTACTCCTTTCAGGCATATTTACTAATTTTTTAATTAGATATTTTCTTTATTTACATTTCAAATGTTATCCCATGTCCTCGTTTCCCCTTTGAAAACTCCATATCCCATCCTCCCTCCCCCTGCTTAACAACCCACCCACACCAGTTTCCCTGTCCTGCATTACCCTACACTAGGGCATTGAGCCTTCATAGGACCAAGGGCCTCTCCTCTGGCTGATGTTCCACAAGGTCATCCTCTGCTACATATGTGGCTGAAGCCATGGGTCCCTCCATGTGTACTCTTTGGTTGGTGGTTTAGACCTTGGAAGCTCTGGGGGTACTGGTTGGCTCATATTGTTATTCCTCTTATAGAGCTGCAAACCCCTTGAGCTCCAGCTATACTACACAGCAATTGTGATTTAAAAAAAACTGTATGGTATTGGTACAATGACTGTCAGATCAATGGAATAGAATTGAAGACCCAGAAATGAACCCACACACCTATGGACACTTGATCATTAACAAAGGAGCTAAAACCATTCAGTGGAAAAATTTCAACAAATGGTACTGATGGTACAAGTGGTACTTGTTTAATTTTTAAAAGACTTTAATTTCTTTATTTCTTCTCTGACAAAGTTTTCATTGAATCGAGAATTGTTCAGTTTTAATCAGTATGTGGGATTTCTGTTGTTTTGTTGTTATTGAAGCTTTAGTGCATGGTGATCTGATACGATGCATGGGATTATTTCAATCTTCTTGTATTTTTTGAGGCTTGTTTTGTGTCCTATTATATGGTCAGTTTTGGAGAATATGAGGGACTGAGAAGAAGGATTATTCTTTTGTTTTAGAGTGAAATGTTCTGTAGATATCTGTTAAATCCATTTTGTTCATACCTTCTGTTACTTTCACTGTGTATCTGTTAAGTTTCTGCTTCCCTGATCTGTCTATGGGTGAGAGTGGGATATTGAGGTCACCCACTATTATTGTGTGAGGTTCAGTGTGTGCTTTGAATTTTAATAAAACTTCTTTTACAAATATTAGTGCCCTTGAATTTGGGGCATACATGTTCTTCAGAATTAAGAGTTTATTTTGGTAGATTTTTCCTTTGATGAACATTAAATGTCCTTCATCTTTTTTGGTAACATTTAGTTGAAAGTAGATTTTATTTGATATTAGAATGGCTACTTCCCCTTGTTTCCCATTTGCTTGGAAACTTGTTTTCCATCACTTTACTCTAAGGTAGAATCTTCTGCCTTTGACACTGAGGTACATTTCTTGTATTTTATCTTTTGTATTCTGTTTGTGATGCTTGCATCTATGACTCCTGATTTCTTTCCTAGGTTTTCTATTTCCAGGATTGTTTCCCTTTGTGATTTCTTTATTGTTTCTATTTCCATTTTTAGATCTTAGATAGTTTTGTTGAATTCCTTTGCCTACTTGGTTGTATTTTCCTGTATTTCTTTAAGGTATTTTTATGTTATCTCCTTAAGGGCTTCAACCTGTTTACCTGTGTTCTCCTGTATTTCTTTAAGGGAATTATTTATGTTCTTCTGAAAGTCCTCTGTCATCATCATGAGATGTGATTTTAAATCAGAGTCTTGATTTTCAGGTGTGTTGGAGTATTTCAGGTGTATTTAGGGCTTGCTGTGGTGGGAGAACTGGGTTCTAATATACTCAAGTAGCCATGGTTTCTATTGCTAATGTTCTTGTGCTTGCCTCTAGACATCTGGTTATCTATGGTGTTAACTGGCCTTGCTGTCTCTCACTGGAGCTTGTCCATCCTATGAGTCTGTAGCCTGAGTGTTACCATTCCTGGTGGTCAAGCTTCCTCTGGATGGTGCAGAGACCTGTAGCCCATGGTTAGCTCCCGGGCACAGAGGGAAACCTGAAGGATAGTTCCTGGCTGTGCTGAGATTCCTAAGTACACTGGACCCCAGACAGGACCCACTTTGGCCAGTTATTGGGGCAGTAGTTATGGTCTCACCTGTGATCTTGGGTATGTCAATACTCCTGGAGGACAAGTTTTTTCAGGGTCGGAATTAGGATATAGAGGGCTGTAGCACAGGGTCAGCTCCCAGGCACAAATGGAAACCTGGAAGTGCCAATTTTCTTTGTATATTTTTTATGAACATATATTTTTATTCTTGGGCTAATAATTTGCAATTAAATATAATGTAAAATATAATGTTACAAAATTGAATGTAATCAGGAAAATTATTTAATATAGACCAAATATATAATTATGTGATTAAATCAAGTTTATAAACATGCCCATCACATCAAATAGTTAAAAATATTTATATAAATAATTCTACTTTCAGCAATGTTGAAGTATATAATACTATCTATATTAACTATCTCCCTGATGCTGTGAAGTAGGCCTCAAAAGGAGAGAACAATTCCTAGTATCCCCATGAGATTTGGGAGCTTCTGCCCATCACCTTCTTTACCCCCCTTTGACCCATGAGCCTCTGTTATTGCCATAATTCTCTCTGCTTATATGTATTCAGTTGTTTGGAATTCTATATGTAAGTGAAAATATGTGGTATGTATATCTGGTTTCTTTCAGCCAGCTTGCTGAGAAAGCTGATACAAAAAAGGAGTCCCCTTTTCATGGTCACAGGGCTCATCACTAGGTAGCCAATAGTAAAGTCTTCATTAATTAAGATGGTTCTGCAGAAATGTATGTTTACTTTTCTCTTAAGACATGGGATTACCCAGTAATTTCCAATGCTTGGTAAAACTTGGTGGAAACAGTTGCTTTAAGGTGTATATGTGTGCATGTTCATGTGTATATACTTGTATGTGTGTATGGACTCTACTGACAGATATTTGAACAGTTTAAAAAGGCAGGTTGTAGCCTGCCCATACTTATTATTCATTTTAAAGTTTTTATAGAGTTGTCCTGAATTCCATTTGATTTGATGAACATTTCTGAACTACAAACTGAAGCCTGTTCTATAATAAGGGATACACAATATGTAATATACACTGTTTACCCCACCTAGAAGATTATAAATTATGCTTCTCTAAAACACTCCTAGTTCTCATTCCAGGACACTTTGTACTTCTTTCAAGTAGGTGTTCTTCATCTCCTGCAGCTTCCACAAAGCAGGAAGCTATGTACATTTTCCTTTTGAGAACAGTCTATTAATTGACAGCTGACTCTGATGTAGTTAAAAAAAATCAGGTCAGAGATGAATTTCATGGCACCCATAGTCATGTCAGCAAAATGTGATATGTTTGAGGTAGGTGAGGGATGTGTGATCACTCTGTTTGCTGTTCATCCCAAAATAAATATGCCTGTCTTTTATGTTCAAACTCAGAGATGATCTTTCCTGTAGGATTTCCAAACTATTCTTGTATGAACTTCCTACAGATTTCCAGATTTTAACATAGCTTAAACACCTTCCAAATAAGACTAATTAAAAAAGAGAAATAAAAAAATTTAGCATCCAGAACACATGATTAATTAACTTGTTGGTGTAATAAAAGTTAGAAAAAAGTTGAGTTAAATACAAATAAAGTTAAATTTGAGGGAAAGCAAAAATTCTCCTAAGTTTACCTGAAAACTTCAGGTGTTTGTGACAGAATGCTTAGAGTTTTGATGATGAATATTAAAAACTAACACAGAGCCGGGCGTGGTGGCACACGCCTGTAATCCCAGCACTTGGGAGGCAGAGGCAGGAGGATTTCTGAGTTCGAGGCCAGCCTGGTCTACAGAGTGAGTTCCAGGACAGCCAGGACCACACAGAGAAACCCTGTCTCGAAAAACCAAAAGAAAAAAAAAGAAAAAAAAAACTAACACAGAATTCAAAACTCATTTACAGAAGAACACACATGGAATGCAGTCACTGATAAGTAGATATTAGCCCAGAAGCTCTGAATACCCAAGACACAACTCACACATCAAATCCTTCCCAAGAAGAAGGAAGGAGAGGGCCCAGGTTGCGGAAAGGTTTGATGCAGCATTGTAGGGGAATACAAGGACAGAGAAGTGGGAGGGGTTTGATTGGGGAACTGGTGGAGGGAAGAGGACTTATGGGATTTATGGGGAGTGGGGAACCGGGAAAGGGAAAATCATTTGGAATGTAAACAAAGAATATAGAAAAGAAAAAAGAAAAAAAGAAAAAAAGAATTCAAAACCATAAGGAATAGAAAAGAAGTACACATGATGAGAAATCATTTACACTCATAAAATCCTCTCAGTAAAATATTTATGAGTATATGTGAGGCACACATGTAGTTGACATATAAAACAAAATGCAAAAATAAAATGTAGTTTTATTAAATATTGATTTCATTAAACAGTATATAGGATGCATGAAGAGAAAATATTTGATATTATTTTTAATTTTGAAATTACTTTCTTCTTTTATTGGCATATTGTGTATGTGTATCTGTGTGTGCATTTGAATGTATGTGTTATATGTGTACATTTGTGCATGTGTGTGCATGTATATATGTGTGTGCTTGTGGACATGTGTGCTTATACAAGCATTCATCCTTGAATGTGTATCTGCACATGTCTGAATATGTGTGAGCATTCATTATAAGTGTGTGTATATTCATTCGTGTGTGTGTGTGTGTGTGTGTGTGTGTGTGCATGTGTGTTTATAGGCATGCACATACTACATCAAGTGAGTGGAGGCCACAGGATTACTTTAGTGTTTGTGGCCATCTGATACTTTGCTTAAAGAAAGTTATTCACAGCTGCCTTGCCAGTTTAATCTGGCCCACATTTTCTGGTCACTATTTCTCACCTCACCATGGGATTACAGATAGCACTACTCTGGCTTTTACATAAAGTACAGGCTATCACCCAAAGCACTTTATCCATCCAGTCATCTCCCCTGCTCAGATAAAATACTTCATAATTTCCTTGTACCCTAAAAACATAACATTTTTTATTAATTTCACTAAATATCTATTTCATTTTATATTTATTTTTCTGATAATATATGTTTACCAAATTCTTTTTCTTTTTATATTCCTTTTTGTGACTGGTTTCTAATTTTATTGAAAAATTTCTATTTTCATACAGCATATCCCAATTATAGTTTCTCCTCTCTCTATTCCTTCCAGTTTCTCCCCATCTCCCTCTCATCCAGATCTATTCCCTTTTTGTCTTTCATTGGAGAAAAACAAAACAAAAATATGCTTCTAAGAGATTCCAATATAACAACATAATAAAATATAATAAGATAAAATAAAAAATATCATGTTGAAGTTGAACAAGGCAAACCAGCAAAAGGAAAAGGCTACAAGGAAAGGCATGAGGACCAGATACCTACTCATTCATACACTCAGGAGTCCAGTGTTTAGAAAATTTTTATTCATAGAATATTAAGTAGCTAGGCAATGGTGGCACACTTCTTTAATCCCAGCAGTCAGAAGGCAGGGGCAGGTGAATCTCTGAGTTCAATTCCAGCATGGTCTACAAAGCTAGTTCCAGGACAACCAGGGCTACAAAGAGAAATCCTGTCTCAAATAAACAAAAACAAAAACAAAACAAAAACAAAAAAACCCAGCAATAAAAACAAACCTAAACAGAAAGAAGAAAAGAAAGTTGTTACATTCAATTATATCATACTGAAGGACCACATACTTCAATTTTCTAATTTCTAGTAGTGTACCTTGGCAAGCTTTTTGTTATTATTCTTTCATGGAGGCAATGAAGTTATTCTTCTGTTCATGCCACAAGAATTGAAAATGAAAAGATTTACTCAATGATAGTAAAATAAATATAAAATCAAATATAAAAAAGAAGGCATAAAACTTTTGTAAAAGAAGTTGATTAGACCATAGTTTTTTCAGGTAAAGATTTCCAGATAATCCAACTTTCATAAAATGTTTCAAGGCAAGCAAACATTCAGGAAAGTTCCTAGTTACAATTTTAGCCAAACATTTAATATTTCTTAAAGATGATTACCTAGAGGATTCAAGAATCCTCAAATCTATTTTGAACAATGAGGCAGATCAAGGTACGGGCTCATCTGTTCATTCTCATAACATAGGAACACACCTGGAACATAGTCAATGCTAAATATGTATAAGATAATCTATGTATAAATGAATAAATGCATTAATGTAAAAGGATACCAAAAATAAATAAATGAATGAATTATGTCTATGTGGTAAGATAGCCAAATGCATTGTAATATGGTTAGAAAGTTATTAAAGTCATCAGTACAGAGAAAACAGGTACACAGGATGGGAAACATCTGGAAGGGAGGAATATAACCCATCCCATTATTCATGGTCTTAAAATTGAATAACACATAATGAGTTATACTGGAAAGACAAAGTCAAAACTCTGCATTTTTCCTAATGATCTCTGAGATAATATATCAAGCTGTTCCAGTCTGCTTTCAACTGTGTGCCTGTGCTCTTAGCTCTAATTTTGTTTACAGTTCATAAAAAACAACTTTGGACAGAAACATAAAAGCTTCCTTTCCATAATGTCTTCCTAACTTCTTTTGTGCTGATTATATTAGAAAGTTACCATACGGAATGAGTCCAAGAGAATAGTAATGATTGTGATTGGATTTCAATAGCCTTTTGATTTATCTATTTATTATACATTAGCATTAGAATAATACATACCAGAGTCTTAAATACCTGAAATTTAAATAAAAAGTGATTTCAGATTAAATAGCCCATCCAAAACCTAAATTTAATTTAGAGCTGTTCGGGCATCCTCATTTGTAAAAGAAACTTTACTAAAGCTCAAAGCACACATTGTACCTAACACAATAATTGTGGGGGACCTCAATACTCCACTATCCTCAATGGACTGATCAGGAAAACAGAAACTAAACAGGGACACAGGAAAACTCATTGAAACTTTGGACCAATTGGATTTAACATTATATATATATATATATATATATATATATATATATATATATATATATATATATTTTTCATCCTAAAGCAAAAGACTATACCTTTTTCTCAGCACCTCATGGTACCTTCTCCAAAATTGGCCATATAATTGGTCACAAGACAGACATCAACAAATATAAGAAGATCAAACTAATCCCATGCCTCCTATCAGATCACCATGGAGTAAGAGTGGTCTTCAATAGCAACAAAAACAACAGAAAATCCTCATACACATGGAGGCTGAACAATATTCTACTCAATGATACCTTAGTCAAGGAAGAAATAAAGAAATCAAAGACTTTTTAGAATTTAATGAAAATGAAGGCACAACATACCCAAATCTATGGGACACAATGAAAGCAGTGCTAAGAGGAAAACTCATAGCCCTGAGTGCCTTCAAATTGAATAATGACTTTAAATTTAGGTTAGCTATAGCAATAGTATAATTTCATTGTTACCAGTGAGTAATATCAACATGAGGTTGTCTTACCTTTGATACCATTCTGAGATTTTGTGCTGTTTTGTACCTTTCAGTACGTACGTAGTCATGGAAATGAGATTCATTCTGAAGGGTGACCCTTCCAAGACCTGACTCACCAAAGCTGCAGGGAATGAAGTTCACTTGCAAGCACTGGGATTTTCATTCAACTCATTCAATTCATTCAACAATTTCTTTGTTGTTAGTTGTGCATTTATTCTCCTTTATTTGGTGGTCTTTTGATAAATAACTTACAGTGTCAGCAGAGCTAGAAAACTTAAAGGGAAAGTTCAACTAGAAACTCTTTTGTCTTTTAGATACTTCCTATTTTTATTTTACTTTTTTATTTTATTTTATTTTATTTTATTTTATTTTATTTTATTTTATTTTATTTTATTTTATTTTATTTTATTCATTACATTTCAAATGTTATCCCCTTTCCCTGTTTCCCCTCTGCAAAGCCCCTCCCTATCCCATCCCCGCTTACCCTGCTTCTAGGAGGGTGCTCCCCCACCCACTTACCCACTCTGGTCTCTCTCACCTCCCTAGCATTCCTCTACTTTGGGACATTAAGCTATAACAGGACCAAAGGCCTTACCTCCCATTGATGCCAGTTAAGACCCCTTCAGCTTTGTCAGTCGTTCCCCAGCTCTTCCATTGGTGCCTGGGTGCCAGACCCAGCGGAAGGTTTCTTCTTTTTTGTTGGTTCTTCTTGAGGCAATGGAGGGGCAAGAATGTGGGAGGGGGTAACAGGGGGTGGGGGTGGACAGCAGGATAAATCTAGTCTTAACAAAATTCTGTGGTAAAACTTTGTCTTACAAGATTCTGGATGGCCTTTCCTTCAGTCTCTGCTCCACTCTTTGTCCCTTTATTTCCTTTAGACAGGAGCAATTCTGGGTTAAAATTTTGGAGATGGATGCGTGGCCTCATCCCGCAAGGGAGGACAGACTCAACTATCACTGCCATTCTGAGTGTGTAGTCTATAATTCAGGCTTTCTACACATCCTCTTTGTCCCCAGAGTAACAATTTTGAGACTTAATTATTTGGGCATAAGGTTTGACTCATTTCCTGACTAGCTCATAACTTTGTAACCCATTTATTCTAACCTCAATTCAGCAACATGATTTAGTAGTTACCTCATCTTTAGTCTTGGCCTGCTTCTTTCTCAGTGTCTGGGTGGCAAATCCCTTACCTCTACCTAATTTTAATTAAAAATTTAGGAACAATCATAAATACAATACCTTCTATAACTTCAATTATGCTAAACTAAGAATCTTACTTTCTAGATTTTAAATGTAGAACTCAAAAACTGGAAGGCAGACTCATCCCTGTGCTTATAAACATCTCCAAACACTATGGATACTATCCTCTGAAGTCTAAATATTAGATGTTTCCTCCATATTTCCACATCTCTGATTCCATGTTCTTTTGGAGATCTTATTGTATAGAGACAGTTGTTCTATTTTATAGGCTAATACATTGAGTTTCTATGATCATCTGGTCCTATGGAGTCACAGACAGTCTTCTCAGTAAAGCAACATGGAACTAAGAACACAAAGAATCATTGTGCTGCTGGACAACATGTGTGTATATGTGTGTGTGTGTGTGTGTGTGTGTGTGTGTGTGTGTATGTGCAGGCAGAAACAGTCTATGTACAACTTCAAGAAGATACTATCTCATGCAATTTCAGGTACAGCTAAGATCAGTGAAAAGTCATTCCCTGGAAGTATGTGGAGCAGACACTGAATTCTTTCCAGGGATTATATACCATGTTTCCTGAAAGAGCTAATATTTGAATTAACAAGGGGTTGTTTCTGTCTATCATTCTTTATATAGATAATATTCAAAACTGTGTAAAGGCATGAGATAGTCTAAAATTTTATTTGTATGACAATTCAGCTATATAACATTAAAAAGATTTTGATAGGCGTACTGAGACCATAACCAATCTTCATAACATTCTTTAATTAAAATGGGGAAATATGTCTGTGTTTTGAATAAGTATCTCAAAAAGAACCCTTTGGGACCTAATGCCTGTTATAATGAAGAATAGCACCAAATTGTGGAAGGAATTAATGAGATAGCGTTTTGTAATTGGTTGTAAATGCATTAAACCACTATGTGTTTTATATGAATAAATATACATACTTTCCCATTAGACATTCCAAACACTTGGGGAAATTTGATTCTAAATAGTTTATATCTACTAGCTTTATTTTAATGGTAGTTGTGAATAAGCTGAACATTGTTTGTGTACTTTACAATGTAAATTCTGTTTAAAGAAATAAAGCTTCAGGCCTCCAGGGCTTATAGTCTCAGCTATGTAACCCTGCTTATCATTAGAATGAAAAAGTGGCTTAATCTCAGTATTTCTGAATTCAGTGTACACAGCAAATGAATAGAGCAAAAGTAATTTTTCCCTTAGAGTGACATTTTGAAACAGCTACATTTGTATGGATAAATTTTTTATTACACCATCTAAATCAAAGTGGACCAGGTTTGTAATAGCTAGAGAGGGAGCTGATGTCTATTGCATCTGACATACCCCTAAATAGTTGATTCCCTATGGTCATCCCTATCTGGTAGTTTTGTTGACTTGCTTTTACAGATGAACATCAAGGAACAAAGAACATCCTGTTACAAAGGACTAAAAATATGACTTAAATTTAGCTTTGCCCCATCTTAACACATTTACTTCACTATGCCATATGCCTGCTCTATGTCTAATTAACAGTCATAAACATGCTAACTTATATTACTATTTCCCAATTGGAAAGCCATTTATATAACTTTCAGTTAAAACTACTGTGTCAGTTCCTCCTCTAGACTCAAGTGCAGGGACTGGAAAACTGTTTCTATAAAGCTCCAAATAGTCAATATTTTGAGATTGAGAAATCATATAGCCTTAGCATCTGCTATTTATCTCTCTGCTTTAGCTTGCAATCATAGACATGGGCCAAAGATACTGTTTACTAGTGTGGTAATAGCTGTTTTTCAGTAAAGCTGAATCCTGAACTGGGAGAAAAGGAGAGATTAATGATCAGTGAACTCCTTTTGGGTTTCAGGTCTAAGACTGCCCATAGAGGAATGAAAGATTTCAGGTCTTGGAGATTTTGTGTTGCTTGAATACACAATTGTTAAAAATGAGTGACAGGATTGACTAACACATCATGTCTATAATTCCTTATATGGTTCTTTGGTTTGTATATTGTTTGGATTCAGTCTTGCTAGAACACAGAGTCTTAAAGTGCAAGGCTTCAGTTTTATAATTTATTGATTCCATTGCAGAAACTATTTCCTTGATGTCTCCCAATAAATCTAACCTGAACTCCTAAATTACTACTCCAACTCTGGTATTCACTACTGAGCCATGGAATATTTTTACATGCCCATATGTGTGTATGTGCTTGTGTGTGTGTGTGTGTGTGTGTGTGTGTGTGTGTTTGTGTGTGTAAGCCAGTGGGAAACTTATAATTGACTTTCTCCTTCTACCACGTGGCACTAGGGCTTAACTTTAGGTCTTCAGGTGTGGTGGCAAGTACTTTTAGCACCACTATACTATCAGGCAGTCTTAGAAGAAAATATAACTTGAATGTTTCAAAATCTGGAATGCTTCAAGATTAATTTCTAAATTGAATGAACTTAATCTTTTAATAGTAAGACCAGGTTATTTAAATAAATACTAAAATATATTAAAAATCCAACTTTTTGTTTTTACTTCATAGTGTACCTTTTCAGCACTAAAGGATTTCTCTATTATAAATGGTGAGAATAATGGATTTTATTTTGTGCATTTTTAGAAGGTCCATCTCTAAATTTTAGTCAAGGCTTTGTTGTTTTCTATATTAGAGCTTGGGGTAGGAACTTATTTCAAGATACGGCCTTATAGATGCAATCATGTGAAAATGAGATAAATATTACTAAATTCAATTGTGATCTGAAATGGAATTCCTACAGCAATACTGTCAGGAAAAACTCCATGATAGCTTGATTTTTAAATCCCTGAATTCTGCATATGTTTAGTGAATTCATGTTGTGTGATCTCATTCAGTCTGTGCTGTTTTGTTATAGCCATTTCCCCAGTACAGGAATGGTGTATGCGCCTAAAGTGATATAATTATGATCAGTTTGGAGGCTAGGATATGGCCCATTATGATCTCTTTATGAAAAATACCCAAACAAAGCATATTTTTTATGTTTGACTACTTCTGTGATTCATAAATTATGTTAAAGAAGGCCTATTCAATCAACAGTGAGATTTGGAGAAAAATGGATTCTGTCTTTATAGAGGCTTCTCTAAAAGTAAAGGAGTTGATTTCATATTCAAATTTCAGTAATATGTTTATATTTTGTTACAAAATAAAAGGGGAAATAATCTTAATGCTTTCCACTCCAGATGTCCAGATGTCACAAAGATGTGACACACACACACACACACACACACACACACACAAACTAGTCGCAGACTCTGGTTGCCAAACATCTTGCAGAGCATACATAACCTTTGACCTGTATTGTCCAGAAGCCAACCACTTGATAATTTCTTCAAGCACAATCTCTACAGCAACCAGATTTCTAAAACATACAGGAGTGAACTATGGCTTGGTGATACTGCTGTAGTTGTAATGCTTGAATAAGCTTAATCAATGATTATTATTAATCAATAATTAAATAATGAGACTTATAAAAGTGCACACCTCATAGAAATAGCCACTCTGAGTAATTTAAATGTCACCAGTGTGAGTTTAACATTATTTCTCCTTCAGGAAACCCTATTCAGAGATATTTGAAATGATATAAGATGTCAGCATTCCATGTAATCTGTGACAATGCCAAGAGATGACTATGGATAGCCTCTAAGGAACAGATCTTACTCCTAGTCTCTAGCAATGACAGAATTTGTAATTCTGGTCTACTTATTCAGAAGTATTTCTAACATTTATAAAAGACATGTGCCTACCTTTTTACTCCACTGATATGCAAATATATAGTTTCCCCAGATTATTCAGTAAGTCAACTGTTAATCTGCTGCTACAAAGCTGAAATTCTATGCAGAATGTAGGGGCTGGCCAGATTGAAAAAAATAATCACTTCTCATTGGATTTAGTGCTTTTATTTAATAAACATTGTATGTTAACAGCTATAATTGCTCTAGGAAAAGTCTATGTTTAATTGAGGAGTTACATATTTTCCTTACATAGAATTTATGAGCCATCTACTTGGCAAAACAGGATAGCAAGGTTGGAGATATGCAATATGCAACACTTTCAAAGATCAAATAATGAGGATATGCTTAGAAATTTGTTTGAACAGTGTTTCAGTTTTCTGCTACATCAGAGTTGAATAAACTACCCTCTACTCAGATGTGTGCAATTTGAGCATCCTGATTCCAGCTATAGGAGCTCATTGAAAAAAGCTCATGTAGAGTATTTCTACTCAATTGTTTACATTATTGAAATGTGGGCATGAACACCTTCCTGTTTTTTTTTTCCCAAAATACATAAAGGAGCTTCACACTTATTTAGAATTTCTTTGAAAGACATAAGAGAGTTTTCTTTTCTCTATAGATGTAATGATTATAACACACATTAATGCACACACACACAGCACCCCCCACAATTCATAATTTATTTTCTTTTCTGCATCTGGGAGAATTGAAATTTGGGCTAGACTTTTAGATATACTGTATACTTTTCAAATAACTTGATGCCGATTTTGGTTCCAGTTTGACTAAACTGCTAATTTGCTATTACAATGGTCTTCAATAATAAGCATATTTGCTTTAAACGTATTAAATTGTATTACATTAGAGAGTTAAAATCCTATGGTTCTGTTTTCAATCCCAATAGATAAATAGCATTAGTTGTAGATTAACTATAGAAAGTATTATTTATACTATTGATAATAAAATTTATGTTATGGATATTTAAAGATGTATGAAAATATTTATTGTAATTGTTTTGCAAAAGCCCCTAAGAGAATCAAACTTGTCATCTCATTGCTTAAGGGTTATACATTCTCCTCTTTTTCCATGTGTATGTAATATGAAAAAATTGCAACTTTAATTGTCATGTTTTTCTGACAAACTTGGTATTTGTTGTTGTTGTTTATAAATAGAAAGCATGGCTATGCATTTGTTTCTACTACATAAGATAAAGAAGACTTGGTCTTACCTTGTCACCAACAAAAAGAATAGGCTTTCAATTATTTTTTACATTTCCTTAGGTTTCTGAAAATTAATTATGGCAATGGGTACACCTCACTATTTAACCATTTCCTGCAACTATAGTTTGAAACAGAAGTTGAATTGAAGACCAACAGAAAGAATTGTTTTCAATTAAAAGAATGAAAAGAATTCCAATAAAAAGAATGTGAATGTTTTTACATCCTCACACTGGATCTAAACAACACCTATTGTCACATTCTAATGTCACATGACATTACCGGGCTAAAACAACAAGGGATAATTAATTCTAAAGGAAGACTACATTTCCATGAAAATGTCTTTCAGAAAAAAAAGTAAAAAATGCACATGGGAATAAAAATATCATACAAAGAGCTAATGGCTTTGCAGTCTTCATCTTGGTATTTTTTTCAAAATGAAATAAAATGTCATTATTCAAGGCTTTTTTTGTTTCTATGGATTTTGCAATTCAACTACAGTGGATAATCTCATAAGATGAATGTCAGTTCTGTGAAGCAACTCATTTATGCAAATTTGGCTGAGAAAGAAAATGTGTCAAAAGAAAGTACTAGAAAATTAATTCATCAAATAAAATGATCATACATTTATAATATTCAAATGTGGTTCCTAAGAAGAAAAAATGTCTCCTACTGATTCTCTGAAATGGAATCCAGGGAATTTGGGAGACTTTTGGTAGATTAAACCCTCAAACATCTGACATATATAGAAATACTTATCTTCTTATCTAAGACTTCTAGATTCAAGAACTGAGCATAGACCAACTGTCTAAAATGGCACTGATTGGCATATAATTGGGATCTCATGGGTAACATTGGTTAATTTCTAGGTTTTCTTTTTCCTTCTCTTCTTTTTTGTCTTGCCTCATACCTATATCCCTACAGCAGTTTCCTCTTCCTTCATTCATTCCAGCCACCTCCCACTCCTGACCTGTCTCCTCCAGAATGCCTCCTCTTCCATCACCCGCACCACCGTCAAAAAAGCATCCACTTGGACATGAGATTTGTACAGGGAGATGAGTATGGATTGATTTGCATTCTGGTATAGCCACTTTGGAAATCAGTTTGGCAGTTCCTCAGAAAATTGAACATAGTACTATCTGAGGAGCCTGCTGTACCAATCTTGGGCATATAAACAGAAGATGCTCCAACATGTAATAAGGACACATGCTCCACTATGTTCATAGCAGCCTTATTTATAATAGTCAGAAGCTGGAAAGAATCCAGATGTCTCTCCACAGTGTAATGGATACAGAAAATATGGTAGATTTACACAATGGAAATGATTTACTCAGCTATTAAAAACAATGAATTCACGAAATTCTTAGGCAAATGGACAGAACTAGAAAATATCATCCTGAGTGATGTAAACCATGCACTCACTGATAAGTAGATATTAACCCAAAAGCTCAGAATACCCAAGATACAATTCACAGACCACATGAAGCTCAAGAAGAAGGAAGACCCAAGTGTGGATACTTCGATCCTTCTTAGAAGGGGGATTAAAATACTCATGGGAGGAGATAAAGAGATATAGTGTGGAGCGTAGACTAAGGGAAAGGCCCCTTAGAGATTGCCCCATCTGGAGATCCATCTCATATGCAGTTACCAAACCCAGACACTATTGTGGATACCAACAAGTGCTTGCTGACAGGACCCTAATATTGCTGTCTTCTGAGAGGCTTTGCCAGTGCCTGACGAATACAGAAATGGATGTTACCAGACAACCATTGGACTGAACACAGGGTCCCCAATGGAAGAGCTAGAGAAAGAACCCAGGGATCTGAAGGAATTTACAGCCCCATAAGAGGAACAACAATATGAACTAACCAGTATCCCCAGAGCTTTCAGGGACTAAACCACCAACCAAAGAGTGCACATGGAGGGACCCATGGCTCCAACTGCATATGTAGCAGAGGATGGCTTTGACAGACATCAATGAGAAGAGAGGCCCCTGGTTCTGTGGCAGGAGCCATAAGGGACAAGCTAAATATTAGCAGGTGATCATCATGAAATGGCCTGCTTTGGATTATAATCTGTAATAGATGAGCCCTTATTAAGCACTGTAAAGGACTCATTATCTGCAATAGATGGGCCCTTATTAAGCAAGGCTGTAAAGGACTCATTTTAAGAAAGATTCCTGCTATTAATATGCTTTTCCTGTTGTAATTATTAAACATATATATTAATAAGTAATAGCACACCCCTTTGGAGCAGATCTTTGCAGATCCACAATGTGCTGTCTTATAGTGATGCTATGTAGACAAATAGGTGACTTAAATTTTAATGATGATCCTTTAAGAATTCCTAAAAATATATCTGTGGTTATTAAAAGAGATATTCAAATATATCTCTTTTATAATGTGACTGCTATTAGGTCCTTTTCTGATAATCAAAACTGCAAGGAGAACTCTGCCAATCTCCTAAGTGTCACAAGTGTCACCAGTTAATTGCGCTTAAATGATAATCATACTTTCCCCTACTTAGAGAACATTCCAAGAGTTTGTAAAAAATTAACCAAAGGTCATAAAAGGGGAACTAATTATTATAGGTGCTAGGACAGTAGATAAAATATTGACTGGGTTTATCTACACAAAACTTCACTAATAACATAGTTATGTTTTTTAAACCTTCGGTGATCCTGGGGAGCTGAGACAAATGATAAATGTTTAGTCAGATAATTACTCCTAATGGATATGCATGTAAACATTCTCTGTTATAAACTTCTATTTCAACTTATGATTTGATTTTGAGTGTGAAATTTTGATGAACTTTCTAAGATGTGATCATGTATTCTGAAAGATGTTTAAGGGTTGAGGACAAAGAGAAGAGTCAGAACTGAGGGTCTGAGGTGAGAGGAACAGATGAGAAGAACTGAGCTGAGAGAGGAACTGAATTGAGGAGATGTTTTTAGTTAGAACACCTATTATTCAGAACTGAACTCAAGAAGAATTTAGAAGTATAGGCATAGCTTTCAGAGAAAAGGTATTGAGGGTAAGAGAATCATTGTGACTTGAGAGCAAGAGGGGAGAACAAGATTAGAAGGAGAATGCAGAGTTAATAATTTAGAAACTAAAGGTAACATAAAAAAATAAGAGAGCAATGTGCAGAATGCAGAGAGAAAGGAAAAAAGACACTTCAGAGAGTAGAGAAGCAGGCAGACTTCTTACCCATTGGACAGAACAGGTCCCATGGTAAGGACAAGGCAGGCTTCGTCTTATTAAAAAAGGAAAGTGTCTTACAAACATGGTTTTAATTCATTTAGCATTAAAAGGGTCGAAGCTTTTTCTTTCTCTATGCAATAAAGATTGGAGCTCCCTTTTCATCCAGAATGAATGAGATCTTTCTGCACAAGTGCTTGGTCTTTTGCTCCATATGTATATGTAAGTATAGATGTGTGTCTAAGTATGTAAGTGTGAGAATGTTTGCATGTGTGTGTGTAAATATGTAACTGTGCGAATGCATGAAAGCTGGGCCCAACTGAATTTGTATGGAAATGTATAAATGAGAACTCTGCATGCTGGAAGCTGTGTATGAATTTATGTGAGATTATGCCTATTCACATATGTAAAAGCTTTTCTTTTTGCCTATGTTATTCTCTTCTGGTTCAATAGAAGTTTATTGCTCTAAATTTCTGTCTAGCCCAACAAGCAAGAGGCATCTAGACAAGAGAAAAGGGTCTAGCAACTAATCCTTACTTAATCTCCTGCTGTTTTATTTTTTTTTTACTTAGAGAATAGATTTCTTTATTTTTTAAAATTAGGTATACTCTTTATTTACACTTCAAATGTCCCCTTTCCTGGTTCCCCTCTCCCCTGAAAATCCCATAAGCCATCTCCCCTTCCCCAATCTATGGGGAAGTAGGTTCCCACGCTTCCCTGTCCTGGTATTCCTCTACACTATGGTATCAAGTCTTTCCAGGCCTTTCCCCCATTTGGTGTCCAACAAGATCATCCTCTGCTGCCTATGTGTCTTGGGCCATGGGTAACTCCAAGTGTACTCTTTGGTTGACGGTTTTGTCCCTGGGAGCTCTGGGAGTACTTGGTGACTCATATTGTTACTCCTATGGCACTGCAAACCCCTTCAGCTCCTTTGGTTCTTTCTCTATCTCATCCATTTGGGGACCCTGTCCTCACTTCAATGGCTGGCTGAGTGTTTCCCCCTCTGTATTTGTCATGCACGAGCAGAGCCTCCCAGATGACAGCTGTATCCACCTTCTGTCAGCAAGCACTTGTGGGTATCTACAATAGTGTCTGGGTTTTGTATTATATAGGATGGATTCCTAGGTGGGGTAGTATCTGGATGGTCTTTCCTTCAAACTCTGCTCCACACTTTGTATCTCCTTCTGTGGGTATTTTGTTCCTCATTCTAAGAAGGACTAGAGTATCCATACTTTGTTCTTCCTCCTTCTTGGGCATCATTTGATATGTGAATTGTGTCTTGGGTATTCCAAGCTTTTAGGATAATATCCACTTATCAGTGAGTGCACAACCCTGATATTTCATCTCACACCAGTCAGAATGGCTAAGATAAAGAACTCAGGAGAAGGCATGTGTTGGAGATGTTGTGGAGGAGGAACACTTCTCCACTGCTGCTGGGATTGCAAGCTGGTAAAACCAAAACCACTCTGGAAATCAGTCTGGCGGTTCCTCAGAAAACTAGGCATAATACTACTGGAGGACCCTGCTATGCCACTCCTGGGCATATACCCAGAGGATTCTCCTGCATGTAATAAGGACACATGCTCCACTATGTTCATAGCAACCCTATTTATAATAGCCAGAAGGTGGAAAGAGCCCAGATGTCCCTCAGTGGAGGAATGGATACAGAAAATGTGGTATATTTACTATTCAGCCATTAAAAATAATGAATTCATGAAATTCTTAGACAAATGAATGGAACTGGAGAATATCATTCTGAGTGAGGTAACTCAATCCTGCTATTTTAGGATGAGGTGCTAAGTGCCTGAGACTGCAGTCCCTGGCCTCAGAGGAACAAAGAAGGCAGGTCAGCTATAATACACACACACACACACACACACACACACACACACACACACACACATATATATATATATATATATATATATAACAGATTTAGATGAGTAAACTTTTTATTATACAGCAACCTTAAATAACTTGTAAGACCTAGTCTTACCCCCCACCAATACTCTTCCCCCCCTCTGCTGCCTCAAGAAAGAAGAACACCTCCTGCTGGGGCTGGCCCCTGGCAGTCCTATGAAGGCTCCATTCCCCAGTGTAGGGGAATGCCAGGACAAGGAAGCAGGAGTGGGTGGGTTAGTGAGCAGGAGAAGGGGGGATAGGATGGGGGATTTTTGGAGTGGAAATGAGGAAAGGGAGTAACATTTGAAATGTAAATAAGGAAACTATCTAGTAAAAAAAAAAAAAACTTGTCACAAACCCTCTTGTAAGGCTGCAAGAGACAAACTAGCAGGTGTTAAAGGATCCCAAGTGCAGGCAGAAGGGTCAGTGATACCTTTTGCTTTTACTTCTGGAAGTGTCACAAGATTATTAAGTTACACAATCATAATGTGCATGCAGAGGACTTACAGTCTGTGTTTGTCACTTCTGTCTCTATTACCCAGCTTAGTTTATTCTGTGTGACTGTCCTCAACCTCTCTGGTTCCTACAATCCTTTCTCTCCCTCTTCTGTCAAACCCTCCAAGTGTTTGACTAGTTATTTGACTGCACCTGAATCTATCAGTTGTTGGATGATGTTTTTCTCATGACAACTTGGGGAGGTACCAATTTATGAGTATCAAATAATATCATTAGGCATCATTTCATTGACTTTTTTTTTGACAGTCATGTTTGCTTCTAACTTGAATCTGTAGACTGTCCTATCTCTGGTTCCTGGCCATGCAGGCAGTGGCGTGGAACACAAGTTGTACCAGTAACTGGTTGGCCAGTTCACAAGTTCTGTGCCATTATCCCAGCACATCTTGATGTGGATCTAGCCACATAACCTTTAATCTATAACCTATTAAGTTACAATTCTATAGTGTGTCATTTAGGGTACTAGCTCTGATTTCTGTTATTTTAAAGTGAAAGATACAGTTCTATCAAATAGCTAGGCTTAAGGTATTTTAGTGCTTTTAACATTAAAAAAAGGAAACAAAGGTAGATGATTCCTCCTATGTGCTGAACTGTATCTCTTCCCCCATGTAATCACTGGCTCAAGTACTAATCTTCAACTGATATTATTAGGTCTAGGGAATCAGATGGTTATGAGGAAATTAAATTTAGGAAAAAAATTCGGGTGGGAAATTTGGAGGTTTTATAGTAGCAGACACTTGTCTACTTATTGTTCAAAGACATCTTAAGAAGTCAGCCAGCTGTCATTCAGGAATGGAGCCTTTACAGTGATTCTACCATGCCATAGAGCACCAACCCCAGAACAGTGAAATATAGTGCATGTGTAAGTCTGTTGTTCTTATTGTGTCATCCAGAGTTGACTAAGTCTAATTCCTTTTAAACCTATGAATTATTTTTATAAAAGTTCTGGGTTTCAGAATGTTTTGAATGATCCATTATTATGGTACAACCAGATGAAGAAATAACAGGCACCGGATCCTGATGCTCTTTCCATCTTGTAGCTGATTCTCTGTGGTAGATCTAAGAGCCACTACAGCGTGTACTCACTATCTTCTATCAGAAAGATAAATCCTTTCAATTTTTTCATAGAAAAATGAGGTATTGAATTTATAACATCCCTCACAAGCATGAATAAGATGGTGGTCTGAAAGACCAAAGCTGGTTTAAAAGTTTGTTCTTATGGTAGATGACGCAGAATTGGCCTTCATTCTGGATTCATCATTAGAGAGAAAAAAAATCACCCAATGGAAAAATAGAAGAAGTAGATGGATAGTAAGGTGATTAGGATTATATTGTTTTAATTTTTTTTGAGAGAGAGAGAGAGAGAGAGAGAGAAATAGCGAGAAAAAAACATGAAGTTGGGTGGGTTGGGGGAATGCTATGGAAGATCTTGGAGGAGTTTGAAGAAGACAAAGAGTATGATAAAATATAGTATATCAAATAATTTAAATATAACTGCATATTGTTTCCTCATTAGACAAATAACCAAAATTTTGGAAGCATGATATTAATGTTAATGTGAGACTTTAATTGAAATTGGCAGAGAATCAGGTTCTAGATTGTTAACAAACATAATTTTCATCCTTTAAAAGGGGTTAGTGATTTTGTATGTATTTCAAATATCTAGAATTTGCATTCTTTAAAAAATTACATGATTGCTGCATACAGGAAACACATCTCAGTGTCAAAGACAATCACTGCCTTAGAGTAAAAGGCTGGAAGACAATTTTACAAGCAAATGGTCTCAGGAAACAAGCTGGAGTAGCCATTCTAATATCAGATAAAATTGACTTCCAACCTAAAATCATCAAAAGAGACTCAGAAGGTCACTTCTTGCTGGCCAAAGGGAAAATCCACCAAGAAGAGCTCTCAATATTGAACATCTATGCTCCAAATGCAAGGGCACCCTCATTCGTAAAAGAAACCTTACTAAAGCTTAAAGCACACATTACACCTAACACAATAATTGTGGGTGACTTCAACACTCCACTCTCCTCAATGGACCGATCAGGAAAGCAGAAAATAAACAGGGACACAGTGAAACTAATTGAAAATCTGGACCAATTGGATTTAACAGATATATATAGAACATTTCATCCTAAAGCTAAAGAATATACCTTTTTCTCAGCTCCACATGGTACCTTCTCCAAAATAGACCATATAATTGGTCACAAGACAGATGTCAACAAATACAAGAAGATCGAGCTAATCCCATGCCTCCTATCAGATCACCATGGAGTAAGAGTGGTCTTCAATAACAACAAAAACAACAGAAAGCCCACATACACATGGAAACTGAACAATACTCTACTCAATGACACCTTGGTCAAGGAAGAAATAAAAAAAGAAATCAAAGACTTTTTAGAATTCAATGAAAATGAAGGTACAACCTACCCAAATCTATGGGACACAATGAAAGCAGTGCTAAGAGGAAAACTCATAGCTCTAAGTGCATCCAGAAAGAAACTGGAGAGAGCATACACTAGCAACTTAATGGCACACCTTAAAGCCCTGGAAGAAAAACAAGTTAATTCACACAGGAGGAGTAGAAGACAAGAAATCATCAAACTCAGGGCTGAAATCAATCAAATAGAAACAAAGAGAACCATACAAAGAATCAACAAGACCAGGAGCTGGTTCTTTGAGAAAATCAACAAGATAGATAAACCCTTAGCCAGACTAACCAAAGGACACAGAGACAGTATCCAAATTAACAAAATTAGAAATGAAAAGGGAGACATAACAACAGAAACTGAGGAAATTCAAAAGATCATCAGATCCTACTACAAAGGTCTATACTCAAAACAACTGGAGAATCTGGAGGAAATGGACAATTTCCTAGACAGATATCAAATACCAAAATTAAATCAGCATCAAGTAGATCAGCTAAATAGTCCCGTAACCCCTAAAGAAATAGAAGGGGTTATAGAAAGCCTCCCAACCAAAAAAAGTATGGGACCAGATGGTTTTAGTGCAGAATTCTACCAGACCTTCAAAGAAGACTTAACACCAATACTTTTCAAACTATTCCACAAAATAGAGACAGAAGGGACACTGCCCAACTCATTCTTCGAAGCCACAATTACGCTAATACCTAAACCACAAAAAGATCCAACAAAGAAAGAGAACTACAGGCCAATTTCTCTTATGAATATAGATGCAAAAATACTAAATAAAATTCTTGCTAACCGAATCCAAGAGCACATCAAAACGATCATCCACCATGATCAAGTAGGCTTCATCCCAGGGATGCAGGGATGGTTCAATATACGGAAATCCATCAATGTAATCCACTACATAAACAAACTGAAAGAAAAAAACCACATGGTCATCTCATTAGATGCTGAAAAAGCATTCGACAAAATTCAGCATCCTTTCATGCTAAAAGTCTTGGAAAGAGCAGGAATTCAAGGCCCATACCTAAACATAGTAAAAGCAATCTACAGCAAACCAGTAGCCAACATCAAAATAAATGGAGAAAAACTTGAAGCATTCCCACTAAAATCAGGAACTAGACAAGGCTGCCCTCTCTCTCCATATCTTTTCAATATAGTACTTGAAGTTCTAGCAAGAGGAATTAGACAACATAAGGAAGTCAAAGGGATACAAATTGGAAAGGAAGAAGTGAAACTATCATTATTTGCAGACGATATGATAGTTTACCTAAGCGACCCAAAAAACTCCACCAGAGAACTTCTACAGCTGATAAACAACTTCAGCAAAGTGGCAGGTTATAAAATTAACTCAAGCAAGTCAGTGGCCTTCTTGTACTCAAAGGACAAGCAGGCAGAGAAAGAAATTAGGGAAATAACACCCTTCACAATAGCCACAAACAACATAAAGTATCTTGGCATAACTCTAACCAAACAAGCGAAAGATCTGTACAACAGGAACTTCAAGTCCTTGAAGAAAGAAATCGAAGAAGACCTCAGAAGATGGAAAAATATTTCTTGCTCCTGGATTGGCAGGATCAATATAGTAAAAATGGCCATCTTGCCAAAAGCAATATACAGATTCAATGCAATCCCCATCAAAATCCCAAATCAATTCTTCATAGATCTAGAAAGAGCAATTCTCAAATTCATCTGGAGCAACAAAAAACCCAGGATAGCTAAAACTATTCTCAACAATAAAAGGACTTCTGGGGGAATCAATATCCCTGACCTCAAGCAGTACTACAGAGCAATTGTGTTAAAAACTGCATGGTATTGGTATAGCAACAGGCAAGCAGATCAATGGAACAGGATTGAAGACCCAGAAATGAACCCACAGACTTATGGTCACTTGATCTTTGATAAAGGAGCCACAACCATCCGGTGGAATAAAGATAGCCTTTTCAACAAATGGTGCTGGTTCAACTGGAGGTCAACATGCAGAAAAATGCGAATTGACCCACTCTTATCTCTTTGCACTAAGATCAACTCCAAGTGGATCAAGGACCTCCACATAAAACCAGACACACTGAAACTATTAGAAAAGAAACTTGGGAAGACCCTGGAGGACTTGGGCACAGGGGAAAAGTTCCTGAACAGAACACCAATAGCTTATGCTCTAAGATCAAGAATCGACAAATGGGACCTCATAAAATTACAAAGTTTCTGCAAAGCAAAGGACACTGTCAGAAGGACAAAACGGCAACCAACAAAGTGGGAAAAGATCTTCACTAACCCCACATCCGATAGAGGGCTAATATCCAATATATACAAAGAACTCAAGAAGTTAGACCGCAAAGAAACAAATAACCCTATCAAAAAATGGGGCACAGAGCTAAACAAAGAATTTTCACCAGAAGAAATTCGGATGGCCGAGAAACACCTTAAAAGATGTTCAACATCATTAGTCATCAGGGAAATGCAAATCAAAACAACCCTGAGATTCCACCTCACACCAGTCAGAATGGCTAAGATTAAAAACTCAAGAGACAACAAGTGCTGGCGAGGATGTGGAGAAAGAGGAACACTCCTCCACTGTTGGTGGGATTGCAAAATGGTAAAACCGCTCTGGAAATCAGTTTGGCGGTTCCTCAGAAAATTGGGCATGTCACTTCCAGAGGACCCTGGCATACCACTCCTGGGCATATACCCAGAGGATTCCCCTGCATGCAATAAGGACACATGCTCCACTATGTTTATAGCAGCCTTGTTTATAATAGCCAGAAATTGGAAGGAGCCCAAATATCCCTCAAAGAAGGAATGGATACAGAAAATGTGGTATATTTATACAATGGAATACTACTCAGCAATTAAAAATAATGAATTCATGCAATTTGTAGGTAAATGGTTAGACCTGGAAAATATCATCCTGAGTGAATTAACCCAATCACAAAAGAATGCACATGAAATGCAATCACTGATAAGTGGATATTAATGAGCCCAGAAGCCCTAAATACTCAAGACACAAATAGCAAGTCAAATGATTCCCAAGAAGAAGAAAGGAGAGGACCCTGGGCCTGTAAAGATTGCATCCAGTTTAGTAAAGAAACCGAGGGGGGAGGGGAAATGATTGGGGAACAGTTGGGGGGGGGAGGA
This sequence comes from Apodemus agrarius, assembly GCA_964023405.1. Taxonomy (NCBI): domain Eukaryota; kingdom Metazoa; phylum Chordata; class Mammalia; order Rodentia; family Muridae; genus Apodemus; species Apodemus agrarius. The sequence goes on along the minus strand of OZ030027.1, from coordinate 735,240 downwards.
ACTATGGGAACTCTGGTGGGTGGGAACTGGGAAAGGGGAAAGCCTTTGGAATGTAAACATAGAATATAGAAAATAAAAAAAATTAAAAAAAATTACATGATTCTTATGGGTCAAAAATATCACATATATTGATAAGAATATATGACTATTTTGACAAAGATCATTATTGATTGTCTTTATATATTTTCTGTTAATATCTTTTAGTTTTTATATACTTACAGAAAAGCATAATTAATTTATCCTGACTCTCTATGTGATAAAAATACATTCTACAATTATGAATTACATTGTTAACCTTTTCAACTTTATACTTCATAAAGATCTTTTCAAGAGACCTTCTAGAAAATTCCTATTTATATTTGTTTATAGTCAAACAGATCAAAGTTCATCAATATGAGATGGTAAATGTGTTTTTAGTATATTTTAGGTACACATATTATGCTACAAATGGTATAAATTACCATCTCTCTCTCTATTGCTCTCCAAATGTTGAAGAAATATAGTGTATTTCACAAACTACATCCCATGGTGAAATGCAAAATTCATAATACTTTTATGTAATGAAAATGTGGCACTTTACTGATATCAGTCTGTAATCTAGGCTTGTTTCCCTGAATATGCTTGTGCAGCCTCATATTGGTTCTTCACAGGAATAAAAGTAGACAGTGTTTTTGAGTGATCAATAAGGGATAGTGAGGTTAAGGAATTTCTGCCAGGAGGCTTCTTATTTATACTTCCTTGAGCCGTTTGACTTTGTAGCCATTTTGGAAACATTGTATGAGCTGCTCCTTTTTTCTGCTTTAACAATGCAGAGCTGCCTGGCTGTGCAGTCATATCCCTACTTCTTTGGCACATGATTCTATACCGTAATCAAAATTATCAAAATGAATAGAATTTAAAAGTAGACAAGAACAGTAACCTGATGATCTGGTCCATTCTGAAGAGCCATGTTTCAAGAAGTGAAGCCTATGTCAAACTGTCAGTGACATTTACCTCTCATTCTTTCCAGAATATCAATAACCTGATCTTGTCATGTTTAAAGTGCTTCTAAAACATAAATCCCAGATTATACACTCCATTCTTTGCATTTATCTTGACAATTTTATACCCTGTCAATTTTCTGCATCTTGGCTTTGGACAACTTAAGTAGAAAATTTGAATGGGAAATGGAAGGTACAACTTGGTGTGCTTTGTGACAAAGGCAAGATCTCCTTCTGAGTAATTCCCATTTATTTGTTGTTTTCTAGTTGAATTCTCAGTGTACACTTCTACATCACTTGAGCCTTGATTAATTTATATGTGAAAAATTTTCAGTGTGAAAATAAATTAAAAAGAATAATGAAATTAGTAAATTAGTACTCACTTTACCATTTTCATCTGTTTGAAAATTGCACCATAGCTTTCTTATCAGAATCACAAAGTGCACTAAAAGAACTTATATCAAGTCTCAACCCCCCCAAAAAAAGATATTACTATTTAAACTGTGAACTTGCATACTTTTTTGACTTTGTATTTTTTTCTTTCCTGATTAGAATGAAAAAAATGCATTTAAAGTTTTCTAGTTTCTAAACATGTGGTCAAGTTTCTAGAAATTTCAGTCAAATTTTGTTAAAATTTCACATACAATTGTAAGACACCACAGGTGATAGATAAGGTGTTGTCTGCAGCTCTACTACTTGACAGACTCAAGTGCCTCTGGAGTACAGAGGCAATTCTTTGTGATTAGTAGAAAAGTTTCTAGAGGTCAAAATACTGGAGATCAGCAACATATCAACTTTCAGGTAGGCTACTCCTAAACACTCATAATTCATTTACTCTCCTGAAAATCGTTATTCCATAGATTTGATCCACTTGTGGCCTCACTTGGGTCTTAAATCTCATTTCAAAGCATTGCAGTCAATCATCCATTTCAGAACTACCATTAGGAATGAAGGGAATTTGGCACAAAAATCAATGAGAGGATATGATATGAATTCTTTCTAATTTTTTCTTCTATGAGTACCACTTCAAATAGAGTTCAAGAAATCCATTTTTAAGGGTAGTATTCTGTCTTGCTATCATTTCCACTAAATTGAGTTCATGAACTTGAAGTATGCATCTCCATAGTGTCCTTTTCATTTTCTGAAAGAAGAAAGTCTGGCATTATTATTGCTAATACCCATCAAAAGCTACTTAGAAGTCTTATTTAAAACATCTCACAAATGGTGTCCTGATTAACATTTGTGTCTTTTGAAAAATCTAAGACCATATTTTATCTTAAAAATTACTTGTGTAGCTATGTTCTATTTGAACTACTACCTATTAATATATACTAGCTTTTCTTATCTCTTGGTGGTCAAAGAAATGTATGCCTTTTATCTTATTTCTGTAAAGATACATTGTCACTTTATGGAGGAAAATATATTCAGACTTCAATAACCAGAATTTTACTTTGCATACAAGTAGTCAGCCAGTACTTATATCTTATAAACTAAAATTGTACCAGAAACATCACTGTGTACACATCTGCTTCAAGAGCTCATACTTTATTTTCTGATTTAAAGAATTTTTTACACTGAAATATTTGTACTACTTATTATATATTGCTTAGCGAGAGAAAATTAAACATATTTACACATGCATCTATCTAATGGAAATTAGAAAAAATAAGATTTTAATACGCTGTTTTTGAATGGTGAGACTTAAAATGATACATATGGCTTATCTGTTTATATCTTTGTTATTTTATATATTTTGTTTATCGTTCATGAGTTATAAATTCTTAAAATTAAGGATAAGTAACTTAACTGGTAAAATAGATCTAAGTTCTTTTATTTATTTATTTTTATTTATTTATTTTTTTGAGACAGGGTCTCTTTGTGTAGCCCTGGCTGACCTGGAAATCACTCTGTAGACCAGAATGGCCTCAAACTCAGAAATCTGCCTGCCTCTGCCTCCCAAGTGCTGGGATTAAAGGCGTGCACCACCACTGCCCAGCAAGATCCCAGTTCTGATAATATAATATATTTTTAGTTGTCTACCTACTGAAATGTAGTGGTCTCCATGAGGACACATTATGTATTATGTCCAGGATATCAAGAAATATTTCATTCATTTAAACTACCTTATTACTACTTTTTATTCTCTTTCTGAACTGCAGGAGAGTCTAAATAGAAGTTTTACCTAATAAAATACATTTTAATCCCAAAAGAAACTCATTGTGACTTCTAATAGTGAGAATGGGATATTTTACATGAAATGAATATCACTTTTCATTTAAGGTCCTGGATTTTGGGGTCAGAGTAAAATGCTGAGATTCAACTAAGGTGGTAATGGACTATGGTGACCTATTGTCCTGCATTACACAGGTGGATTCTACTGTAGAAACTACCATCTACATACAGTCTGCTAGACTCATAGAGTCTGTGTTATTTGGTTTTTTATATTTGAAGTTAATTTATGAATTCTATTTTATTTTCTGGGTGTGCTACTAGGAAATGCATCTACAACCACAACTGTGATAGACAACAAAAATGGATCTGTCCCCAAGTCCCCTGGAAAGGTACTGAAGAGGACTGTTACTGAAGACATCGTGACAACATTCAGCTCCCCTGCAGCCTGGCTTCTTGTCATTGCTCTGATTATCACATGGTCAGCTGTTGCTATCGTGATGTTTGATTTAGTGGATTACAAAAACTTTTCAGGTAAGAAGAATTACATTTGGATTTAAAGTCAATGGGAAAATATTCTCCCAAGGTGCAGCATTGTTTCTCTCCAGCACAGCTTAGTGTGAGAATAAAACACAGAAAGAGGTGCTGAGCATCTCTGGAATTGGTAGTTTCTATTCACTTTCTTGGTCTATTGTGTTCCCTGATTTGAAAATGCCATCAATGTCCTCATCTTAAAAGCTTCATGAAGGCTAGATGCAGTAATGTCATAAAAATATGATGATTAAGAAGCCTGATAGAAATTTATCTTTGGAGCAGAATTAATCAACTACGAAGCTGGGCTTTATATTTAACAACAACAACAAAAAAAAAGTACAAACTAGATTAAATAAATTTAGGCAAACAAAAGATATTTGAATTACTTCTAAGGTTCACTGAAATTTGGTCTCAATTTTCTTTTCTGGACATAATTTGTTTCTTCTACGAACCCTGCCTATTTTCCATTTCAGAAAATAGAACGTATAAAGAGGATTTTCTCAGCTTTATTCATAATGAGTTACTACATATTGAGTGTCTATATGGGATTAGAACATAGCAGGAATAATGCTTTTGAGAAAGGATAAGTTTTTTATTAAGGGCAATTCAATCTCAAGGTTCACTGTCTCTTTGTTCAAATATATTTTATATTTTGAAATTACATAAATTTGTGTGTGTATATATATGTATAAATATACATATATAATGGCACTTATACATTCTCTATTGATTGAGTTTTTGGAGGAAATGAATTACGTGGGTATTCAGTACACATTCAATGTGTAGATTAGTAAGTAAATCGATGCCCATCATTCTTTACCACTAGCAAAAATATTTCATTATCATCTTTGTGTGTTCTTCATCCATATTATCTTCTCCCTCCATTTCTTCTTATCTCTAGTGGCAGTAGGATCTATGTACTCAGGAATTCTCTCCTTCTCATAGAACTTTAGTCATTTAGCAATTACTGATCAAGAACCTATTATATGTACCAGACAATTGTTATTTTTCTAGGAGCCACAACTGTAATGTAAATACCATAAAGGAATTGATGTCTATTATTTCAGTTTGTGGATGCAGAGGCTTTATTGACATGGCTTCTACCAGCTACTGTTTTTGGCATCATATACTAGACAGAGACAAGAACAAAATATCAACTAAATAGTCTTAGGTTTCTGGATTTTATTGTATTCTTAGATTCTTGAAAGAAAATGTAGTTGCATTTTCTATAATTCAAACTGTCAGAATTTTAACTGAAAAACATTTGGTTATGTTACTCTGGAAAACTACATGCTTACTAAATCTAATGGATTGCAGAATTTTGCATTTCCTTTCCATTAAAATATTATTTCATTTACTTTAATCTCAAAATTAAAGATGACCATGAAATATTCTTAACTTATTTTGTAATATATATTCTAGAGCGCTATATGTCAGTCTACTATCTGTATGTTAATATAGTAAGTAGACATAGAAATTTATTCTATAAAATGCAAAACTACTTTCAGTTAGATCTTTATGTTTTTAATTTTTTTACTTCTTTCTTTTTTTGGATATTTATATTTCAAATATTATCCCATTTTCCAGTTTTACCTCCAGCAACTCCCTATGCCATTCTCACTTCCCCTGCTTCTATGAGGGTGTTCCTCTAACCACCCATCTACTCCTGCTTTCCTGCCCTCTCATTTCCCTGTACTGGAGTTTCCAGCCTTAACAGGACCAAGGGCCTCTCCTCCCATTTATGCCCAACAAGACCATCCTCTGCTACATATACAGCTGGAGCCATGGGTACCTCCATGTGTACTCCTTGATTGATGGTTTAGTCCCAGGTAGTTCTGAGGGATCTGATTGGTTGATATTGTTCTTCCTATGGGGACACAAACCACTTCAGCTTCTTCAGTCCTTTCTCTGATTCCTCCAAAGGGGTCCCTGTGCTCAGTCTGATGGCTCTCAGTGACTGTGAACATCTGCCTCTCATAAGACAGCTGTGTCAGGCTCCTATCAGCATGCACTTCTTGGCATCCACAATAGTGTTTGCATTTAGTGACTGTATATGGGATGGATCCCCAGGTGGGGCAGTCTCTGGATGGCCTTTCCTTTAGTCTCTGCTCCACACTAGGTCTCCATATTCCAAATACTCTACTCCATATGAGTATTTTGTTCCCACTTCTAAGGAGGACTGAAGCATTCACACACTGGTCTTCTTTCTTCTTGAGCTTCATGTAGTCTCTAAATTGTATCTTGGATATTCCAAGCTTTGGACTAATATCCATTTATCAGCAAGTGCATACCATGTGTGTTCTTTTTTGACTGGGTTATCTCACTCAGGATATTTTCTATTTCCATCCATTTGCCTAAGAATTTCATGAATCCATTGTTTTTAATAGCTGAGTAGTACTCCATTGTATAAATGTACCACATTACTCTGTTGAAGAACATCTGGGTTCTTTCCAGCATCTGGCTATTATAAATAAAGCTGCTATGAACATAGTGGAGCACGAGTCCTTATTATAAGTTGGAGCATCTTTTGGGTATAAGCCCCGGGAGTGGCCTAGCTGGGTCCTCAAGTAATACTATGTGCAATGTTCTGAGGAACCTCAAGACTGATTTCCAGAGTGGTTGTGCCAGCTTGCAATCCCACCAACAATGGAGGAGTGTTCATCTTTCTCCACATCCTCAATAGCACCTGCTGTCATCTGAGCTTTTTTATCTTAGCCATCCTGACTGGTGTGAGGTGAAATTTCAGGGTTGTCTTGATTTGCATTTCCCCAATGACTAAGGATGTTGAACATTTCTTTAGTTGCTTCTTGGCCATTCATTATTCCTCAGTTGAAAATTCTTTGTTTACCTCTGCATCCTGCTTTTTAATAGGATTATTTGGTTCTCTACAGTTTAACTTCTTGAGTTCTTTGTATATATTGGATACACAATAGCCCTCTTTTGGATACAGGACTGGTAAAGATCTTCTCAATTTGTTGGTTGCTGTTTTGTCCTATTGACAGTGTCCTTTTCCTAGATTATATAAAGATTAGATATATCTTACCATGAAGCTACTGTCATCAAGTGCTATGAATTAAGAGTTACAAGTAAGCCAGGCGTGGTGGTGCACGCCTGTAATCCCAGTACTTGGGAGGCAGAGGCAGGTGGATTTCTGAGTTCGAGGCCAGCCTGGTCTACAGAGTGAGTTCCAGGACAACCAGGACTACACAGAAAAACCCTGTCTCGAAAAACCAAAAAAAAAAAAAAAAAAAAAAAAAAAAAAAAAAGAGAGAGAGTTACAAGTACTTTATCTGATGGTAAGTATTTCAGTTAGTATTCCATACAAAGCACAGATCCTCTGTGAATTTCCTTCCTTATGATACCCACATTTATCATTGACAAAACTACTCTATCCCCCACAAAAATGATCCTGCAGTCAGTTTTAAAGTCTATTTGGAGTTGGAGAAATCATCATCGCCTAAGCTCTGTGAACAAAAATGTCTTATAGGAAGGCTACTCCTGGGCATATACCCAGAAGATTCTCCAGCATCTAAGGACACATGTTCCACTATGTTCATTGCAGCCCTATTTATAATGGCCAGAAGTTGGAAAGAACCCAGATGTCCCTCAACGGAGGAATGGATACAGAAAATGTGGTGTATTTATACAATGGAATACTACTCAGCTGTTAAAAACAATGAATTCATGAGATTCTTGGGCAAATGGGTGGAAATGGAAAATATCATCCTGAGTGAGGTAACCCAATCATGAAAGAACACACATGGTATGCACTCACTGATAAGTGGATATTAGCCCAGAAGCTTGGAATGCCTAAGACACAATTCACATATCAAGATACTCAAGATGAAGGAAAAACAAAGTATGGATACTCTGGTCCTTCTTAGAAGGGGGAACAAAATTCCCACAGAAGGAGATACAAAGACAAATTATGGAGCAGAGTCTGAGGAAATGACCATCCATAGACTACCTCACCTAGTGATCCATCCCATATACAGTTTAAAAAACAAACCAGATACTATTATTGATGCCCACAAGTACTTGCTGACCAGAACTGGATATAGCTGTCACCTGAGAGGCTCTGCTAGCGCATGACAAAAACAGAGGGGGACACTCTCAGCCAGCCATTGAACTGAGCACAGGGTCCCCAATTGGGGAGCTAGAGAAAGGATCAAAGGAGCTGACTGGGTTTGCAGGCCATAGGAGGAATAACAATATAAGCTACCCAGTACCCCCAGAACTCCCAGGGACAAAACCATCAACCAGAGAGTACATACGGTGTTACCCATTGCTCCATACACATAGACAGCAGAGGATGGCCTTGTTGGACATCAAAGGAAGGAGAGGCTCTTGGTCCTGGAAAGGCCCAATGTTGTAGTGTGGGGGAATGCTGGGACAGGTAAGTGGGAGAGGGTTGATTGGGGAACAGGGGGAGGGAAGATGAGTTATGAGACTTTCGGGGGGCACCAGCAAAGGGGACATTTGAAATGTAAATGAAGAATATATCAAATAAAAATATTAAGAAGAAAAAAAATAAATGACATAAATCTGAGCTGTTTTATTAAGGACACCATATATGTTATTGCATTTCACAATTCCATTCTCTTTTCAGGGAATATATAAAATTTTGTACCGTCTGCATCAATTCCTACCTATAAATATAGTTCTAAAGGCATCTTCATAAAACATCTGTACAAAGTAATGTTTTCACTATTGCCTAGGTATAAGAAATACATTGAAAATCAAGCAACTTGCATAGCTCTGTTTTTATCTTAAAATTTAGTGAATATATCCAATTTCTCAATTATATTCATTTCTCTTATTACCTGCTCATCCTACACAAATGCAAAATTCTCTTTATTGCTGTCCATATACAACAGTGTTTCCCCAGCTCTAGAATCTGGTCGAGGTATACTAACAAGCTAATAGTAAGAATTATTCATGTTTCCTGACATATTTCTTCTTTTAAGATGCCTTTGGTTATATATAAAATAGCATGCTATACTATAATATATTTTCTTACTTATAGTACTATATGGACACATCTATTAAAAAATATTAGTGGAATGTATTAGAGCCATCAGTTGACTTGACTGTGTCATGCAGAAACCTAAACTTCTTCAAGAAAAAATTGTTTCATTCAACTCTGTCTATGAATATCAAAGACATATTATTTAAGTAAATGCATAACTTTGACATTTTGAGATTTAAACTACTTCTAACTTTATGAAGAAATGTACGTATATAATTTTATTTCATTTAATTGAAACTTTATTGAGCTTGGCCCTAGGAATTAAAAAATAGAAAAATAAGAGAATGAAAGTGTTTATATAATGAAATATTACTTGTTCTGAGCAGCTATCCATGACTAAGAAATTATTTCAAAAGTTAAAGGTTTAATACAGCAATATTTGTAATTTCATAGTATCTGTTGGTCAGAAATTTGGAAATGGTTTATATATGTGACTCAAGTTTCACCAGAGATTTCAGTTAAAAGATTGACAAGAGACAGCACTTGATGAAAGACTGACGTTAATGGAACTATTTATAGAGTGTCTCCTCATCAGCCAGTTAACACTCGTGTGTCTCCACAGCATGGGAGATTGATCATCCTAGATCAGAAAGAACAAAGCCAAAGCCACATTGGCCTCATGTTCTAGCCTTGGAAATCTGATTTCATTTCTGAAAACTCTTTTAGATTCTCAGGATAACTCCACTAAATATTGTTTGGAAAAGCCTTTAGAAGAAAGAGTACAACCCAGAAAATATTTCTGGCCTGGGCAGCGAGGCGAGGTGTTGGTGTCTGGTTGTCACACACTTCATTCTCATAAAACCTATATTTCCAACTTGTACATGTTTGATAAATATTTAGATGTAAGATAAGAACATGTGCTGTTCTAGTTGACAAATGGATATTACTACAAAAACAGGCACACAGAAACACTTGCCATATTAAGATGGGTGTCATAAATGGGTTAGAAATGAAAAAATTATAAAATTAAAATTTGAAAGAAAACATTTTTTCTTTTCTTTTTTTATTCGATATATTCTTTATTTACATTTCAAATGATTTCCCCTTTCCTTGATCCCCCCTCACCGAAAGTTCCATAAGCCCTTCTCCCTCCCTCTGTTCCCCCATCCACTCCTTCCCACTTCCCTGTTCTGGTATTCCCCTACACTGCTGCACTGAGCCGTTTCAGAACCAGGGGCCACTTCTTCCTTCTTCTTGGACATCATTTGATATGTGGATTGTGTCTTGGGTATTCCAAGCTTATAAGAAAACAATTTAAAAAACACAAACTAAAAGCTTTTTGCTTATTAAAGTTCAAATGACACATTTATACAACAAAAGGAATATAAGTTTAAAGACAGCACAATTTTTTTTTGCACTAGCTTTATTTTTTTATTGGATATTTTCTTTATTTACATTTTAAATGTTATCCCCTTTATCGGTTCCCTTCCTTCCTGAAACCCCCATCCCACCTTCCCTCCCCCTGCTTCTGTGAAGGTGCTTTCTCCAGCCACTCCAGTGTCCCTGCCCTCTAATTCCCCTACACTGGGGCATCTAGCCTTCACAGGACCAAGGGCCTCTCCTCCCATTGATCTTTTTTTTTTAATATTTTATTTTCTATATTCTATGTTTACATTCCAAAGGCTTTCCCCTTTCCCAGTTCCCACCCACCATAGTTCCCATAGTTCCTCATTGACTTCATATTGATCTGCTTATAGATTAGACACATTTACATATAAAATTCTAGTTTCATTCATCCATTCAGTGAGTTATTAATGAGACCCTTAAATGATTCATCACAATTTTACTTCGATATTTAAAGAATGAAAAATACATTTTCAATACTGTTTTTAATTGATATATTTTAAACATTTTCTAGAAATTAGAATATATACATGTTGAGTCTTTTATACTACCTCAATAGGTTTTTAAATATGCAATTATTAATAATTTCCAAATAGGACTAGCAGCCTAAGGAAGCATGTTGGAGGTTATATTGAAGGCTGGAATGGTTGGCACTATATCAAATTGCTATCTGGTACTTAGTAACAGTAGATAAATACTATGAAATCTTTGGAATAGGTTCATTGGAAGAGAAACTGTATTTCTATTAAATACTATATTAACTTGAGGATGAGGATATTGTTTCTTTTTTTATTTGATATATTCTTTATTTACATTTCAAATGATTTCCTCTTTCCTGGATTCCCCCTCCCCGAAAGTCCCATAAGCCCTTCTCCCTCCCCCTGTTCCCCAATCAACCCCTCCTGCTTCCCTGTCCGGTATTCCCCTACACTGCTACACTGAGCCTTTCCAGGACCAGGGGCCTCTTCTTCCTTCTTCTTGGGCATCATTTGATATGTGAATTGTTTCTTGGGTATTCTGAGCTTCTGGGCTAATACCCGCTTGTCAGTGAGTGCATACCATGTGTTCTTTTGTGATTGGGTCATCTCACTCAGGATGACATTCTCCAGCTCCACCCACTTTCAAGGGTGAGAATTTCATGAATTTATTGTTTTTAATAGCTGAGTAGTATTCCATAGTGTAAATATACCACATTTTCTGTATTCATTCCTCCATTGAGGGACATCTGGGTTCTTTCTAGCGTCTGGCTATTATAAATAGGGTTGCTATGAACATAATGGAGCATGTATCCTTATTACATTCTGGAGAATCCTCTGGGTATATGCTCAGGAGTGGTATAGCAGGGTCCTCCATTAGTATCATGCCCAGTTTTCTAAGGAACCACTAGACTGATTTCCAGAGTGGTTGTACCATCTTGCAATCCCACCAGCAGTGGAGGAGTGTTCCTCTTTTTCCACAGAGGATAAGGATTTTTTTTTGCATTTTTTATTGGATATATTCTATATTTACATTTCATTTCCCTTTTTCTGGTTCCCCACCCTCCAAAGGTCCCACATGCCCTTTTTTCTCCCCCTGCTCCCCCATCCACCCCTTCCCACTTCCCTGTTCTGGTATTCCCCTACACTGATGTTTTGAGCCTTTCCAGCACCAGTGTCCACTCCTTTCTTATTTTCGGACAAGAGGATGAGGATTCTAAGCTAGCAACTTTTGTAACTTCTCATTCTCAGAGTTTGATCTGATTTACCATGTATCCTACTCATGAAACACACAAAAATAACCCTGACACTAACATGAGTAGAAATTTTCTTTTTCTTGTCTGTGATAGAGATATCTTCCTTTCTTTTCTTTAAAACTTATTAATTTAGATTATTCAAAATAATGAAGACAGATTTTAGGACACTGAATATAAATAGATTGGAAAATTATTTCAGTTCTACTTGATTCCTTGCCAAATGCAAGAGCTGAATGAAAAACATTCAAACAATATTAGGTGTATCTGTCAGTGTTCAAAATAACAGATGCACTTTGCCTGTTACAGACTAGGAATTGCAACACCATAGCTCATGAATTCCGGGGAGCTGACTAAGCATGTTGAATATATCTGCTGTTGAGTGGAAAGTCATGCTGAGAGTTGAGAGGGCAGATGGAAATAAAATAGAGGAGAGTACAGACAGTCTGTGACCTTCATTTGTTTCTTACCACCGTAAGTGTTTAGGTAAGTTATTGGTCATGAAGTGCTATGCCATGCTTTAGAGGTGCATGATGGAGAAATCCCAGCAGAAACTAGAGAACAAGGAAGAGGGTGCTACCCAAGCTTGGTGAAGATACTGCGGAAAATGTGAAAAAATACAGGGATACAAACAGCACCCACCTTCAGAGGACAGACAGTTGCTACCTTCCCCTTTTCCAACAGTTACCTGGGAATTTCTATCTAAGTACATTTGAGGAAATTTTAGTTCTACTTTGAGAATTTTATAGGAGTTACAGCATATACATGTGGGTGTCTATATAGTTTAGTAATTCAAAGCAGGATGCTTTTGAAAGAAAAATGAAGTTACAAGAGGAGAAAACTCAGGATTCAAGATGAAGCATCATCCCGTTGTTATGCTTATTGCTCTTACATCTCTCCTGGAAAATAAATGCCAACAGAAACTTTTAGGGAAAAAATCAAACTAGTCTCTTAGTAACAGAGGCTAGGTTCTCTTAGAAGTGACTGGCTGTATGACTCAAGCTTCTAAAGATCCTCTTACAGAAAACAGAGCGTTGGCTGATGTGCTGTTTTCTGAGGACTAAAATTTGTGCACTTGATAGAAATGCCTTACAAATACCTTCAGTTGTTAATGATGGGACAGGTTTCACTTTAACATTAACATATGTAAACAAATATCGTTTGTTAAGAAATTGCTTATAGTTTTCATCTACTTCTGTGCCTGTATGCAAGATTGAGGTAATTGTAGCATTTCTTGCACAAAAGCAAGAGTCATAATTTACTAATATTCTTATTTACAACAGGAAAGTGTTAGCATACATTGGATCAGGGTGTCTATTACTGTTTAGAAAATTTCCCAAATGTCCCACAAAACATATTGATTCCAAAACTAGGTTGGTGATCATTATAAGATAATGATCTATGAGAAGAATGTATGCCTGGCAAAAGGAGGCAATAACTCATAAAATGTAGCTTGAATTTGAAACCTATTAGTGGGAAGTAAGATCAGTAATCTGAAAAGAAAGATGGCAATGATGTGATGGTATAAGCATCAATTTATTATGAAATTCTTGCAGACATCCCTCAAATATTCCTTTTAAATAGAGTTTCTAATGAGCTGTGCCATTTATCTATTGCTTTGGAAATTAATTCCCTGATTGTTTTTCTTTTCTTGGCACTTATCCCAGTTAAGCAGGTGCACTGCTTGATAGGATGTTGAATTTAACAGAGTGAAATTATTTTGGGGAAATCTCCAACTTACTCTCTCTTTCCCTTCCTTCCTTCCTTCCTTCCTTCCTTCCTTCCTTCCTTCCTTTCTTTCTTTCTTTCTTTCTTTCTTTCTTTCTTTCTTTCTCTTTTTCTCTCCTTCTATCTATCTCTATTATCTATCTATCTATCTATCTATCTATCATATATCTATCTATTTATCTAATTTTCTACATACCTGCCTATCTATTTGCAGCTGTGCATAAAAAACATTTGTCTGTGGATGTATATAAACATTACATATATCACATATATAATGTGTGATATATATGTGATTATGTCATTATCTTTTAAGAAAGTTCAGTAATTACACTGATTATAACAATTTTTTTAGACTATAAATTCTCATGTGTACTGGGATGCATGGAATAGCTGACATTTTGTGTGCTTCTTTCTATATTTCAAATCTTATCTCAATGTCCATATTTTCTGTCAATGTCAAAGGCTATCTGGTTCTTTAGGCCATTATAACTAAAAGAATTTATGTCTTTACCCAGTTCCCTAGACTTAGAAGTATACCTAAGAAGTAGCAGGTTTTGCAGTCCAATCATCAGTAGTTAAATCTCTAATATCCTTCATGAAATGAGCAAATAGATTAAGAGAAAAAAGTTCATTTTTAATAGAAAGGAACTCTTATTTTTATTATTATTTTTAATAGATATTTTCCTTATTAACATTTCAAATGTTATTCCCTTTACTGGTTTCCCCTCAGACAATCCCCTAACCCATCCTCCCTCCCCCTGTTCACCAACGCACTCATTCCCACTTTCCTGTCCTGGTATTCCCCTATACTGCGGTATCAAGCGTTCTCAGGAACAAGGGCCTCTCCTTTCTTTGATATCCAGCAAAGTCATCCTCTGCAACATATGAAGGTGTAGCCATGTGTGTCTCCATATGTACTCTTTGGTTGGTGATTTAATCCCTGGGAGCTTTGGTGGGTACTTGTTGGTTCATACTGTTCTTCGTCCTATAGGGCTGCAAGCTTCTTCAGCTCCTTGGGTTCTTTCTCTAGCTCCTCCATTGGGGATCCTGTGCTCAGTTCAGTGGTGGACTGAGAGCATCTTCCTCTGTATTCGTCAGGCATTGGCAGAGCCTCTCAGGAGACAGCTATATCAGCTTCCTGTCAGCAAGTACTTGTTGCTGTCTACAATAGTGTCTGGGTATATGAGATGGATCCACAGGTGGGGCAGTTTCTGGATGGTCTTTCCTTTAGTCTACTCCACACATTGTCTCTGTATCTCCTCCTGTGGGTATTTTGTTCCCCCTTCTAAGAAGGACCAGAGTATCCATACTTTGGTCTTCCTTCTTCTTGAGCTTTGCTGGTTTATGCATTATATCTTGGCTATTCCAAGCTTCTGGGCAAATATCCACTTATCAGTGAGTACATAGCATGTGTGTTCTTTTGTGATCTGATTACCTCACTCAGGATAATATTTACTGGTTCCATCAATTTGCCTAAGAATTTCATGAATTCATGGTTTTTAATAGCTGAGTAGTATTCCATTGTGTAAATGTACCACATTTTCTGCATCCACTCCTCTGTTGAGGGACATCTGTTTTTTTTCAGCTTCTGTATATTATAAATGAGGCTGATATGAACATAGTGTCCTTATTACAAGTTGGAGTATCTTCTGGTTATATGCCCAGAAGTGGTATATATAGCAGGCTCCTCAGATAGTACTATGTTGAATTTTCTGATGAACTGCCAAATTGATTTCCAAAGTGGTTGTACCAGAATGCAAATCAATCCATTCTCATCTCCCACTACACATCTCAAGTCTAAGTGGATCAAGGACCTCCACATAAAACCAGATACACTGAAACTAATAGGAAGAAAAAATGGGGAAGAGCTTCGAACACATGGGCACAGGGAAAATTTGCTTAACAGAACACCAATGTCTTATGCTCTTAAGATCAAGAATTAACAAATAGGAGCTCTTAAAATTACAAAGCTTCTATAAGACAAAGGACACTCTCAATAGAACAAAACAGAAACTGACATATTGGAAAAAGATCTTTACCATCCCTATATCCGATAGAGGGCAATATCCAACATACAAAGAACTCGAGAAGTTAGAATCCAGAGAACCAAATAACCCTATTAAAAATGGGGTACACAGCTAAACTAAGAATTCTCAACTGAGGAATCCTGAATGGTTGAGAAGCACCTAAAGAAATGTTCAACATCCTTAGTCATCAGGGAACTGCAAATCAAAACGGCCCTGAGATTCTATCTCATACCAGTCAGAATGGTTAAGATCAAAAACTCAGGCAACAGCAGGTGCTTGCAAGGATGTGGAGAAAGAGAAACACTCCTCCACTGCTGGTGGGATTGCAAGCTGGTACAACTATTTCAGGAGTGAACTGATAAACATAATATTGAATAATTCCTTATTTTTGGTCTTGTATTTTTATTGGAATTATGATAAAACTATATCTAGTTTTTTTTTTTTACAGGAAAAGTTGAAAATTATATGTTCCCTAGGTGTTTATTTGCAGAGTCAAGGTATCCAATAGTGTGACATTTGTTGTTTTGTTTTGTTTGGTTTTGCTGTAGTTTGTTGCTGTCCTGAAACTCATTATATAAACCAGGAAGAACTCAAACTCAGAGAGATGATCTGCCTTCCAATTCTAGGATTAAAGACATGTGCTACCATGCTCAGCTCAAACATTAAGTTTTTGAGGATAAATATTATTATATACCGTAGCATATACTGAGTCTTATTTTTTGGAAGTTTACTGTCAAACATCAGCTGGTGTTTAAATTAATGTCTTTAGTGAACTCTTTCCATACCTTTAACAAATGTGTCCATCATAATTTCTAAAATTTATTTGTGTGTGTGTGTGTGTGTGTGTGTGTGTGTGTGAGAACATATAAGCCACAGCATGACATATGAAGTTCAAAAAACCTGTGACAGGTTTTGTCTCTCTTTCTATGAAATAGATCCTAGAACTGGAGCTCAGTAGATGTCCTAGTAGCAAGTGATCTTACCTACTGAGTCATCTTACCACCCACTACTGTAATTTCATACCTAAGAATTTTGTGAATTTATTGTTTTTAATAGCTGAGTAGTCTCTGGGTGGTCTTTCCTTCAGTCTCTGTTCCACACTTTGTCTCTAAATCTCCTCCCATGGGTATTTTGCTTCCCCTACTAAGAAGGACCAAAGTATCCATATTCTTTTTGAGCTTTGTCTGTGAATTGTATCTTGGGTATTCTAAGCTTCTGGGCTAATATCTACTTATCAGTGAGTGCGTACCATGTGTTTTTGTTTGTGATTGGGTTACTTCACTCAGGATGACATTTTCTATTTCCATCCATTTGCCTAAGAATTTCATTAATTCATTGCTTTTAATAGCTCAATGCCCTAGTATAGAGGAATGCCAGGACAGGGAAGTGGGAGTGGGTGGGTTGGTGAGCAGGGCATCAGGGGGATGGCATTGGGTGTTTTCAGGGTTTTCGGGGGGGGGGAAACCAGCAAAGGGGACACGATTTAAAATGTAAATAAAGAAAATATCTAATAAATAATAACAAAATAAAAAATAGCTGAGTAGTACTCCATTGTGTAAATGTACATTTTCTGTATGCATTCTTATGTTGAAGAGGAAAGGGGATAACATTTAAAATGTAAATAAAGAAAATATCTTATAAAAATACAAATAAAGGAAAAAGAGTGAAGGCGCATAGGAAATATAAAACTGAGAAAAATTTAAATAGAGAAGTAAAAGACTCATGTCTCCTATATTAAAAAACTTAATTATTGTTTCTTTATTAAATTTCCAAGCCTCCTTCTATAAATATAAATATGTATATGACATAACAAAATAAATAGGGGACAAGAACAGAACAGAGGTGAATAGACTTGCAACAATGCTTTGGGTTTTGTTTTATTTTGTTTAGCCTTTTGTGCATTTGTTATTTCTTAGGGTATAATTGTGTAGTTTTTACCTAACAGCCTTACATTTTATAATTAAAATATACAAGTAGTAGTCACTAACATTTTGAAGTCATATTGAAATGAATCAATTTATATCATAGTGTCTTCATAAGCACACAAAAACGATGAATTTCAATGTATTTGTGATACAATCCTGACCCTGTCTATAGCTGAACATACTTCAGTAACAAGCAGAGTGAACAAGTATGTAAAACATCTGTCACTCTTTCTATTATAAGTAGTAATTTTGACAGTTTGGTTAAATTTGCATCCCAGTACAATGGAGAACAAAGGTGAAGTTGGTATGATTAAGGCCAACATAGTTAACACAAGAGAAAGAACTGTTAACATTAAAAACAAAGATGACAAATCTTATGTCCAAAACTTCGTTTAGAAATAGATGTGCATGTCGTTTGTTGGTGTTTCTTGTTCTGTGGTTCTATTTCTCTAAAAGCTTTGAGGATATGACAACTTGGTGCAAGAATGCCTTTCCTAAATGTCTTAGCTTTAAAATTAATATAATATAATATAATTAATATAATATAATATAATTAATATAATATATTCTTTCTCTCTCTCTCTCTCTCTCTCTCTCTCTCTCTCTCTCTCTCTCTCTCTCTCTCTCTCTCATTATGTCACCTGTTTCTCTTGTAGAGAACTCCAGTTTTGGTTTCTATAAACACTTGGTGGCTCACAGCTATCCCATCAATAAAGTTTGAGGGTATCCAACACTTTCCCTTGATCTTCAAGGACACTAGCCATACATGTCATGATTCTCCATATGTATAGACAAAATTCTCATACTCCTAAAATAAATAAATTTTTCAAAAAAGCAGTAGAGTATAAAATCCATATGGGGTAAACTTCTGTATCTATGTGTATAAGGATCTGGGAGTAAGACTTAATACCTATGATTTGTGTTTGAATATTAGATATATTAGAAAAAAAGGAGATGGGATTTTCAGGAGAAAGGGAAAAAACTAAAATTAATAAACGTTGAAGTTCACTGGAATGCAGAAAAGTCATTTTACATGTTGTCAATTTCAACAGGTAGAAATAGATATTTCAAGTTCTTTCTCTTGCCTAGTTTGGGCATGGCATGAGTGAAAGGAAGCAAATGCCAAATCTGAAAGGCAGGAGGCAAGCATAGGAGTGAAATTTTCACTATTAGAAGGTCATTGCAGTGGATACTTTTGAGGGAAGTTGCTTTGTCAGTTAGATAAATGCTCAACCCCAACTGGATAATTTTAATTATGAAGGTTCACTAAGTCTTGGAGTCTAGAAAAATCTTATTTACAGTCCAGTTGCTATCTCCCTCCCAGTCTACTCTCTTGACTATTCTATATCCCGTACCTCCCCCTGTTTCCAAGAAGATAAAAAGCAAAAAGAAAATGTAAATGAAAAGAAGGTCATTGCAGGACCAGTATTATTCTGAATACATGTTGTTATTTATCTCCTGACTTTCATGCTTGACAAAATGACTGCTCCACCATATTTTCTGTTGACTTCTCCCATTCCTGGGTAAGGTGTATATTTAGTTAATGAATAGAGAGATACAGAAGCTTATTCTGAAAATTACCAACCTCACAAGCATGCAGATGTAGGGGTGGTTCTGATGCTAAAGTCCTATTTCTCAATTGGTTCTTAATTTGCCAGTAAAAAAGCCATGGGGCAATTGCTGTACAGAAGGAATAGATGGGAATTCCTACAGGCAGGAGGTTGGAAGTGTTTAGCAGGGACTAGATGTAACTGAGCAAGTAAGGTTTAGGGCAGGTAGGAGATGTGGCTCTAGAGTATTGATAAGGGTATGGTAGCCATGGGAGTTTAATAATGCTCAGCAAATATGCCAAGAAGGTATGTTGAAAATGAACAACATGTATGTCTGTGTTTTTTATCTTTGGATGCAAGGAAAGCTGGATGGAGGCTGATAGGGTGTCTTGTTCCCAGAGTATAGGCAGGTTAGCAAAAGCTACATGCAACATGCAAACTTGAAAATCTCAGATGTAGAACAAATTAGAGTTTATGGTCATAAATTTCATCTCATCCCTGCAAGCTGAAATTGCCTTCTCTCAACTTTCATCCCTCTAGCTGTCATATAGACATCTAAACCTCTCATAGACTTTGTGAATTATATAAAATCAAATCCAAATAGGACAACCCTTATCTGTAATGTGTGGCCATCTTGCTTTTCTACTTAAACATCAAATGATATTCTGGGAAACTAAATGATTTTATATAACATTCAATCCACTTTTGTCTGTATTTGAAATTTCCTTGGTAGTTGATTATTTTGGCATATAGGATTCATTTTTTTGTTTTTTTTTGTGTGTTTTAACTATTGTCTCTTACAAACCTAATATTTTTCATCTACTGTCTTCTTGAACTGGCTGGTTTTGTGTGTCAACTTGACACAGGCTGGAGTTATCACAGAGAAAAGAGCTTCAGTTGGGGAGGTGCCTCCATGAGACCCATCTATGGGGCATTTTCTCAATTAGTGATCAAGTGGGGAGGGCCCCTTGTGGGTGGTGCCATCTCTGGGCTGGTTGTCTTGGGTTCTATAAGAAAGCAAGCTGAGTAAGTCAGGGAAAGCAAGCCTGTAAGTAACATCCCTCCATGGCCTCTGCATCAGCTCCTGCTTCCTGACCTGTTTGAGTTCCAGTCAGTCCTTAATTCCTTTGGTGATTAACAGCAATGTGGAAGGGTAAGCTCAATAAACCCTTTCCTCCCCAGCTTGCTTCTTGGTCATGATGTTTGTGCAGGAATAGAAACCCTTACTAAGACACTTCTCTTTTTTTATCATATTATTCTTTTAATTACATATTTGCTTTTATATTAATCACAAATTCCTCTAATTTAGTCACAATGTACTATTAAGAATGACCACCTTATATCAAAATTAGAAGACCGAGTAAAACAAGTGTGTGTGTGTGTGTGTGTGTGTGTGTGTGTGTGTATATATATATATATATATATATATATATATATATAAAACACTGCATTCTACTTAATGTCCTGTCATCTTCCATTAAAGACAAGTGAATTCTTAGGCAGAGAAGCCAAATGTATTTTGTTATCTGAGTATTGTTACTGCCATTGTCATAGTTAGGGTTACTATTGGTGTAATGAAACACCATGATCAAAAGCAAGTTGGGGAGGAAAGCGTTTATTTGTGTTATACTTCTACATATTTGTTCAACAATGAAGAAAGAGCAGCAATTTAAAGAGGGCTAGAACCTGGAGGCAGGGGCTGATGCATAAACCATGCAGGGTTGCTGCTTACTGCCTTGGTCATCACTATGTACACCAGGCTGGCCCCAAACTCACAGAAATTTGCCTGGCTCTGCTTTTGCCTCTTGAGTATTGGGATTAAGGGCATGCACCACTCCATCCTGTGGTCTATTATAAATATATATGTAAATATATAATATATATGGATGTATATATATGTAATATATAAAATATGTGTATATAATTAATATCACAATGAGCTAATTAAAAAATGGCTCCAAAACTTTATTTTTCCTATCGGTAGTTTTCTTTTTCCTTTAATCCTTTTTTACAATCTAGTCATTATCCCCCTCTCAGTCTATCCCCTGGCTGTTCCTCATCTCATACCTCCCCCTCCAGTGCCCACCCCAATAGACCTCCCCACTTCCTGGGGCCTTAGGTGTCTTGAGGGTTATGTGTGTCTTCTTTCACTGGCATCAGATCAGGCAATCCTCTGCTGTTAAGTGTAGGAGGCCTCATATCAGCTACTGTATGCTGTCTGGTTTGTAGCTCAGAGAGATTTCAGGGATCTAGGTTAATTGAGATTTCTGGTCTTCCTATGGGGTCACCCTCCTCCTCAGCTTCTTCCAGCTTTACCCTAATTAAAACACAGGGCTCCCCTGCTTCTGTCCATTTATTGGATGTAACTGTCTCAGTCAGATGCTTTCTGGGTCTCTCAGAGGACAGTCATGCTAGTCTCCTGTCTGTAAACATACCATAGCCTTAGTGATAATGTCACTATCACTTGGAGCCTCCCCTTAGGCTGGATCCCAATTTGGGCCTGCCACTGGACCTCTTTTCCCTCAGTCTCATCTCCATTATTTTTTCCTGCCATTCTTTTAGACAGGAACAATTCTGGGTCAGAGTTTTTGACTGTGGGATGGTGTACTGGCTGGTTTTGTGTGTCAGCTTGACACAGGCTGGAGTTATCACGGAGAAAGGAGTTTCAGTTGAGGAAGTACCTCCATGAGATCATCTGTGGGGCATTTTCTCAATTAGTGATCAAGATGGGAGGGCCCCTTGTGGGTGGTATTCTTGAGTACTATAAGAGAGCAAGCTAAGCAAGCCAGGGGAAGCAGGCCAATAAGTAACCCCCCCACACACACACACACATGGCCTCTGCATCAGCTCCTGCTTCCTGACCTGCTTGAGTTCCAGTCCTGACTACCTTTGTAGTCTGTGTGGAAGTGGAAGCTCTATAAACCCTTTCCTCCCCAACTTGCTTCTTGGTCATGATGTTTGTACAGGAATAGAAACCCTAAGACAGATGACAATCCCATTCCTCTATTTGATGCTCTGTCTTTATACTGGAGATGGACTCTACAAGGTACCTCTTACCACTATTGGGCATTTCACCTAATGTTTCCCGCTTTGAGTCTTGAGTGTTTCTCACCTCCTTGGTCTCAGGACATTCTAGAGGTTACCCTACTTCCTGCCTCTGAGGTTGCCTATTTCCATCCATTCTGCTGGCCCTAAAGACTTCTATCAAGTTCTGTCTCCCAATACCCTTTTCCCCTCCTTGTCCCTCTCCTACCCAGGTCATTCCTTCCCCCTGCCCGCATGCTTGCTTCTGTTCATTGTGGGGTGTAAGTATCTGCATCCAACTCTTTCAGCTGATTGTTGGGCCTCTTGTAGAGCTGCCATCAAAAGCTCGGGTGCAGTTTGTGCTGTTTTGACATTATCCCTCAAACGGATGTTAAACCTACTTTTCAGTCTTCAGATACATTTTCATAAAATCAGAACATTTTATTTATAAGTCCCCAGTATGCTTATTTTTCTTCTTTAAGCTTTCATTGAATGTTAGAAAGTCTTCTAACACATAATAAAAGTGTGATGTATAGACTTCAGTTTTACCTAATTTTATTATTGAAGTTCCTAGCAGTTTAAATGTAAAGAGTTTACTATTTGAATATATCAAGATAGAATTTCCAAATGGTTAAAGTTAATGAACATTGTTCAAACTGGACAAAATCACCACCTCAGTAACTCCAAGTTTTTTTCACTGCATACACACACACACACACACACACACACACACACATGCACACACGCACACACATACACACATACACACGCACACACGCACACACGCACACACATACACACATACACACATACACACATACACACATACACATACATGCACACACGCACACATGCACACACATACACACATATAATGATTCTGGTCACATTTGTGGTGATCTGGTCTTATTTGAAGATTTACATGGTCATATTCATCTTTATGATGCTGCAAAGTATCATGTAGGCCAATAACTGTTTCGGTCTTCCTGAAGAACTAGAACTCAGTGACTTTAAAACTCAAGTAATAAAAATGTTATTTTATTTATTCCAAAGTTTGGCTGTTCCTCATATGCATTTAGTCTATAGTCATTACTGAAGTATTTTCTTTTTGGTAATTATTTAATACTTAGTACAAGATGTTTTAAATTACTTTTCTTTGTTATATCTATATCTCTATATATGTGCCTATAATGTGTGTAATATATTTGCTTATATAATACATGCTAATTTATAATACTAGTATATATAATCAGAACTAATGTATAATTATTTATATACTGTTTTATGTATTTATATACTAATATAATAATTTCATAATAGACACTAATATATATGTAATATATTTATATACTCCTTTATATACATACTAGAACAGGATATATTTTGCATATCTGTACAAAATAGTAGCCTAGAAATATTTATAGTCTGTAAAACAAATTTCCTTAGGCTCTCTTGTATTGACTGCTGAAGATTTCCCTTTGTTTCCATGTCTTTTAGCAAGCTCCATTGCCAAGATTGGCTCAGATCCTCTAAAACTAGTGAACGATGCTGTGGAGGAGACAACAGACTGGGTCTATGGCTTCTTCTCTTTGCTATCTGACATCATCTCATCTGAAGGTGATGAAGATGATGAGGATGCAGAGGAGGACATTGATAAAGGTACCAAAAATGGAAACTTGTATCTGTCATATATAGAGTTATATAGATGGTTGTATCTAACAGCTATGACTGGGTATTGCACACTCTTGACACTGACTTGCTGAGGGTTCATTCCTGATGAGAAATTGGACAGACTAAACTAAAAATGAGAATTCTTATTAGTATAAAAATCACTCCAATAAGTTCCCAAATTGGATTGCTCTCTGTTAGGCTTTTTAGTCCTACAGTTTATCTGCCATATGGAAAGGCATCAAAATTAAGTGAAGCTTTTAGAGTGGCATTATAGCAGAAAGTCTTAATATAAATGAGTATAAAACCACAATAGATTACCCACTTATATGGTTATTTAATAGAGTGTAGCTATTTTTCAAATTCAACTCTAGGAGTATTGAAACAAAAACATTAAAACAAACAATCATGTGTTTGTACATATAAGCCACATTAATAGTAGAATGGTGATAACTAATCTTTAAAAAACGCAGTTAAAGCATATATTGATGGAGTCAAATGGAGGCATAGAATGGAAAGTTATATTTGAAGTATTATATAAATAAGCAGCTCACATTTAATGAATAAATGTAAATACAACAACAAGCTGTATCTAAATTGTCATTTACAGAGTTTACAAAGAAAAAACAATGGTGATCCAATCGGTTATATAACATTTTAAAAAATAATTGTTACTGTTAGTCATCCAAGATTATCCACTCAGTCTTACCCAACAGGAAGATTCTGACTACTAAAACCCATTTTATGACTATGTTGGAAATTTATTTCTGATTTGGCCCTGTAAGAAGGCACAATAAACAGAGACAATTGAAGTTAATATGATGCATGAGCTATAATTTAGTAACTTGGAGCACTGCAACAATTTTATTGAATTTGTAAAATGAAACCATCTTAAGTGAATATATATAATATATATAGGGGATGTACTGTGGAAGTTCTATAGCAAAGTAAAACAAGAATCATGACTATAGAAAGCGGTAGCTTGGAGGAAATGATGACATGAGTAAATAGAAAATACCCACTAGAGGTTATGCTAATTTACCTCCCCAACCTCTTAGTTTAGGAGAAATAGAAGAACCTTCCTTAAAAAGAAAAGGCTCATTTTTTTCAGCATTTTTTCATTTTCTATAATAATGATTTTCAGTATAGCTTAGGTATATTTCATTTGTACTGTCAGTTAACATGTTTAAAAAAAAAGACATTTGTTTTAACAACGAGAATGTGGAAAGCTTATATCAGAAAGAGCTACTGCATCTCTTGTAGTGAACTGATCCAAATGTCTTTCAGCTGCATTTTTATTGAAGGGCTTTGGCAATCCATTTGTGTACCTCTGTTTATAAACTTCTGTCTATACTTTTATTTTTATCAAATTTACTAAGTTTAAGCATTAAGTCTCTTTGTATTCCTGATTTTACTGTCAATATTTTGCATCTCTGGTTATAACAATGATACATAATAGCCATTGGAGTGTGGAATATACCGTCTTGTGGGCAAAGCCATATCACTAAGTGTATGTATTGGATGTTCCCCCAAAAAACCCGATATTGCCTAGGGTCTATGAATATGCTGTAGAATACTCTCTTCTAGTGAAAGTTAACGATTATGGTGACTAATTTTAGTTTGGGATCAGTATGCTTTGTGGAAAATTTGTACATCTTTGGGCCAAAGGATCTATAAACCTAAGTACACTTGGTGTGTTAGTGGACACTAGCTAGGGCTTGATTCTACTGTGATGGTTAAGTTGCTCATGTACATGCCTATTAGAATACTCTTTGGTTATCTAATCAGGGGAAGTTACTTTCTGAAGACCAGATGGATTCAACAATGGAGTTGAATGTAATAAATACAACCAGCCCAGACTTAGTTGTGGCTGAGCAGACTGAGCAGGTAGCCCTATTAGTGGAGAAAAATTTAAAGTTTTGATATCTACCATAACAAAAAAGAATTGAATGGTTGAGGTTCAGCAAAGTCACCCTGAAGCAAATGTGTTTATGAAGTGTTATGAGGAGAAAGGAAGTTATTCTGCCATCAAAAGGGAGGATGAGTTTTGAAAAATCCCAATCAGAATTTAGTTATCAAGTTCAGTCTTTGAAACTGATTGAGATGTACTTCCTAAGGACATAAATATGGTCTTTTCAAGGTTGATACTTAATATTATTGTGTAGTTAAATTTCATGCTAATAGAAGCTATTAATAATAAGAAAAATGCAGGTCATTTTACAATACCACAAAAGGCCATGTGACGAGACTGCTGAATAATAGGAAAAATAGATTGCAATTGAGATAGAGTATTTACAGAGTTACATGATTCACATTGATGCAGTTAAGGATTTATCTTATTGGACTTTTGTTTGTTTGTTTGTTTGTTTTGTTTTGTTTTGTTTTGTTTTTCGAGACAGGGTTTCTCTGTGTAGCCCTGGGTGTCCTGGAACTCACTCTGTAGACCAGGCCAGCTTTGAACTCAGAAATCTGCCTGCCTCTGCCTCCCAAGTGCTGGGATTAAAGGCAAGTGCCACCACTGCCCGGCCTTATCAGACTATTTTTTATGCAAATATTTTAGTACTTTAGTTTTTCAATTTTTACACTTTTAATAAGTCTTAATCAGCACAAGAGCTTGTAAAATACGTATCCTGTATGCTATTATGTCTATTTCCCAACCAATAATACTGTCATATGATTTGCCATGTTTCATATTTGTTGCTGCTTTAACTCCAATTACCCATCCTACAGGGTCATTATTTTATAACTCCCCTAACCCATGGTGGCTTTCTGCTTTTGCTCTTTCTCTCCTTTTTTAAAATTTATTTGTTTACATTTCGAATGTTATTCCCTTTCCCAGGTTCCCCTCTGCAAGCCCCTATCCTACCCCTTTTTCCCTAAGTCTGTGAGGGTGCTCCCCCACCCACCCACTCCCACATCACCACACTCATCAGGCCTTCACAGGACCAAGGGAATGTATCTAAGTCCAAGTTAAAACCATACTGTAGGATCCAGATATGGGGAGTGTTGGGGAGAGAATGAAGAGGAAGAGGAGGAGGAGGAGGAGGTGGTGGAGGAGGAGTCCAGTCATTATAAGGAATTGTTACCTTAGTAAGTCTCCATATTTTCAAAAGTGAATTATTATATTATAGCTAATAGAATTTTTCATATTTTTGAACTAATGTTTAAGGTTTTACTGACTAGATTAGGTAAACAGTCAGAAAAATGTAACTTTTTAACATGCCTTGTTTTAAATTTTGTTCTAACACTTCTAAGCACAATCTAATGGAAACATTTATTGCCCTTTTTCAGTTCATTCTTATTTAAATGTTTGTCTATATAGTACACCTGTATATAAGAGTGATCATTATACCATTTATGTCTTTTAAAATATGTAATTTTATAAAATTATAGTCTTTTGACAGGAAGTTACATTTTTATTGCCTTTTCTTGACATCTAGCTTTAAGGTTGAGAAAGGATAATTATATTCTTTCTGAGTTAAGCACATTCAGTTTTTCCTGTAAAGGAAAAGCTGGGCTTTGCTTTTAGAATCACCATGACCTTATATAGACCACATACTCATCATTTTCATTCATTGAGAACACCAGCAACACTCAAAGTTATGTATAATTTCCCTAATTCTTATATTGGTTACTTTCCTCAGTGTTGTAGCAAATACCTGAAAAAAGTCAACTTGTGAGAAGGAGGAACTTAATGTGATGCAGACCATCAGCTGGAAAGGCATCATGGTAGTAGTGAGAGGTGGCTGATCACATTGCATCCACAGCGAGAAATCATAAGGAGACCCTTGTGTTTAGAGAAATAAGTTACATTTTCTGTTGAGATGCAAATTGTCCTATACCCCCACATTGAAGAGAGCTACCTACTAGGTTAAAATTTAATTCAATTACTGTCTATTAAAAAAAGAGCTAAACAAAGAATTTTCACCAGAAGAAATTCGGATGGCCTAGAATCATCTTAAGAGATGTTCAACATCATTAGTCATCAGGGAAATGCAAATCAAAACAACCCTGAGATTCCACCTCACACCAGTCAGAATGGCTAAGATTAAAAACTCAAGAGACTGCAAGTGCTTGCAAGAATGTGGAGAAATAGGAACACTCCTCAGAGGAACACTCCTCCACTGTTGGTGGGATTGCAAAATGGTAAAACCGCTCTGGAAATCAGTTTGGCGGTTCCTCAGAAAATTGGGCATGTCACTTCCAGAGGACCCTGGCATACCAGTCCTGGGTATGAGGATTCCCCTGCATACAATAAAGACACATGCTCCACTATGTTCATAGCAGCCTTGTTTATAATAGCCAGAAATTGGAAGGAGCCCAGATATCCCTCAAAGGAAGAATGGATACAGAAAATGTGGTATATTTATACAATGGAATACTATTCAGCAATTAAAAATAATGAATTCATGCAATTTGTAGGTAAATGGTTAGATCTGGAAACATCATCCTAAGTGAGTTAACCCAATCACAAAAGAATACACATGAAATGCAATCACTGATAAGTGGATATTAATGAGCCCAGAAGCCCTAAATACTCAAGGCACAATTAGCAAGTCAAATGATTCCCAAAAAGAAGAAAGGAGAGGACCCTGGGCCTGAAAAGATGGGATCCAGTTTTGTAGACCCAGAACAGAGAAATCGTGGGGGTGGGGGATGATTGGGGAATAGTTGGGAGGGAGAGGAATTATGGGACGTATGGTGGGGGGGAACTGGGAAAGGGGAAAGCCTTTGGAATGTAAACAAAGAATATAGAAAATAAAAATTAAAAAAAAGAAAACAAAAAAGCAATGAAACACCCAAATAATAATAGAAACCAATAATAATAAAAAATAATAAGTATTAATTCAGTCTGACGGGGTCAAGCCTAAACATGTGTACATATGAACAATAATAAATAGATTCAGTAGGGTGTGTGTAAAAAAAATTGATATCCACAATAGTGATTTGATGTCAGAGTACATGAGGAGGATCCAGAAAATACCAACACCAAGACATTATATTTCCACTATTTATAAGACTGTATCTCAATGTTGGTACTAAAATAGCCATATAATTAATCTTCCACTTCTATTGTGTCCATATTTATTAGTAGATTGTGAGTTTACACTTGATTAAACATTAAACATTAAATGTCAAAAAAATCTAGGGCATCAGAAAAGGAAGTAAAAATCAGAATTTTGTTACTAGTTATGACCTAGCAATATTATGAAATGGATACTTTTTTATTGGATATTTTATTTATTTACATTTCAAATGTTATCCCCTTCGAGGTTTCCCCTCTGGAAACCCCCTACTCTATCCCTTCTCCCCAGCCCTCCCTCCCTGCTTCTATAAGAGTGCTCCCCCACCTACCCACTCTTGCTTCCTTACCCTCAAGTCATCATAGGACCAAGAGCCTCTTCGCCAGTTGATGCCAGACAAAGCCATTCTCTGCTGCCCATGCCGCTGGAGCCATGGGTCCCTCCATGTGTACTCTTTGGTTGGTGGAGCTCCCAGTGCTTGGGAGCTCTGGGTAACCTGATTGATTGATATTGTTGTTCTTCCTATGGGGTTGTAAACCCCTTCAACTCCTTCAGTCCTTTAACTTCTAAATCAAAACTTAGCTGTACACTTCCTTCATGTTGTCCTTCAGACTTTGTCTAGTATTTTCTGCAGTGCTTGCTTCCTTCTTTTCTCAACACTGATATCAATAACTGCAATAGGAAAAAACAAAGAAAACTGATGGCAAATTTTAAATGGAAGAGGGAAATAGGCTAAAAAATTTGAGGCAAGAGAAACAATGACTTTTCCATTTACTTGAAGATGTAATGAATTCTGCATGTCAGAATTAAGGAGTGTATCAATTATTTTGTGTGAAAAAAATCTAATTCCAATTCAAACAGACTTGAAGGAAAAGGTCTTCATTGGATAAAGAGATGGAGTCTACAAGTTGTGAAGTCCTAGCAGCTTCTAGAATGGAGTGGGACATGTTTTATAAGAAACAAAATTGCATTGTTAGAGAACATTGTCTTCATGCTTAGTTTAATTAATAGTCAGGCAGGCTTTTCTCTCTCCTGCAATTATGGTCCTCAGAAGGCTATGGTCCAGACCATTTTAGCCAGTGATTCAAGAAAGCCTTTTTACTTTTTCCTCAAATGTTTCTTCTAAGTAGCAATGCTCTTGTTGGATCTGATCAATTGCCAAAACCAAAACAAAATAATAACAATGAAACTGGAGCAGCACATAATCTGTGAACATCCTGAATCACCTTAGAAGCAGAGGACAGATAGGGTAGCATCAGCTAAGTCAACTGTGGTGAGATAGGAATGCTGTGGTCATAATGGTTTCTCACAGGAAAGTCACAGGTAGCCACACGTTTGCTCATTATCTCAGATTACCTGCTACATTAGACTTATGAAATCAGGATCCCCAAGCAAAGTCTTAAATAGATTACATAGTGAGTGGAAGAGAGTATAGGTGGAGACAGGGTACTAAATCCCACTGGCAATGGTATGATTTTCATGGTTTATCAAAATGCCCTAAAATTGACTATGTTTGAGGTTGTAGAAATCAACCAGTGACCCTTGGTTCTCAGATGTATGAAACAAAGGTGTTAAATTTACTAATATTCAGTTCTAGTTCCTTTGCAGCTAATATGCTTTTTGACTGTGATTAAATCATGATGTCAGCCGGGCAGTGGTGGCACATGCCTGTAATCCCAGCACTCTGGGAGGCAGAGACAGGCGGATTTTTGAGTTCGAGGCCAGCCTGGTCTACAGAGTGAGTTCCAGGACAGTCAGGGCTACACAGAGAAACCCTGTCTTGAAAAAACCAAAATCCAAAAAAACCAAAAAAAAAAAAATCATGACGTCATACATTAATGGAGTTATCACTAGTTTCATTTAGAACAAACCCTCACATTGCAAAGTATGGTCCATGGCCAACAATTTGAACATCATCTGGAAGCCATTTAGAAATTTGCATCCACTTAGGTTGACTGAATGAGAATCTGAATTTTAAGAAGATCCACAAACAGTTCATATGCACATTAAGATTTGAGAAACATTAATCTGGATAGCAATTCTGTTCCCAACAGTGGTTATGAAGTTACCTCAGAGCTTATTTAAATTGTAGATCCTCTATATTTCCTCATTGTGGGAAACCAACTGATTTAATTTGGCTGTATCTCAGAATGTGCTTTAAAATCTCCCTAGATGACTCTGATAAACAGCCACATTGATCTAGTACAGAGTATCATTAATTTTATGAAGCATGTATACTACCCCAGCC
Organism: Apodemus agrarius; assembly: GCA_964023405.1. Classification (NCBI taxonomy): domain Eukaryota; kingdom Metazoa; phylum Chordata; class Mammalia; order Rodentia; family Muridae; genus Apodemus; species Apodemus agrarius. The sequence goes on along the minus strand of OZ030027.1, from coordinate 704,261 downwards.
AGAACCTCATCCATGTCTCCCAACTCCATCAGTGTTTATCTAATAAAAGGTATTATTTCTAATCACTTGCATCTGTCGGGTTGGTTGCATATGGGGAATGGTGCTTCATTTAACAGGTAGAGAAAATAAAGCCCCAAAGTAGAAAAATGCATTAAACTGAGATTATAGATTTTATGAGAAAGAGAGAAGAAAAAAATGAGATTAGGTGGATAGCATTTCAATGTAGTTAATTTCTAAAAACCATTAGTTTGCAATGGTGAGACAATTATTTTTCTGGAAAAAGTTTAGCTTCACTTCCAAAGTAATAAAATATAACAAAATAAGACTCAAATTACTTTACATTCATAAATTTGAACATCCCTAAAGAATTCTCTGGGAATATCTGCCTAACACTATTTCTAGTATCCACCCACTTAATTATAGACAATGGTAACTTAAGGATGAAAAAGACTTTTGCATGCTCTTCATTATTGGTGGAATGTATCCTTTCCTGAAAAATAATTCTTGATGCAGCTAGAAAAGTGGCACAAAATAGATATGTACACATAATTTGCTATATTTGTTATAATTGTTAAGATTTCAGGAAAGTATTCTCTTAGAATTATTTCAATAATTAGTATAGTAAATAGAATGCTATATTTGCTTAGTCATTTATCAAAATTAATCTTTATTAGCCTAATAAAATTGAAAAAGTCTTACATATAGTTATTGCATGTTACTATAATAAATATTTTAATAGTAAAAGTAGAGAGAGTTTAAGGAAGTATTTTTATCTTATAGGATTCTTGAGATATGAAATAAAAAAACTATAAAAACATTTAATGAAATTTTGAATCTTCAAAATAATTTAATACATTTTTTGTTATCTTGAATCAAGATAGTTGCCTTGGTAACAGATGTAAGACATCTTGAATTAATAACATTTTTAATTTGTTAACATTGTCTCAGTATCCTAAATAAAGAGTCAATTTTTAAATCTGACCACATAAGACTCAGACAAGATTAAAATACAGGACCCTAAATAAGCTTTGTTATGATCATAAATAGGGAAAAATAACTTATTATAAGCAAAAATGTGTAAAACATTATAAGATAACTTAGAGAACTGACTACAAATAACGACTAATTTAATTTAATTTGAAAGTATGATTTGGTACAATCTACTTTCACTAATTTAGTCCTATTTATTTTTAAATCTGTCAGCCTTATTATTTTTGGTACCTGTGGTTTCAGTTCTCAATTTCTAAGATCTTAAGTTTTAGTCTTTTTTATTTTTCTGTTGAGTGAACATGCTGTTTCAATATTTAATGTTTTACTATATACATAATAATTTATATAAATTTACTGTCACTATAGTATTATGAAAAATGTATGTACTTAATTTTATTAGCATATGTGTATTCATTGCAAACAAAAATGTTAAAACTTTATATTGTAGGAAATAGTTTTAAAAAAGTGTTTGTTTACTTTCAGTTGCTTCATTTTATGTCCATAAACAGTACAATTTTGTGGCATTTTCAATGTTTGCAAATATATATTTATAGTGTATATATATATATAATACATGTTTTTATATTTATATAAATTTTTCCAGCTTTATAATATTGTAAAATAATATATAATGTGTATATTACCAATGCTGAGAATTCATATCTATAAGAATTCTTACAGAGTTTATTATAGAATATGTTACTATTTAGTAAGAAACAGACAATATAATCAGTTCAATCACAAGATGATCATTTAATATCAGGTGATGGCATTTAAATTTTGACCCATTTTAATGCTCAAAGAAGCCTTTGAAGTAGATTTGCTATTATTTTCTTATTTCATGGATGAGAAAAATATAATTCACATAGCAATGATCAGAATCAGGTTTTAATTGGAAATATTGACTTCAGTGTTAATTATCTTCAACAGTTACCTGCATTTAATGAATGCCAGGAATTAAAATATATTATGGAGATTCTTTTAATAGATTTCTGTGTCTTCATTTTCTTATCAAAATACATTTTTAAGTTACATTATAACACGAAAGAATTATTATATCTTTCATATGAAGATTATTATCTTTAGATTATTGCATTCATGAAGTAATAATATAAAACCAAGATTAATTTGTATTTATTCTCAGCATTCTAATAAATTATTGTCTGTTTATCTAATTTCTGTCAGTTTAAAATCTCTCATGTCACTTCCAGAGGACCCTGGCATACCACTCCTGGGCATATACCCAAAGGATTCCCCTGCATGCAATAAGGACACATGCTCCACTATGTTTATAGCAGCCTTGTTTATAATAGCCAGAAATTGGAAGGAGCCCAAATATCCCTCAAAGGAGGAATGGATACAGAAAATGTGGTATATTTATACAATGGAATACTACTCAGCAATTAAGAATAATGAATTCATGCAATTTGTAGGTAAATGGTTAGACCTGGAAAATATCATCCTGAGTGAATTAACCCAATCACAAAAGAATACACATGAAATGCAATCACTGATAAGTGGATATTAATGAGCCCAGAAGCCCTAAATACTCAAGACACAAATAGCAAGTCAAATGATTCCCAAGAAGAAGAAAGGAGAGGACCCTGGGCCTGTAAAGATTGCATCCAGTTTAGTAAAGAAACCGAGGGGGGGAGGGGGAATGATTGGGGAACAGTTGGGGGGGGAGAGGAACTATGGGAACTATGGTGGGTGGGAACTGGGAAAGGGGAAAGCCTTTGGAATGTAAACATAGAATATAGAAAATAAAAAAAAAAATCCTAAAGAAGGAATTAAGGTAAAAAAAAAAAATCTCTTATACTGTTTGACATTAGTCATTAGAAAAATTCTGAAAAAATCTGATTGAGTATAGTACATTTTGTCAATTATGTTAAATAATACAACACCCAAACTAGAGTTTTGGTGTTTAATTAAATTCATTAACAAGCAAAGGTCATTATGGTTTTTGTCTAATTTATTTAGAGTGAAAGTATGTACACAAATGTGAGGCAAATACTGGCTCTGTTCTTCCTTTTTTATCGTCCCTTGTACTTTACCCTAAAATACAGTAAAGAGTTTGAGGACAATTAACAGGGGTAAAAGAAAGAGGAAAACAGCACACTCTTTCTGTGGACTTCACCTGCCTTTCTCTAACAGGATTTCTGACACAGGGAAACAAGCAGGAAAGTCTACTTGTTACTACCAATGACCTAGTAGAACAAAAGATCGTCTTTCATTGCTTCTCAATCCATTGAGATAATCACCATTCTTTTTGCATTTCATCTTATTTTGTATGAATTCTCATACTTGGATGGTCATATGCCTGGGTTAAAATACCTTGGCCTATGTAACCTCCTAAACCTAAAGTCGTAAGATTTTCTGGTTACAAAAGGGAATTATGATTTGATCTTTTGCTGAGAAGGAATACCTTCTCAGAGGCATTTGACATGTATCTATTTATAAAGCCTTTACGTTTGGGGGGTATTAATGACTTCCTTAACTTTCCTCTTTGTTCTTTATGTACTTCTTAGAAACTTCCTGAAAGAATGTTGTGATCTTTTACAGAGTTTTGAATAAACATGCATCAATATCATGTCATAGAAAGTAATGGCATTTGCATGTCTACAGAAATTGTTAAATAACTAAATGAAAGTATTAATAACAGAGAGGGCTTTTCCTCTTTGAAGAAGAAAGTTAAAAACCATAGGGCGTTAGATTTCTACCTTTAATACCTTCCATCTTTTAAATTAAAATTTCCAGTATTCTACAAGTAGTTCTTGACTACTTGTCAAGAAAGTTCAATGAAGGTAGTAAATCAGACATCACCTGTGAGAAAGATATCTTGTGATATACAAATTGGTAACATATTATTATTCAATTAAACAGGGGCCTAGATAGCTAAATTTTTCTGGCTAAAGTATAAGAAAACAGACTGATACACTGAAGAGGTGTCAGTGGATCTTCTGATAGCTGATAGCCACATTAGTGCTGTGAACCAATCCTCAGGGAGAATGCAGCACAGCAATAAAGTGGCAGAGAGATATTTAGATTCTCCTTGAATTTGAATCTTGAAATACCTATCTTTGTCCTCTGTGAACAAAGAAACAAAGGTATATGTAGGCCTAAACTTAGGTGTACTGTGTGGAGACATCTCCAAAAAAAGTTACTAGCAGATTAAATTGAACATAAAGCCCCAAATTTAGTTGATGGTGTTCTACAAAAGAGAATCTAAGACAGTAATCAGTATATGTCTTTAAGCTATAGAAATTATTTTTAACATCTTGCAGGAAGGCTGAGTATACCTGCAATATCTATATGAGATTCTCTTCATTTGTATAAGGCTGAAGTACAGAATTAGAAAAATAAAATACTGAACATGTATTCTGAGCTATATAATTAGGTTTTGTTTCTTCTATTTGTCACAGGAAAGAAAAAGGAAGAACAGTGAACTAAACTTTCTGAAATGTTGCTAGTTTTTTCTCCATCAGAGGATTATACTTCAAATTTATTTACTTTTGTTTTCTTTCTTTTTTTATTATTTTCTATATTCTTTGTTTACATTCCAAATGATTTTCCCTTTCCTGGTTCCCCCCTTTCCCTAAGTTCTGTAAGCCCTCTTCCCTCTGCCAGTTCCCCAATCAATCCCCTCCCACTTCTCTGTCCTGGCAATCCCCTACAATGCTGCATCAAGACTTTCCAGGACCAAGGCCCTCTCCTTCCTTCTTCTTGGGAATCATTTAATATGTGGGTTGTGTCTTGGGTATTCAGAGTTTCTGGGCTAATATCCACTTCTCAGTGACTGCATTCCATGTGTATTCTTTTGTGAATGAGTTACCTCACTTAGTATGATATTTTTAAGTAATCAGGTATATCCACCTGCAAGTAACTCCCTCTGCTTAAGTAGTTATCGCCTTAAGGAAGGTTGGAGAGAGAATATTTGCTGGTATGCCTTTCTGTTCCCTGAGTGTTATTCTTTTTAGAAAAGAATTAACACACTTATAATAGTTCAATACAATACATTCATTCATGCAACATAAATCATATGCATTTATTTTTCTCTTCATCCTATACCCATTCCCAATTCTCTGTACTATCTATCTGTCTTAGACTACCCATTGCTGTAAAGAGACAACATGATCAAAACAGCTCTTAGAAAGGATAACATTTAATTGGAGCTGGCTTATAGGTTCTGAGGGTTAGTCCATTATCATCATGGCAGGAAGAATGACAGTGTCCAGGCAGGCATGGCAGAGGAGGAGCTGAGCTGAGAGTTCCACATTTTGTTCTGAAGGCAAGGAAGAGAAGGCTGACTCTTCTGCCCTAGGCAAAGCTTCAAGGCTTATTCCCATAGTGACACATTTCTTCTAACAAGGCCACACCGCCCAACAGTACCACTCCCTATGGACCAAGTATATGCAAAACACTACACTGCTATACTCAGACTGTTTTTACTTTATAGGAATGAGAATGGAACATACTTAGCTGCCAGTTACGGCTTATTTTCCTTAACACTATTTCTAAGTGTATTTCACTCATTTTGTTGCAAATAACAGGGCTTTGTTCCTTTTTATGTCTGAGTAGTTGTTTTTGTGTCTCAAAGAAACTGAGATACAAATTACCTGTGAGGGGGTCCTGATTGCTGTACTTAATTATAGTTTATGAGGTAGATCTCCATGTTATTTTCCCTATAGGATAGACTGTGGCTAATTTCTCTGTGAATTATATTATTAAAAATGGGGTTTAATTTTTATGTTTTAATGACATCTGACTGAAAACACAGAGCTAACTGAAGCTAGAGCAGTTACCGATCTGCTTCTTTAGTCTGATCTGTGGTAGACAAATGTCTATTAAAACCACTTTATATTGAAGTCTGTTATGGACCAGGATGGAGTATCTAGTCTTAGAAACTGTCATTCTACATAATATATGTCCCAAAATATACCTTAGGCTAGGCATGTTGGATGTGTTTACAGTGGAAGATGGCTTTCAGGACAAAATTCCTCAGAAGAGTCTAACTTAGCTTTCATCCTTTCTTTATTCATTTGCATGGCCCACAGGTAGAATATCCACATGCATGCATCACATGGACATACTATACTATTCTAAAGGGAAATAAAATATTGTCAATAATAACTTTAGATGCTTTTCATATCAAATGAGTATAACATTTAATATAAATTTTTATTTTAACCGTCTCATTCTCTCTTTGTCTCCAACTAATTCCTATTTCTAGGAATAATAAAAATTTTGTGAAATGACTTCTTTTACATATTTGAAGACTATTTCAAACATTTGGCATTTACCTTTTTTTTAATGACTTAGGTGATACCAAGTTCCAATCTTCTGTATAGCTTCTATTGATTTGGATGAGAGGAAGAAGCAGGAATTTGACAGAGAAGAAACTCAAATTTGTTTTTAATCAGTTCATTCAAGGAGTTTTACCTCTGTGATTGCCCTACCATTTAAAAATGGACGTTTGTCCCCCTAAGGACTAGAGAAGCACTGTCTTATATGACTGTAATGTGAGCTATGTGCATCATTTTAACCCTTCTGACTAACCAGATTCTGAAAAGAACAAGGAAAAATTTCCAATTAATTTTAGTAGTATCTAATCCAAAATCTCATTCAGACCTCAAAAAAGAAACCCACTCAGAAGAATATAAAGACCCATTTATATGTTAGATGTCTTTTCAGTAGTTGACTTGCGTTTACAGATAATAAAGGGGGAAAACCACAGGCAGAATTCTGTCTTTTCCAGGAAAACTCAAGATTTATTTGAGAAGTGGAGCTGAGAAGTCTTGTCAAATTGTTCAGAACCATCTGCTTAAGATTAGCTGATTTACAGACACTCATAGCCAAACAGTGGATGGGGTTTGGGGACTCTTATGGAAGAATAAGAGGAAGAATTGTGACCCCAAAGGGGATAGGATCTCATGAAGACCAACAGAGCTGGACCTAGGCCTCCATATGTAGCAGATGTGCATCTTGGCCTTCGTGTGGGTCTTAAACAACTGGAGTGGAGGCTATCCCCAAAACTGTTGCTTATATGTGGGTCATGTTCTTCTAGCTCGGCTGCCTTTTCTGGCCTGAGTGGGAGAGGAAGCATCTCTAGCCTTACAGAGACTTGGTTGGAGAATACCCAGGGGGACCCCTACCCACTCAGAGAAGGGAGAATGAGGGTAAGATTTTGGGAGGAGGCAGTGAGCTAGATGTAAAGTGAAAGAGTTAAAAAAAAAAGATAAAATTAAATTTAAAAAAGATTGACTGATTATTAATGGTTTTAATTACATTTAGTGTAACTTTCAAAAACTCCTATTTGTATTTCCTCACATAATTTGCTACAGTAATCTAGTCACATTGACATTAATAAAGTACAGATGGTATACCCTATGTAGCATCATTACACAACATGATTAATATAAAGAACATTAAACAGTGACTTTATTTTCTAAACTTAGTCTTCATAATCCAGGATCTACTTTATTATTATAAATAATATTAATTTGGGCTTGTCTCATATGTGAATATAACTAAGGTCTGAACAATGGTCATGTATTTGATACTGCTTATTGTATATATTTGATGAGTGATTCTCAATGGTGGTTCATTTTGTGTGAGAGGAAACATTCTCAGATTCTTAAACAGACTTTTCATTGTCACGATTAAAAGTGTATATGGCACTACTAGCACTAATTAGATAGAGACCAGAGAAAGGGTTACATATCATCCGATGCAAAGAATTGCCCCACATTGGGACCAGATCATATTCACCCAATCAAAGATCACAGTGCTAAGCTGAGAAACCTGCTGTGAAGTTGAATGGGGAGGCATTAAGGAAGATTAAAAAATAAATTGTACTGATAAGTTCAGACAGAAATGCTCTTTGATGGTTTGTTTTGGTGCCTTGTAGACTTTTTTTCAGAGATGTGAGTGAACTTGTACCCTCATTAGCACTTGTCTGACACTATTCAGTCACAATGAGATGAGAGTTAAGAAATGACATTGTGCATATTAAGATAATTGATTAATGTTAGAAACTGAGGGAAGTCTTCACAGTTATACATATCTGCTTAGAAGAGGAATAAATATCAATAGCAGTCTTTCACAGGATATTGAGAGTTTTTGAATGGCTTGTTTTCATTGAGTAGACATAACAAAGATAAAATGCAAATTAACAGATGCAGATTTTAAAATATGTACAGTAATTACTGTCTTCTCAGACCAGCTGCTTAATAAATGAGTAAAACAAACAAACATCATTGGCCTTTTTAAAGAATGCACATGATATTTAAAAATAAGTAACCTTTTAGGGTTAAATCTCATCACAAATTAATTTCCCTTTAAATTAAATGTGAATTCAGAATTACCCTCATATTACATATATATATATATATAGTGTGTGTGTGAGAGAGGAAACATATATATGTGTGTGTGTGTACATATATGTACATATATATGCACTAGTGCACATTGAATAAACTTGTGATTTCATCTTTAAAAAAAGGATCAGCTAAATATGAAATGTGCCACATCTAGTTGGAAAAATTTTTGTTTAAATGCAATGTCAAGTGCCACATATAAATGTATCATAGAGTTGATAGTTCCTATTAGTGGCTACAGCTCATTTTATAAACTCTTAATTAAATATGTAAAAGCTAAGCTCTCTTAAATCTAAATGAAATTCACACTAAATATTCTCAGTTTGCATTGAAAGTAATTAAAGTTAAGGACAATCAGAGTTTTTGATCACTTTCTGAAAATAGTGGCAGGCATAATGAAATTCTTACTTTTAAAAGAGACTGATTTTATGATGATTCCAGTTTTCCCTTTATTTCAATAAAGAAGTGTTTTTATACAGTAGTTATTAACAAGTCACTTTCAGGTCTTAGCAAGTAAAGGACCAGCTTTCCTTTGTCTTGGGCTTGGAAGTAAAGAAAAACTAGAGTCATTCCTGTTTATGATTAAACCAGTGGTGTGGTTTAAATTTTATACTTTTTGCAGGTTTTAAAATACATATTCTATGTTTCCATAGAAATACACAAAGAAAAGACTGAAAAGCAGGAGAAACCTGAGAAGAAAATACAAACTAAAGGTAAGAGTTTCATTTTATGTTGTTGATGCTCCTTTGTCTCCTCCTCTTACAACTTCTCCTGTTCCTCTTCCTCTTTTCCCTCATCCTTTTCTTCTCCCTCCTTCTCATCTCCCTTCCTCCTGTTTACCCTCATTTTGACATGGTACACATTTTTGGTGCATTTGAATGACAAAGAAACATTTCCATGATTAAGATTTTTACTTTCAATTTTTATGATAGTCTTCACATAAATAATTTCTTCTCCAGTTAATTCCAGGTGTGATATATAACATTCATTGATTAAAAAAAAAACTAAAGTAGCTTCAAAATTGGTGAAAGTCTTTATTTATAACTGTTTTTCTTTAATAAATAGCATTATGAAATTATTTTGCTTAACCAATGTGTGTTTTTCCTTTCATCACATCACTTCCTATAATGATTTGGAATTCACATTTAAAACACAGACTTCATATCACATTGAATGACTTTATAATTATTGGTGCATGCATGTAGAATCTTTATATTACATTGCTGGTCTCCTACTCTCTTCACACCTCAAGGGGTAGATAGACTGTGACAATATATAGTCCCTTCTGCCAGTCTGACTCTGAATCCAGAAACCATGATGATACAGTGGAAGCATTTCAGTAGAGTCAATCTCACCTTGCTCATCTGGCAAATCATTTTTCTGTGTGTTATCCATGAAGCAACAAAACTGTCAATAAGCTTATAGCAACTAATGACATTCAATATGAACAAATTACTAAACATGGCCAGATTTTCCAAAAAGCCACTCATGCATAAGTTTGGATGTTCCAGGGAGTGAAGAATTCTCACCATTATCATATTTATGAGATACCAAGGAAAATAATAGAAGTTCCGTATAAATAAAAATTAATTGTTATAAAACATAGGTATGGTGGCCAGTAGAAGAGTGTTTGTATATGATGTATGGAAATCTAAGTTCTATTACAAGTTCCTCCTTTTGCAGAATTTTAAAAAGTGAATGTAGTTAAATATGTATAATATTAAAAATTAGCTAATTACAAAATTAGCTGTTATTGGTAGAATAGTTGAAAACATACAAAAAGTTTTAAATAATATAAACACTGATTAGCTTACGATTTCATATTTGTCTGTGCTAGGACATGATACTATTGCTTATAAATATACCTTATATATGAATTTTTGTGATGAACCCAGATAATACTTTAGATATTAAATATATAACCATAATCTTTGAATTCAGGATTGTTCAACTAAAACTTACACCATCAAAACACTGATGCCAAGGCACAATTAGCAAGTCAAATGATTCCCAAGAAGAAGAAAGGAGAGGACCCTGGGCCTGTAAAGATTGGATCAAGTTTTGTAGACCCAGAACAGAGAAACCATGGGGGGAGGGGAATGATTAGGGAATAGTTGGGGGGGGGGGAGAGGAATTATGGGACATATGGTGGGTGGGGGGGAACTGGGAAAGGGGAAAGCCCTTGGAATGTAAACATAGAATATAAAAAAGGTAAAAATTTTGTTTTGTTTTGTTTTGTTTTTCAAGACAGGGTTTCTCTTTGTAGCTCTGGCTGTCCTGGAACTCACTCTGTAGACCAGGCTGGCCTCGAACTCAGAAATCCGCCTGCCTCTGCCTCCCGAGTGCTGGGATTACAGGCGTGCGCCACCGCTGCCCGGCAAAAAGGTAAAAATTTTAAAAAAAGGTAGAAAACTATATCTACAGGTTAACATTTGACGATGAGGTAAAAAGACATGTAAACAGTTAATTATCTCAATAATGGTCATAAGTAGAATAAAATAATGTTAAATTAGAAAAAAAATACTGATGCCTATTCACCTAAATTTGTCTATGCTTGTATTTAAGAGCTAATGTCTTCTTGCTCTATATGTATTCCCTTTTGGTTTCTTAACTCTTTTGACCAGGAAAATTCTACATTGCTCTTAGGGGGACCAGGACTAACCGAGCTTCTTCTCTCTTCTTGAATTAAAGAGGAATTCAACTGGTTCAATTTGTGAAGGTCTCCTTAGCTTTATTTTGCAGACTTCTTTGTTATTTCACTGCCAGACTTTGGGAGGGGGCATAGTGATGCATGTGGGAACATTTGCATTTTAGACCTAGCTCTCAGAATCCTGCTGTCAAAACTTTTAAGCAGCAGGCTGTGGAGTGGGTTTATTAAACTAGTGAGTCTCATGTAATTAAAACACTGGATTTGGCTGAAGTTTAAAATAAATTTTTCAAAGGCTGTGCTGGAGATTAGTCGCCTGAATGTTTCTTGAGTAAAACATCAGCATAAAATGAATAATTCTGAGAGATGAAGAGACAAAGACAGACAGACACACAGGCGGGCAGGCAGGCAGGCAGGCAGGCAGATAGATGCATGACAGCTGAAAGTTAGGTAGATAGACTGAAATAAATAACCCTAGTGTAAAAATACATTAATACTTTAATCTACTTTTCTCCTCTATGAGAACATAAGTGGAATATTTCATTTGCTTTCTAGTGTCCTGTCTATAACTGAGATAGAATAATGTCTGTATCTTGTTCCTCAATAGTTTACTGAAAATATAAAAATAACCACATCTTTTACAAACACTTTTAGACCTGTTTGTATATGTAGTAGATAAATGAAATGTTCTCTAAATTACATTCCAGTTTGACTGTGGATAAATGTGATAGCTTTTTGTGGTTTACATAGTTATTAAAACAATTGTTGCTTTTTAAAAAAGGTATACAACACTTCTAAGATGTGATCATTATAAACAACAGTCTTATAAGCAAATACCTTAGCTTAAAAATTTTGAATATACTAATGCTGAAGTATTTTACATCCAGATAAGAGTTTTGGTGATAAATAAAACTAGATTATATATGCTATTTCACTTTCTTTTCTTTTTTTTCTTCCTTCTTTCCTTCCGTCAGCTAAATGCCCCCTTTAAAAAAAAACAAAACAAACAAAGAACAAAACTTCTTCTGACTTATATAAAGATGTTAATAATACATGATTAGTTTATGATTAGAATAAATCATAAACTAGTCATCAAAGAAACACAGAAAAGTAAAGAATGTAGAATTCCAGAGAACAAAGTGTTCTAAACTCCAGTCCACTCAAATATCTTAAAGGGTTCATATTAAAAAGGAACATAAATAATTTCAGTTCTGACTATTATGCATTAAAAATAAGACAATTTTTTATGCTAAATGATTTGTTTATAAGATAGTAACTCTTCTGTTTTACTCCTTTCTTATTTTTGCCTTTCATTGTGGGAAGAATAGGAGAGTTTCATGGAGTTAAAGAATAAAGCTGGTAATATAAATCTATTAATGCTTTAAGCATAAGCTCTGACATGTTAGTTAACATTTGCCTTCAAACTAAATTAGCCTTGGTAATATTTCCCCATAGGAAAGTAGGAATTTATTCTGTGATTATAACATGGACAATGTATGTACCTGTGACCTTGCACTGAGTCAGCATAGTGAATAATACAGTGGATCATTAAGTTGGCTTAGAAGAAACACAATGGTAATGAAACTCACCCTGGATTACTAAATGTTATTAACTCAAATATGAATGTGTGCAATGAGTTCCCCACAATAGAAGAAAGGTTCTGAGCAGCACAATTTAACACATGTCTATGAAGAATTCTCTTTCCATGCAGGGTGACAGTTCATAATGAAAGCTGTCATAGGTCAAAATGATCTTGTAGAACAGCTTTTATGTAAAGTCTAAGATTTTATAATGTGTGCTTGTCAAGTTAAAACAGCTAATAAATATGCAGATGGAGATGAGCAAGCATTCTTGATCCCTTAGCTCTTGAGTGTTTTATGTGCAAGAATGTCTGTTGAGAAATTGGAGCAAATGACACAGCAGATGACAGAAAATGACCAGTGTCCTGATCTACAATAAATACATTGTCTATTGTGTTGGACAATTCTGAGTAGCCATGTGACCACAAGCTGAGGTGATGTACTGGCTGGTTTTATGTGTCAACTTGACACAGGCTGGAGTTATTACAGAGAAAAGAGCTTCATTTGGGGAAGTATCTCCATGAGTTCCAGTTGTGGGGCATTTTCTCAATTAGGGATCAAGGCAGGAGGGCCCCTTGTGGTGCCATCCCTGAACTGGTGGTCTTGGGTTCTATAAAATAGCAAGCTGAGAAAACCAGAGGAAGCAATCCAGTAAGAAACATCCCTCCATGGCCTCTGCATTAGTTCCTGCTTCTTGACCTGCTTGAGTTCTAGTACTGACTTCCTTTGGTGATTTACAGCAATGTGGAAGGTGTAAGCTGAATAAACCCTTTCCTTCCTAACTTGTTTCTTGGTCATGATGTTTGCGCAGGAATAGAAACCCTGACTAAAATAGGGGATTTGAAATATATCATGATCTGCCTACAGTGCCATGCCACCTTTAGATTTATGATTATTTTAGGAGTGATCCACTAGTGTGCATTAGAGATATTTTCTCATTGTGGTGGCTCATGGTTAGAGTCTAAGTCACTCAAGATGAGAAATCCATAACAGCAAGCAGAATATCCAGATAGAAAATTAGCATATAAACCAGTAGCTCTTTCTAGATGCCAATAGTGAATTTACCGTGAAATAAATTAGTAAAATGTTCCATTAGGGAGAAAAAACATGAAATTAAAAGACTTCTCAGACTAGTGGTTGACCAAATAGTATTATAAAAATGCAATAGCTATCAAAAGTCCAATGTCATTCTTTACAGAGCTCAAAAGAAAAAAATCTAATATTCATGTAAAATCCCAAATGTTCCTGATTAGTCAAAACAGTCCTAGGCAGATACAGCAATGCTGGAGGCATCTCAAATGAAACTGCAGAAATATAGCATCAAAATCAACATGGTATGGACATAATAATAGACTTGTAGATCAATGGACTAGAATAGAAGACTCAAAAATGTGCTCATAAATCTGCACATACCTAATTTAACAATGATGTACAATAATATGTATTAGAAAAAGACAATTCTTCCAAAAGAGATGCTAGATAATTATATTTCCACAGATAAATAATAAAATTAGATCTGTAACTTTCACACTACATCAAAAATTAACTCCAAATATACAGGACTGCTATGTTAGAACCGAAACTCTGATAATGTGTTTTATCACATCAGTAGAAAAATGACTAATGCAGACAGAAACTTCAATCTCTGGCAAGTGTATGTTCAAAATGTTAAGTTGTTGGGATGTTAAGATGTTCTAATGCTTTATCTTATTTTGGCTCCTGAGAGCAATGCTTCCAGACCTAAGGCTTGCTCCCATGCCAGCAGCTGGCTTCAATTGATAATAAAGTATTGCTGTACAGCCATTGGTTGGGTAGGGAGATGGGGCAGGATTTTTAGATTGCAGGGGCAAGGGAGCAGAGGTAGGAAGAGGGAGAGGGAGGGAGGGAGGGAGGGAGGGAGGATGGGAGGGAGGGAGGGAGGGAGGAGGAGAGCTGCAGGAGAGAAGCATCCTACAATACAGGTGGAAAATGAATGAGGCCCTACAAAAGGCACAGGGAGTGGGATGGGGGGCTGCCCAGAAGGTAAAAAGGCAGCAGAGATAAAATATAAATTTAGATGGTGTTAATCCAGGAATACTGGAGGGAAGTGTGTGCTAGCCATGAGAGGTTTAGATGTGCCCAACCATTGACTTAGTCAAGGCATATACATTTAGCTGGTGTGTATGTGTGTTTCATTCATGAATCAAGAGAGCTCTTGGGTGGGTGCAGCATGTACAACAGGTAGCCAAAGCAGTTTAACTAACTCACCACTACATTAAGTTTTGAAATTACTTCGTTTCATGAGCTGTTTTATGAAGGAGACAAGTAGACAAGCCTCTTTAAATAGCTATTTGAATTAACTGAACTTGATAGGTTAAAAAATAACCAAAATTGTATGGTTATGGAATTTGGAGTGGATTTGGGAGATTTGGGGGACAGGGATCAATATGACCAATTGTAAAACAATGTACAAAATTCTCAAATAATTCGTAAAAATGCATTGTAACTTCTTTTTAAAATATCTTTGCATTTAAAAATTTTTGATATTATAATTACAACTTTCATTCCTTCTCTTTCTTCCTGAAAACCCTCCCATATACCCCTCTTTACTATCTTTAAAATTCTTGCTGTCCTTTTTATTTATTACTATCACTTGCAACTTATGTATATGTGCATGTGTGTATGCATACATGTTTACATGTATATGTATGTCAACTTTTATCAACTAGTGCAGAGCTGTGTTGGCAAAACCAGGATCTGGGCACCAGAAAGAATGAAGCAGACAGCAATCTGATGCTATGGACAGATTTTTCAATTTTTTTCAGTTTCAGTGTACTTTTATACACTAATATAACAAAGGAATGATCCAAGGAAGGTTGTTTGAGTTCAGAAAAACATGATGAGAAAAACATGCAAACAAATGTTGTAAGCACATACTAAGTATTCACAGATCATCTCTTTCCTGGAACTTTCTCAAAACAGAGCATTTGAAACATAATTGTCTGTCAGGTTTTATAGATTACACTTGGAAAAGCACAAAAGGAAATCAGAAGGCCATATCCAGATTCAGGGCACACTGACCAGATTGTGTTCTGTAGCTATGATCTGACATCCAACACGAACAAACATGTCTCACAAATTGAATATAAATGTTTTTCATAGGAGGTGCAAAAGTCAAGTCAAAGAATAATACAGGGAATAGAATGTACTGGAGGTAAAATGCCTTCTGCAGTTCCCCCAAGGCATTGCTCAATACACATCTTTCTTTAGACCATGTTCTGACATATGTATCCATACATATATCAATGTAACATGTTCACCCCATCTTTTGTTACTAGTATGTATGTTTTCAGGGAGGATCACTTGATATTTATGAACCACTTAAGGCATTGAAACAATATGTATAAGTATTGCAGTAGGATTATTTGATTTTTCAAAATTATTTACTAATACTTTCCATATTTAAAGCACTAAAATATCTCAAAACAGAAAATTTATTAAAATAAATGTCAGAGAAGTCTATAAAGTAAAACTATGTACCTCAAAGCATATACCTTAAAAGGCATAATGTATATTGTTCACAGTAGTGTTATTAAGTAGTTCTAAAGTCAAATATAATCTTCAATGGTTTTACTTAGTTCATTGCCACCTGTCACTTGGAGAATTTAGTAGCCTATAAATAGCTGCACTTAAACAGTTTTGCATCAAAGATTTGATTATGATCTGTGAGAAGAGGCCCTCAGAGAATATTGTAGCTACTAAGAACTAGAAATCATGAGATAGTTTAAATTTTGAAACCCCTTGAAGATATGTTTTTCTGATGGCTGCTAGGATAAAAAGCAGAAGCATGCAGGAGAGCTGGAGAGGAGCCATGTGGGAAGGAGCCATACACTTCAGAGTTGAGCTATGCTAAATGTTCTGGTCAAAGAAAGGTCAGTCTTGACAAGAGCAGAGATAGCACAGCCATGCCAACTCAGATGCCAAACCACAGATCCACTCCAACATTCCATTTGCTCTTAATTATGAGCCTATCAAGGGGACTTTTGTTTCATGTAAATAAGAATGGCAAACAAACTAAGCTCTAACAGGTGCAAAAGCTTATTTTTACCCTGGGTTCCCGTCATACCTACCTCAGGGAGCCAGTGTGTAGGCAGTCCTCAGCATGCCTGTTAATCAAGGCCTGGAGGCCAGAGGGAGTAATGTTAAATAATATTTTTATTAGAATGTTCTGATTATAAAAAATAACCTTTCTTGATAAAATTACCCTTACCAAAATATGGCTTGCTAGTATAGGTTGGTAGCATGTAGACAGATTTTTGTTTTCTATATAGGTGATAGGTTCTTATCAAAGATGAATCAGCAAAATTAGTTTCTGTTGTTAATGTACCAAAGTATTTTTATTTCAAAAGCCCTTATTCTTGCGTTGCTGGGTCTAAAGTCATTTCAGTACTTGGCATTTGAGAACTCACTTGCCAAAGTTAAAATTTCTGTCCAAGTATTTTTGCTGGCTTTCTGCCAGTTTGAACAGTTCCCTACGGCCCCCAGGTCCAGCTGTTTCACTAAACTGTACTGTGGAGTCAATTCTGAAGGGGGATAAGGAAATTCCAGTATGTACCACTGTGTCTGTAAATCAACATTTTTGATTGAAGAACCAGCTTTTTTAATTGGGTAACAGGAATGAGGCGTTAATATGCTAATTTAGGCCCTTTGGTCTTCGGTTTTGTATTAATTCTCCCGTTTATGACTGTGCACATGTCAATCTGAGAATCTGCTGGTGGAATGGGCAGCCAGCTGTCTAAGGTGCAGAGGCAGAGCCACAGATTAGGTATTCCTTTGGGGGTCTTTTTAGTCAGAACTCTGAATGCACAGCTTATCTCTCAGAAACTTGGTTCCCCCTAGAGGAACTTTAAAGGACACTTTATTTTTGCCAAGAATTTTATTTTGGATGTTAGCTTAGTTAACAATAATGCAAAGAAAGAAAAATGAGCTCTTTGTGTTCTTTATAAGTGCTGAATTCCTACCCTTATTTTGTAAGATATTTTTTATTGAAATTAGTTTCTTAGAAGCACCTAAAATTTCCATTAAATATGAAAAGGGAATATGATGTATTATCTAGATGTCCTGAGGTGGGGTCACCCTTCTTGTTTCTAGATTATATTTAAGAAATTTTCATAAACTATAAAAGTGTCCAGAGATTGAAAGCAAACAGAGATTGATAGCAAAAAGCATATTAGGTATTCCTATAAAATATGGGACGTTCATATATTCCAAAATATTAATAACAGTGAATTGTATGAGAGATATTGACATGAACAGAGTCTGTAAAGGTGTAATGTGACACATCCCTTAAAAGACTTGATCTACTTAGAAGTCACATATAAACATGACAACATTATTACCTATTAATAAACAATTAATACATGTTGTTATTGCTGTCCAAACAAAATAAAGATAGGATTCAGTTTTACAGAGAATCACTTGATCCAAAAAATGAGGAGCCTTTCATGGAGCAGGAAATAGAAGATAAGGGTCTAGGGAATATAAAATGGAAGACATGAAGAAGCAGAGAGAGTGGCACACAGAGGACAATATTATCCTCTGGAGCGACAAAAACACTTGTTACAACTGAATGTAACATTTAAGGTAAAATTTCTTATCGGATTACCATGACAATGAAATGTCTCTATACTTGTGATAGTTCCTACTTGTGACATATGCTTTACTAAACAATGGGTAGGACTCTTAGATTAGTTATATATACATGTTTTGTTGGGAGAGATACTGAGACAGTAGCAACAACAACAATAGATAAATAGATAAACAAAAAGTTTCACATTCTCAGACCAGACATTATTGTTTTGAAAGGATCCATAATGTCACATCTATAGCAGGTACCCTGCTCAGACATTGGGAAATGGGCTTCTTCTTGTCCTCACAGTATCTGACTAGATTAATTTCTTCATTTGTTTTCCACATCCTTTAATGTCACCTGTACAAAGGTGTCTTCTCCAAAAATGTAGATGAGATCAGGTCCCATTATCCATGCCAAAATGCCATCTTGCTTATTTTCTCTGCAGCAATTACACTAAATGCAATTAACTACCTCTGCAATTATTTGTTTAGCATTTGCCATCCATTAATGTGTTGACATTCCATTGAAAGAGAAGGTATTTGTCTTGCCAAAGAGAATCTTCAGCACTTGACAGGCATTCTCCGTATATTCCTGTATAAATATAGTTTAGGTAGGGGATAAGGGGACATGGGTAGAAGAATATCAAAACACTTACTTTGAAAGAGCTTAATTACTGAATTATAGTTAAGTGGTAGAAGAGAGAGAAAGGTGAATGGGTTAATTTCCATATTTCTAGGTTGGTGATTAATATGTACTATGAATAAATAATAAGGTAAAGATTTCTCTTAAATTTGAATCCTCCTGGAATAAATTTACTGGATTACAGCTCACTAAATTAAGTTTTGTTTCCTTTGGAAAAGTGAGATAGCATTCCAGTCTCATTTGTTTCTTTCAAAACCATTTAATATGAATTATTTCTGTAGAGATTTAACACATGTGGTTTTTAGTCATTGGTCTTTGCTTTTAGTTCAGGAGACTATATACATTTTTGTGTTGATATTTCTGACACCCATTCAATATCAAAATGGGATTTATTTAACATACAGTATGTGCATGTATATGTGTGTGTGTGAGAGAGAGAGAGTGAGAGAGAGGGAGAGAGAGAGAGAAAGAGAGAGAGAGAGAGAGAGAGAGAGAGAGAGAGAGAGAAAAGAAAGAGATCTTCCAATTTATTGATTTAAAGGCTGAAAAATTTAGGAACCCTTTTATTTTTTCAGTCAGATATATTTTAGTCTGCTTGTGAATGGATGTGAAATAAAAGTAATTATTTTCAAGTTTAATCTAAGTATATAAACAAACCTTCATGACAGCCAATGGGTGATTTCTACAAGTACTTTATAAACTAAACTGTCATGCAATTATCCCATAACTTATTCCATTGATATAAATTAAAAGTGTTATCTGCTTCTTTCTAGTTTCACACAGAGAAAAGGAGAAAGGAAAAGAAAAATTAAAAGGAGAAAAACCTGAGAAGAAAGGTATGTGTAGTTATTCTTTGTGCTACTTTAACATTAAAGATTTTTTTCCTTTGGCATTTTTCTTCATTATTTTTAGACTTTAAGAAATGTTGGCTTCTTCTTCTAAAAGTTGTATTATAGTTATATTCATGGGAAAGAACCATAAAAGAGCAATCTCTGAAGTAAAGAGAATAAAGTATGTTAGGCTCTTTGTTCCCAAGTTTCTTTTAAGAAATATGTCAGCCTTTCCTCTGGTAGTTTCGAGCCTGCCTTAGAGAATATTACTTGAGAGAAGAATAAAGACCTGCTCATTTTTGTAGGTAAGAGACCATCTTCATCATTTTAATTAAAATTCCTGTTTTATAATCTTATTTGTTTGATAATGCTTATTTATTGAGAAAGGATAGGTAAGACAACTTCACTGTTTAAATCTTGAAGATCTTTCCCATCATATTAGTAATTTATATTACTGCTCCACCCTTTTTTCCAAAATCTAGTATGTTTTATATTCTAATTTTCCTAAATCAAAAATATGTCTTAGAGAACTTTCCATACCTGCTTTTACAGTTTTATGGTATTTGAGAGTGGAGGAGATCTTACATCATGTATCTTAGCTTATTGTTATTTGTAGAATTTACCTTAATGTGATTTTAGTGTTGTAGATTTCTTTCTGTGTGACAGTTTATATGCCTTGTCCATTTATTCCTGTGTGTGTGTGTGTGTGTGTGTGTGTGTGTGTGTGTGTATGTTGTGTGTATGAGGGCATGCATGCATATACTGTGGTATTTCTACTTTAGGAACTTCATTAGGACACTTATTAGAAATTAATTCTATACTAGTAGTTTCCTTAAGCTTTAAAAAACGTTCCTTGGTTTACATTTTCTTTGATACATCCCACTCTGCCTCATTGTTTTATGTGAAGTAAGATTGTGGTTTGATGTTTTGCCGTTGTTTGGATTATATTTGCATCTGCAGTATTAGAGCCGACGGACTTTTCTGGTTTATGGAACACTGCTGCTTAGATAGAATATGTAGAATGAATATGCTATTTATGAGCCAGAGCAGTAGAAAATGTTTCAGTATGACTTATTACATATTCATACTTGAACGTTAGAATTAAATAGTCTACTTTTATTAATATTTACCTAGTAGCAATTTCCTTGAATTTTGCAGGTCTTATCTTCTTTGTCTTTCTCAGGCATATTTGTGCACTACTCATATGATGATGAGATAGTGAATTATGAACATGAGATTCTATATCCTGACAAAATCAAATAATTTTGTGGTTCTTATTCAGTTTCAAGCTTCAATATTACTAAATGTTTTCTTTTAATAATTGAAAGATTGCCCTTAAAATATACATGTAAAGAATTCACTCAAAATAAATACCAGAGATTGAATGCTTTCTGTAACTTTTCCTCTGTTAACATATGCCAGTTAAAGTCATTATTGAATAAGTATTAAATATTTATTCAATATAATAATAATAATAAATATTGAATAAATGGACATTATTGAAATGTTGATACTTTCCATAAATAAACTGTTTATTTGAAATATAGGACTATGTTGCACATGCTACTACACCTCTGGGGTTATCTTAACCTTAACACTTAGACCTAGCATTTTCTTACTATTTACAGAAAAAAGATATATTAAATAAACTAATATTTCTTTATTACATTGTTAAATAAATATTGAGAAGATATTTCTTAGATATCATATAGAACATTGATAAAATATTTATTATTTTAATAATAATTTTAATTACCTTATACAGAGTTGTTGATTCCAGAGAAGTATGTAACCCGTTAGGGAATCATTGATAATGTTGTTTGTCAGAATGATGTTAATGTACAACAATCAGTGAGCAGGTACTAGAAAGGTTCAGTGTCTTTGTGATGCTCAAATCATATTAGAAAGTTGCTCTTTCCCAAATGTGAATAGTGTTCCTGTTGAGGAATACTTTGGTTAATCACTCTTCAGCCATAATGTAGATATCTCCTGTTATTAATGCTAAAGTTTTTTTTCACTCTGTGTATATGTGCTTTATATTTGTTTAAAATATCCTCATTTTGATTTTCTTTTCTGAAAACTTCAATATTTGCAGTAGAATCTACAAAAGAAAGATGACTGATCAAGCTTTCAACATACAATCTATTTGTGTGATTGGGTTTTCTGTTTGTTTTGGTCAGGATCTAACTATTTAGTCCTGGCTGTCCTGAAATTCACTATGTAGTCCAGAATAGCCTTTTCCTTCTGAGTACTGGAATTGATATCATTCACTACTATAACTGTCTATTTTCTAAAATTATTAATTAATTAAATTTTCAAGACAGGGATTCTCTGTAATACTGGCTGTCCTGAAAGTAGCTCTATAGTCCAAGCTGGCCTAGAACTCACAGAGATTTACCTTACTTAGCCTCACAAGTGCTAGGATTAAAGGTGTGTTCCATCATTGCCTGGCTATGTTCTAAGTTTTAGTACCAAAGTTTATTTTGAATTCTATATGCTATTATCCACTGATTACTATATTCCTAAGATGGGTCCAATAGTGTCATAAATTCCCAGTTACTCTATAGACCTGTAGTAAGAAGGAAATTGGCTTTGCAATCTATTAAAACTGTGTGTAATTTATAATTTCCTAATGTTACTTTTCTTTTTAAGCAACTCACAAAGAGAAACTTGAGAAAAAAGAAAGAACAGAGATAAAGATGATGGCAAAAGGTACCCTTTTCCTTTATTATCTTCCTTCTTGATTTTTGATGATATTAAGAGTATACATTTTGGGGGAAATCTGAAGTTTTGTAATAATTTTCCATTTCATTTAAATATGATTTAAAATTGAATATCTACATTCTTCAGCTTTGGTGATGAGATTGAACATATGGGGAGAAATTGGAACATTTGTAATAATTTTTCCATTTCATTTCAATACAGTGATTTAACATTCTTGACATGATGATGAGAGTGTATATATGGGGAGAAATTTGAACGTTTGTAGTCGTTTTCCATTTCATTTAAATACAATGATTTAAAATTAGATATCTAAGGACTAATAAAACCAAAATGAGGTTTTAAAAAAATATCAAAACATGAAAGGAAGAAAAACTGCCCTCATATGTAAGTGGAAGAATATTGGTCTATTTGACCTTTATCTTATGGTTTCATCCTCTTGACACTGGGAGAGGGAGGCAAGTTTGATCTAACAATAGAAAACTAAGGCTGCTGTAAATGTCTACATTCAATAAACAGTTCCAAAGTATGTAGAAGCATATCAATTTCATGGGAAGCAAAGCAAGTTTTGAAGGGTGTCACATTATCCTCCATGGCTACCATGAATATTATGAAGGTCACAGGGGAAGCATGAAAAAGAAAGGGAAATCCTGATTTTATGTAGAATAAATATGAAAGCTAGTTCTTCTAAGGAAACCCAATGAAGGGCACAGGGGATTGATGACATCATTTTGGTCTTGTGAGCCCTGTGAGGAAATAAGAATTTGTACACAAAAAACGCATTTTTATACTTGAAGTCCATAAAATCATTACTTCCTTACTTTGGCAGGTAAATTGACCTATATTTTTCTAGCCTAAGCTGGTCTACCAAGTGTTTTAAGTGTTTTAAAATATACATTTTCTCTAACTCCTTCATGGGAACCCCACACTCACTCCAATGGTTGGCTGCTAGCATCTGCTTCTGTATTTGTCAGACTCTAGCAGAGTCGCTCAGGAGACAGCTATATCAGACATTCTTTAGCAAGCACTTCCCAGAATCCAAAATAGCATCTGAATCTGGTAACTGTACGTGGGATGGATCCCCAGGTGGGGCAGTATCTGTATGTCCTTTCCTTCAGTCTCTTCTCTACACTTTGTCTCCATATTTCCTCATGTGAGTGTTTTGTTCACTCTTCTAAGAACCACTAAAGTTTCCACATTTTGGTCTTCCTTCTTGTGCTTCATGTGGTCTGTGAATTGAATCTTGGGTATTCTGAACTTTTGGGGGAATGCACACTTAGTACCACAAGTGTTCTTTTGTGACTGACTTACCTCACTCAAGATGATATTTTCTAGTTCCAGTCATTTCTTGTGAATTTCATGAAGTCATTGATTTTAATGGCTGAGTAGTACTCCGCTGTGTAAATGTACTACATTTTCAATATCCATTCTTCTGTTAAGGGATATCTGGGTTGTTTCCAGCTTCTGGCTATTATAAATATGGCTGCTATGAACATAGTAGTGCATATGTTCTTATTACATGTTAGAGCATATTCTGGGTATATGCCCAGGAGTGGTCTAGCTGGGTCCTCAGGTAGTACTCTGTCCAGTTTTCTGAGGAACCACCAAACAGGTTTCCAGAGTTGTTGTACTAACTTGCAATCCTACCAGAAATGAAGGAGTGTTCCTCTTCCTCCACATCCTCACCAGCATCTGCTGTTCCCTGA
Organism: Apodemus agrarius; assembly: GCA_964023405.1. Lineage (NCBI taxonomy): Eukaryota > Metazoa > Chordata > Mammalia > Rodentia > Muridae > Apodemus > Apodemus agrarius. The sequence continues at coordinate 680,158 of OZ030027.1, read as the reverse complement.
GTTTTTCATCTTAGCCATTCTTACCAGTGTGAGGTGGAATCTCAGGGTTGTTTTGATTTGCATTTCTCTGATAACTAAGGATGTTGAGCATTTCATTAGGTGCTTCTCAGCCATTCAGGATTCCTCAGTTGAGAATTCTTTGTTTAGCTCTGCATCCTGTTTTTTTTTTTTTTTTTTTAATAGGGTTATTTGGTTCTTTGGAGTCTAACTTCTTAAGTGCCTCAGGAAGGGAGCAACAGTGTCAACAGGCCAGACACCCAGGAGCTCTCAGGGACTGAAACAAGAACCAAAGAATACACATGGACAGCACCATAGCTTTGGCTGCATATGTGGCAGGGGATGGCCTTGTTGGATATCAGTGGGAGGAGAAGACCTTGGGCCTGAGGGTGTTTGATGTCCCAGTATAGGGGAGTGCCAGTGAGGAAAGACAGAAGTGGGTAGATAGGGGAGCACCCTCATAGAGGCAGGCTGAGGGTGCAAGGGATAGGGGGTTTAAGAAGAGGATACCTGGAAAGGGGAAATCATTTGAAATGTAAATAAAGAAAATATCCAATAAAAAATAAAATATAGAGCGGTGGGCCTCCATATTGCAACCAGGACACAGCTGGAGAGGCCCAGGTAGACAGACTCCAGCTGGGGCTGCCATTGCGCAGGGGGTATCCGCCAGGCTCTCGCCACCAGGCAAGCCCAGCACCGCTGAGGCTCTGCAGGACTTCTCCACGCCCTCCGGCCTTGCACTGAGGCAGCGGGTGGCGGCCAGCTCATGGTCCCTTGAAGCAGTGGTGGCGGTAGGCCTCCATATTGCTACCAGGAAACAGCTAAGGAGGCTGAGGTAGACAGACTCCAGCCGGGGCTACCGTCCTGCAGGGGGATCCGCTAGGCTCTCACCGCCAGGCAGGCCCAGCACCACCGAGGCTCTGAGGGACTTCTCCATGCCCTCCGGCCTTGCACCGAGGCAGCGGGTGGCAGCCAGCTCATGGTCCCTTGGAGCAGCAGTAGCGGTGGGCCTCCATATTGCAATCAGGACACAGCTGGAGAGGCCCAGGTAGACAGAATCCAGCCGGAGCTGCCATTGCGCGAGGGGATCTGCCAGGCTTTTACCACCAGGCAAGCCACGGAGGTTCTGCAGGACTTCTCCGCGCCCTCTGGCCTTGCACCAAGGCAGCGGGTGGCAGCCAGCTCATGGTCCCTTGGAGCAGTGGTAGCAGTAAGCCTCCATATTGCAACCAGAACACAGCTAAAGAGGCCCAGGTAGACAGACTCCAGCCAGGGCTACCATCGCATGGGTAGATGTGCCAGGCTCTCACTACCAGGCAGGCCCAGCGCCAAGGCTCTGCGGGACTTCTCCACTCCCTCAGGCCTTGCACCGAGCAGTGGTAGCAGTAAGCCTCCATATTGCAACCAGAACACAGCTAAAGAGGCCCAGGTAGACAGACTCCAGCCAGGGCTACCATCGCATGGGTAGATGCGCCAGGCTCTCACTACCAGGCAGGCCCAGCGCCAAGGCTCTGCGGGACTTCTCCACTCCCTCAGGCCTTGCACCTAGGCAGCAGGTGGCAGCCAGCTGGGGTCCCTTAGAGCAGCGGTCACACATAATCACCAGTAGAGAAAAAACAGGTGAGCCCAGCCTCATGGGAGATTCAAACACCAGCCAGTGACAACAAGGCCAACTAGCACCAGAAATAACCAGATGGCAAAAGGAAAACGAAGAAAAGGAACGTTACTAACAGAAATCAAGGCAACATGAAAGCATCTGAACCCAGTTCGCCAACAACAGGAAGCCCTGGATACACAAAAACACCAGAAAAACAAGACTTGGATATAAAATCACTGGTCAGGATGGTGGTAGCTGAACATATAGAAAAATCTCTTAAAGAAATAGAGGAGAAAATGGATCAAAAGTTAGAAGCCTTTACAAGGCAAATACAAAAATCACTTCAAGAAATTCAGGAGAAAATGGATCAAAAAGAAGAAGACAATAAGGAGGAAAGACAAAAATCACTTAAAGAAATACAGAAGAAAGTGGGCCAACAAGTAGAAGCTATGAAAGAGGAAACACAAAAATCTCTTAAATACATGAAAACACTATCAAGCAAGCGAAAGATCTGAGCATATCCATCCAGGTTCTAAAAACAGAAGTAGAAACAACTAAGAAATCGCAGAGGGAGACAACATTGGAGATAGAAAACCTTGGGAAGAAATCAGGGGCCATAGATGCAAATATCAACAATAGAATACAAGAGATAGAAGACAGAATCTCAGAAGCCGAAAATACCATAGGAACCATTGATTCAACAGTCAAAGAAAATACTAAATGCAAAAAGGTTGTAACCCAAAACATCCAGGAAATCCAGGGCACAATGAGAAGACCAAACCTAAGGATTATAGGTATAGACGAGAGTAAAGATTTACAAGTTAAAGAGCCAGCAAATATCTTCTACAAAATTATGGAAGAAAACTTCCCCAACCTAAAGAGAGAGATGCCCATGAATATACAAGAAGCATATAGAACACCAAACAGACTGGACCAGAACAGAAATACATCCTGTCACATAATAATCAAAACTCTAAATGTACTAAACAAAGAAAGAATATTAAAGGCAGCAAGAGAAAAAGGCCAAGTAACATATAAAGGAAGACCTATCAGAATAACACCAGACTTCTCACCTGAGACATGAAAGCTAGAAGATCCTGGGCAGATATCATGCAAACTCTAAAAGAACACAAACTTCAACCAAAACTACTGACCATGATCAAGTAGGCTTCATCCCAGGAATGCAGGGATGGTTCAATATATGGAAATCCATCAATGTAATCCACTACATAAACAAACTAAAAGAAAAAAACCACATGGTCATCTCATTAGATGCTGAAAGAGCATTTGACAAAATTCAGCATCCTTTCATGCTAAAAGTCTTGGAAAGAGCAGGGATTCAAGGCCCATATCTAAACATAATAAAAGCAATCTACAGCAAACCAGTAACCAACATCAAAATAAATGGAGAGAAACTTGAAGGAATCCCACTAAAATCAGGGACTAGACAAGGCTGCCCTCGCTCTCCATATCTTTTCAATATAGTACTTGAAGTTCTTACGAGAGCAATTAGACAACATAAGGAAGTCAAAGGGATACAAATTGGAAAGGAAGAAGTCAAACTATCATTATTTGCAGATGATATGATAGTTTACTTAAGCGACCCGAAAAACTCCACCAGAGACCTTCTACAGCTGATAAACAACTTCAGCAAAGTGTCTGGTTATAAAATTAACTCAAGCAAATCAGTAGCCTTCTAGTACTCAAAGGGCAAGCAGGCTGAGAAAGAAGTTAGGGAAATAACACCCTTCACAATAGCTACAAACAACATAAAGTACCTTGGCGTAATTGTAACCAAACAAGCGAAAGATCTATATGGCAGGAACTTCAAGTCCTTGAAGAAAGAAATCGAAGAAGACCTCAGAAGATGGAAAAATATCTCTTGCTCCTGGATTGGCAGGATCAATATAGTAAAAATGGCCATCTTGCCAAAAGCAATCTACAGATTCAATGCTCTGGAAATCAGTTTGGCGGTTCCTCAGAAAATTGGGCATGCCTCTTCCAGAGGACCCTGGCATTCCACTCCTGGGCATATACCCAGAGGATTCCCCTGCATACAGTAAAGACACATGCTCCACTATGTTTATAGCATAGCCTTGTTTATAATAGCCAGAAATTGGAAGGAGCCCCAAATATCCCTCAAAGGAGGAATGGATACAGAAAATGTGGTATATTTATACAATGGAATACTACTCAGCAATTAAAAATAATGAATTCATGCAATTTGTAGGTAAATGGTTAGAACTGGAAAATATCATCCTGAGTGAGTTAACCCAATCACAAAAGAATACACATGAAATGCAATCACTGATAAGTGGATATTAATGAGCCCAGAAGCCCTAAATACTCAAGGCACAATTAGCAAGTCAAATGATTCCCACGAAGAAGAAGAAAGGAGACGACCCTGGGCCTATAAAGATTGGATCTAGTTTTGTAGACCCAAAACAGAGAAACCGTGGGGGGAAGATGAATGATTGGGGAATAGTTGGGGGGGGAGAGGAATTATGGGACGCATGGTGGGGGGAACTGGAAAACGGGAAAGCCTTTGGAATGGAAACAAAGAATATAGAAAATAAAAATTAAAAAAAATAAAATAAAATATACATTTTAATGAATAGTACAATCCTCTTTCCTCAATTTAAATGATTTCTACTCATTTTAAGAGTACAAGTATGATATGAATATAATATAAATATAAAAAGTTATACTGGAGTAATGGTCTAGTATCATTAAAAACTACCTATTTTTGGGATAGAATGTTACACTATCAAATAAATATTTATATCATATAAGAATAATTGAACTGTTAGAATAGGGTCTAAAGGAAAACTTTGTGATAACTATTGTTCTAGCAGTAGGAAAGAGACATATCTGGTCCCACATTTATCACTGAGATTACAGGCTCATGTCAAAATACTTACCTTTTTATGTGGATACTGGGATTGATTTCAAGTCCTTATGCTCTCATGACAAGTAATTTACTAACGAAACTATCTCATCATCCTCCTAAATTCCTAAAATTATGTTGAGTTGCATTCATTAAAGAAAAATTTGAAATTAGAATATTCAGAAACCAAATGCAAAGTATCACGTTTATTAAAAATAGAAGCAGTCATGTCAGTTCATATAGCTAGAACAATAAATTATCTCAGCTACTTAGAATAGTACATACTCACTGTCTCACACTATGAATAGTTCAAGTTTATCTCATCTAGTTCATTGAGGTTCTCTTTAACCCTCTTTTGTTTGGTACAAACTCATACTAACATGATAATTGACTTCCCTAGACTTAGCAACAGAAAAAAATCAGGATGGAAATTGTAATATTGTAAAATTGTGAAAGGTGACTACTATGAAATTTTAATCTAATTGCTCTGCCATAGTCTGTTGTTTAGCATATTTCAAGACTAGTCAACATTCACTAAGAGAAGAAGGTAGGAGCTATTGGAAGACATCTTAAGTCTGCCCACTACCAATGCTTCCTATACTTATATGTAAATACTGACAGGTAAATGAAAACAAATTATATACATTTTACACCTATATAATGTTCTCACATGTTTTTATTTAATCTATCTATATAGGTTATATTATGAATGGCAACGGTATGCATGTTTTTTTATATGCTATGTGGATTTCTAGGAAAATAAAATAAGCTTAAAAAGGCGCAAACTAAGCAGGTGACATTTGAATTAGAAATTAAAATGAAGTTCTTTAGAACACTGTGACTCCTGGTATTTTCACATAATACAGTATGTTTTCTGTTCTGTTTAAAATACAGTATATTAAAGGGTAGTAATTTTCCAGACCATCCTAGAAATTCTTTTTGAAAGAAACATACATTTTCATTGTCACCAGTGCCTGGTGCGTATATTAGACCCTCTACACATGCTGCTTATTTTTTGTAGTTCACAAAAATAACAGACAGGAAAGAAGAGAAGGGATGAGAAATAAAGAGGTGTACATCCAAATTCTGCCTGATTCTCCCACCACCCTGCTGTTTTCTAGTGAAAGGCAAATTTTCTTGTTTTAAGGAGTTGACAGTAGAAGAGGGAAATCTTCATTTGTATATAAAAAGTTATTATAATGCTTCTGTTAAATGTATGGTCCTGTCTCCAAGAAAATTAACTTTGCCAGTTATAAAATTCAATGGTATTAAAGTAGATTAGATTTTCAATAACAAGATAGATATAAAATCAATTGTATTCTAAACTACAAAGTTAGATGGCATTTGAGATATCTAAAATTACAATTTCACATAGACATAAGCAAACAACATAAAAAGGCTAGTAAAATTTCAAAACATAGGCATGTTTATTCTAAACTTTTTATTTGCATGTTCAGAGTACATATTATTACATCATATACATGACACACATGTAGTAAACCATTTATTCCTTTGACTTCTAATTCTCTGAAAATAAACATTGTATTGAACACAATTGTAATAGAAAGCTAAAAATTGAGTTCCTGAACTCAAGTTGTTCCCAACCTTCTAAGGGAAACGAATAAGAAAACAATTTTGCACAATACAAAATATACAAAATAGAGAATAAAGGTCACACCTTAAAAGTGTTGGCAAATACAAGCTAAAAGTACAGATGGTCAACTTCAGTGACAGAAGTTGTTTTATATGAATTTAATATGATGGAATTCAGATATATAGAAAAATGTTGAGAATTTGGTATGTTAAAACACATGACATGTTTAAAACATGAACATAGAACAAAAGAAAGAAGCATGGTGCAAGATTAATGCAGGTATCAAAGTGTCTTAAATGCTATGATAGAGTATATATGAATAGCAACAGTGTGCTCATTGTTTGATGCCATCAGGTAGAAAACGAGACAAGGCTGATATAGATTCTCTGGAAGGGAAATTTAGGTGTACATGTACAAGTTGCATATGGATTTGCTATGCAAAAGAAAGAGAAAGAAGCAGAAGGTAATTGTTTTGTAACTTAGGAAAGAGGAAATGTTACACCATATAGTCAAAAGGTCACACATTTATGCAGAGAGAAATCCATGAAAAATTTTACAATGACAATGTTGGATAAGTTGGATACCGTAATGCCCATCCCTGTGAAATCTCAATACAATTTGTGTTTGAGGCATGCTGTTATAGTAAATATTATTTGGGGGTTTCTACCCTACCTTAGGTTATTTAGTTCCCAAATAAAAAACGCACTATTTTTATATTCACATTAAGCTTTAAAGCACTAGATCTGGGCAGATAACAACTCTTTATGCAACTTTGTCTACTTTCTTGTTAATAATCCTGAGACACCACTTGCCATGTTCTGTCTGAGCTATTCCTCTTCTAGTTGGGGGGCCTCATGCCCATGGTTCATGATTCACCTACACTATGGAGTCATCTTCCTTGTTTCTCTCCCTCTCCCTTCTTGTCTCTGCCTAAGACCTTTGAGCCCAGGAACCAAAGCCTACTTACTTCTCTTCTCTCCAGCTCCAACCAATAGTTTCAAATTAAGGAAAAGGGTTGCACAACAGAAGCTGGCACACTCATCTTGAGGCAAATAGACCTTAGGATATATAATTTAGCATTACAATACATTGACCACACTTCCACAGCAAGCAAGGCTAAATAACCTATAATAGCTGTTTTTCTATGTCTTTCAATTTAACCTCAATAGCCTTTGATGTCTAGGCAGCAGCATCTTCCTTAAGTGTCCCAAAAACAGATTACATCCAATACTGGTCCCACTGATCAAACACTGTTTTCACAGATGATATTGATTTTGTAAATAGACTGCTTTCTGAGATGATACTCTCATTCTCTGTATGGAAATACACAGATGACTTGGCATTAGTTTACATCAAAGCAAAGTAAACAGAGGCCAGTATTTTCATCAAACTCTTTAACATGTTTGTCAAGAATATCAACAAAGAAGTTAGAATCCAGAGAGCCAAATAACCCTATTAAAAATGGGGTACAGAGCTAAACAAAGAATTTTCACCTGAAAAACTTCAAATGGTTGAGAAGTACCTTAAGAAAGGTTCAACATCATTAGTCATTAGGGAAACCCTGAGATTTCACCTCACACCAATCAGAATGGCTAAGATTAAAAAACTCAGTAGATAGCAGGTGTTGACGAGGATGTGGAGAAAGAGGAACACTCCTCCATTGCTGGTGGGAATGCAAATTGGTACAACCATTCTGGAAATCAGTTTGGCGGTTCATCAGAAAACTGGGTATGACACCTCTGGAGGACCCTGCTATACCACTCCTGGGCATATACCCAGAGGATTCCCCGGCATGCAATAAGAACCCATGCTCTACTATGTTCATAGCAGCCTTATTTATAATAGCCACAAGCTGGAAAGAACCCAAATGTCCCTCAATTGAGGAATGGATACAGAAAATGTGGTATATAATACACAATGGAATACTACTCAGCAATTAAAAACAATGAATTCATGAAATTCTTAGGCAAACGGTTGGAAATGGAAAATATCATCTTAAGTGAGGTAACTCATTAACAAAAGAACACACATGGAATGCAGTCACTGATAAGTGGATATTAGCCCAGAAGCTCTGAATACCCAAGACACAACCCACATATTAAATGATTCCCAAGAAGGAAGGAAGGAGAGGGCCCTGGTCCTGGAAAGGCTTGATGCAGCATTGTAGGGGATTTCCAGGACAGAGAAGTGGGAGGGGGATGATTGGGGAATGTGCTGAAGGAAGAGGGCTTATGGGACTTATGGGGAGGGGGGAACCGGGAAAGGGAAAATCATTTGGAATGTAAACAAAGAATATAGAAAAAAAAAAGTTGGCACACTCATCTTGAGGCCAATAGACCTTGTGATATATAATTTATCATTACAATACATAGCAAGAGACCACCCTTCCACAGCAAGCAAGACTAAAATACCCTATTATAGCTGTTTTTCTGTCTTTCTATTTAACCTCAGTGGCCTTTGATGTCTAGGCAGCAGAATCTTTCTTAAGTGTCCCCAAAGCAGATTGCATCCAATGCTGGTCCCACTGATCAAACACTGTTTTCACAGATGATATTGATTTTGAAAATAGACTGCTTTCTGTGATGATACTATCATTCTCTGTATGGAAATGCACAGATGCCTTGGTTTAGTTTACATCAAATCAAAGTAAACAGAGGCCAATATTTTCATCAAACTCTTTAACATGTGTGTCAAGAATATCTACAATGCATTGGAAGTATCCAGACAAATCTCAATGTATATCAAATATATGTCAAATATATGTTCTCATATCCAGAAAATGTCAAATATGCAATACCTATTACAACTAATTGAATCATACCATCAGTGATTTAAAAAATATGGAAGAGTGATTCACAGAATGATTAATTTGTGAGCTAGTTCCCTGTCCAAAAATTTATATACTATTTAGTTAATGTGTTTTGAGTAAACATGCACATTTTATATTTTGCTTACTAGTACTTTTCGCTAGAACACTTTAACGTTTTTAAAGTTTTGGGAAAATAATCTCTGACTTATGTAAGATATGTAAGAGAGTGTATCTATTGCTGTATTATCAGTTTTTGTAGGCCCAGTCATTAGGGATGTCTGTCTGTCGGTCTCTAATAGATATCATGGTAGGGATGTCTGTCTTCAAGTTGGTCTCTGGTAAGTATCATCATTCTCATCTTGTTATTCAGTAACATATAGGTAATGTTTCATTTGTATTCCTTGCATTTATATTCTTTAAAATATGATTTTGGATTATTTTTGAGTAATGCCTAAGATTATTCTGTTATGGAACAAAACAATCACATTCCTTTAAAAGGAAATTAACTAGGCTCTCTTTAGTGTGGACATTTTTATTTTTTTAACATTTTTTTATTGGACATATTCTGTATTTACATTTCATTTCCTTTTCTCTGGTTCCCCGCCCCCCAAAGGTCCCGCATGCCCTTTTCCCTCCCCCTGTTCCCTCATCCACCCCTTCCCACTTCCCTGTTCTGGTATTCCCCTACACTGATGCTTTGATCCTATGCAGCACCAGTGTCCACTCCTTTCTTCTTGTCGGACATCACTTAGAATGTGAATTGTGTCTTTGGTGTCCCAAGATTCTAGGCTAATATCCACTTATCAGTGAGTGCATACCATGGGTATTCTTTTTAAACTGGGTTACCTCACTTAGTATGATGTTCTCCAGGTCCATCCATTTCTCTAAGAATTTCATGAATTCATTGTTTCTAATGGCTAAATAGTATTCCATTGTGTATATATACCACATTTTTTTGTATCCATTCCTCCACTGAGGGACATCTGGGTTCTTTCCAGCTTCTGGCTGTTATAAATAAGGCTGCTATGAACATAGTGGAGCATGTATCCTTATTGCATGCTGGGGAATCTTCTTGGTATATTCCCAAGAGTGGTATGGCTGGGTCCTCCGAAAATATCAGGTCCAGTTTTCTGAGGAACTGCCAGACTGATTTCCAGAGTGGTTGTACCAGCTTGCAGTCCCACCAGCAGTGGAGGAGTGTTCCTCTTTCCCCACATCCTCGCCAACACCTGATGTCTCCTGAGTTTTTAATCTTAGCCATTCTGACTGGTGTGAGGTGAAATCTCAGGGTTGTTTTGATTTGCATTTCTCTAATGACTAATGATGTTGAACATTTTTTAAGGTGTTTCTCAGCCATCCGAATTTCTTCAGGTGAAAAGTCTTTGTTTAGCTCTGTACCCCATTTGTGGATAGGGTTATTTGGTTTTCTGGGCTCTAACTTCTTGAGTTCTTTGTATGCATTGGATATTAGCCCTCTGTCGGATGTGGGGTTGGTGAAGATCTTTTCCAAATTTGTCTTTTTGACAGTGTCTTTTGCCTTACAGAAACTTTGTAATTTTATGAGGTTCCATTTGTCTATTCTTGATCTTAGAGCATAAGCTATTGGTGTTCTGTTTAGGAATTTTCCCCCTGAGCCAATGTCCTCAAGGGTCTTCCCCAGTTTCTTTTCTATTAGTTTTAGTGTGTCTGGTTTTATGTGGAGGTCCTTGATCCACTTGGAGTTGAGCATAGTGCAAGGAGATAAGAATGGATCAATTCTCATTCTTCTGAATGCTGACCTCCAATTGACCCAGCACCATTTGTTGAAAAGGATATCTTTTTTCCAATGGATGTTTTCAGTTCCTTTGTCGAAGATCAATTGGCCATATATATGTGGGTTCAATTCTGGGTCTTCAATCCTATTCCATTGATCCACTTCCCTGTCACTGTACCAATACCATGCAGTTTTTAACACTGCTGCTCTGTAGTATTGCTTGAGGTATGGGATATTGATTCCCCCAGAAGTTCTTTTACTGTTGATGATACTTTTAGCTATCCTGGTTTTTGTGTTATTCCAGATGAATTTGAGAATTGCTCTTTCTAACTCTATGAAGAACTGAGGTGGGATTTTGATGGGGATTGCATTGAATCTGTAATTGCTTTTGGCAAGATTGCCATTTTAACTATGTTAATCCTGCCAACCCACGAGCATGGAAGATTTTTCAATTTTCTGAGGTCTTCTTCCATTTCCTTCTTCAGAGACCTGAAGTTTTTGTCATATAAATCTTTCACTTGTTTGGTTAGAGTCACACCAAGATACTTTATATTGTTTGTGGCTATTGTGAAGGGTGTCATTTCCCTAATTTCTTTCTCGGCCTGCTTATCCTTTGTGTATAGGAAGGCTACTGATTTGCTTGAATTGATTTTATAACCAGTCACTTTGCTGAAGTTGTTTATCAGCTGTAGGAGTTTTCTGGTGGAGTTTTTTGGGTCACTTAAGTATACTATCATATCATCTGCGAATAGTGATAGTTTGACTTCTTCCTTTCCAATTTGTATCCCTTTGACTTCCTGATGTTGTCGAATTGTTCTAGCTAGTACCTCAAGTACTATATTGAAGAGATATGGTGAGAGGGGGCAGCCTTGTCTAGTCCCTGATTTTAGAGGGATTGCTTCAAATTTCTCTCCATTTACTTTGATGCTGGCTACAGGTCTGCTGTAGATTGCTTTTAATATGTTTAGGTAAGGACCTTGAATTCCTGTTCTTTTCAAGACTTTCAGCATGAAAGGATGCTGAATTTTGTCAAATGCTTTTTCAGCATCGAATGAGATGACCATGTGTTTTTTTTTCTTTGAGTTTGCTTATGTAGTGGATTACATTGATGGATTTCTGTATATTGAACCATCCCTGTATCCCTGGGATGAAGCCAACTTGATCATGGTGAATGATCATTTTGATGTGTTTTTGGATTCGGTTGGCAAGTATTTTATTGAGTATTTTTGCATTGATGTTCATAAGGGAGATTGGTCTGAAGTTCTCTTTCTTAGTTGGATCTTTGTGTGGTTTTGGTATCAGGGTAATTGTGGCTTCATAGAATGAGTTGTGTAGTGTTCCTTCTGTTTCTATTTTGTGGAATAGTTTGAAGAGTATTGGTATTAGGTCTTCTTTGAAGGTCTGATAGAATTCTGCACTAAAACTATCTGGTCCTGTGCTTTTTTTGGTTGGAAGACTTTCTATGACCCCTTCTATTTCTTTTGGAGTTATGGGTCTGTTTAGACAATCTATTTGATCCTGATTTAGTTGTGATATTTGGTATCTGTCTAGGAAATTGTCCATTTCCTCCAGATCCTCCAGTTGTGTTGAGTATAGGCTTTTGTAGTAGGATCTGATGATTTTTTTAAATTCCTCAGTTTCTGTTGTTATATCTCCCTTTTCATTTCTAATTTTGTTAATTTGAATACTGTCTCTGTGCCCTTTGGTAACTCTGGCTAGGGGTTTATCTATCTTGTTGATTTTCTCAAAGAACCAGCTTGTGGTTTTGTTGATTCTTTGTATGGTTCTCTTTGTTTCAACTTGACTGATTTCAGCCCTGAGTTTGATGATTTCCTGTCTTCTACCCCTCCTGGATGAAATAGCTTCTTTTTGTTCTAGAGCTTTCAGGTGGGCCATTAAGTTGCTAGTATATGCTCTCTCCTGTTTCTTTTTCAAAACACTCAGGGCTATGAGTTTTCTTCTTAGCACTGATTTCATGGTGTCCCATAGATTTGGGTATGTTGTGCCTTCATTTTCATTAAATTCTAAAAAGTCTTTGATTTCTTTCTTTATTTCTTCCTTGACTAAGGTATCATTGAGTAGAATATTGTTTAGCCTCCATGTGTATGAGGATTTTCTGTTGTTTTTGTTGCTATTGAAGAACACTCTTACTCCATGGTGGTCCAATAGGAGGATTAGTTCAATCTTTTTATATTGGTTGAGGTCTGTCTTGTGAACAATTATATGGTCGATTTTTGGAAAATGTACCATGAGGTGCTGTGAGAAAGGTATATTCTTTTGCTTTAGGATGAAATGTTTTATATATATATATATATATGTTAAATCCAATTGGTCCAACGTTTCAATGAATTTCCCTGTGTCCCTGTTTAGTTTCTGTTTTCCTGATCGGTCCATTGAGGATGGTGGGGTGTTGAGGTCCCCCACAATTATTGTGTTAGGTGCAATGTGTACTTTGAGCTTTAGTAAAGTTTCTTTTATGAACGAGGGTTCCCTTGCATTTGGAGAATAGATGTTTAGAATTGTGAGTTCTTTTTGGTGGATTCTTCCTTTGACTAGCAAGATTTGACCTTCTGTGTCTCTTTTGATGACTTTGGGTTGAAAGTCAATTTTATCTGATATTAGAATAGCTATTCCAGCTTGCTTCATGTGACCATTTCCTTGCAAAATTGTCTTCCATTCTTTTACTCTAAGGTAGTGTTTGTCTTTGATTCTGAGGTTTCCCTCCTTGCATTGGAGTTTTCCTCCTATTATCCTTTGTAGAGCTGGGTTAGTGGAAAGATATTATGTAAATTTGGTCCTGTCATGGAATATTTTGATTTCTCCATCTATGTTGATTGAGAGTTTTGCTGGGTATAGTAGTCTTTGCTGATATTTGTGTTCTCTTAGAGTCTGTGTGAGATCCACCCAGGATCTTCTAGCTTTCTTAGTTTCTGGGGAGAAGTCTGGTGTGATTCTGATAGGTCTTCCTTTATATGTTACTTGGCCTTTTTCTCTTGCTGCCTTTAATATTCTTTCTTTGTTTAGTACATTTGGGGTTTTGGTTATTATGTGACAGGAGGTATTTCTGTTCTGGTCCAGTCTGTTTAGAGTTCTGTAGGCTTCTTGTATATTCATGGGCATCTCTCTCTTTAGGTTAGGAAAGTTTTCTTCCATAATTTTGTTGAAGATATTTGCTGGCCCTTTAAATTGTAGATCTTCACTCTCATCTATCCCTACAATCCTTAGGTTTAGGCTTCTCATTGTGTCCTGGATTTCCTGGCTGTTTTGGGTTACAAGCCTTTTGTGTTTTGCATTTTCTTTGACTGTGGAGTCAATGGTTACTATGTTATCTTCAGCATCTGAGATTCTTACCTCTATCTCTTGTATTCTGTTGTTTATGTTTGCATCTATGACCCCTGATTTCTTCCCAAGGTTTTCTATCTCCAAAGTTGTCTTCTTTTGTGATTTCTTAGTTGTTTCTACCTCTGATTTCTGATCTTGGATGGTTTTTCTCAGTTCCTTCATTTGTTTGTTTGTGTTTTCTTGCAATTCTTTAGGAGATTTTTGTTTCCTCTTTCATGACTTCTGCCTTTTGATTGAAGTTCTCCTGCATTTCTTTTCTCATTTCCTCTTTATTGGCTTCTGTCTGTTGATCCATATTCTCCTGGAATTCTTTAAGTGATTTTTGTGTTTGCATTGTAAGGGCGTCTAACCTATTGATGTTCCCCTGCATTTCTTTAAGAGATTTGTTTATGTCTTTTTTGTGTTCCTCTAGCAGAATCATGACCAGTGCTTTTAAATCCAGTGCTTGTTTTTCTGTTGTGTTGGAGTATTCAGGACTTGCTGTGGTTGGCGAATTGGGTTCAGATGCTGCCATATTGCCTTGATTTCTGTTAGTAATGTTCCTACGTTTGCCTTTTGCCATCTGTTTATCTCTGGAATTAGTTGGTCTTGTTATTACTGGTTGGTGTTTGAAGCTTCTGTGAGCCTGGCATTTGACGCTGCTGTTGTAGAGGGCGTCCGAGTTCCTGAGGTGGAGACTGGGAGGTTTCAGTTACTGGGCTCCGAATTACCTCCTCAGCTCTGCTAGGCTGGATCCAAGTCTTCCCCAGGCTCGCTGCTGGACCTGCAATTGGCCTTCCGCAGTTTCCTCCTGGCCTGCCTAGTTGCCAGCTCTTAAGAATCAGATCTTTTTTTTTCTTCCACTGATCTTGGCTCGTCTGTTAGATGTTTATGGTGACCTGGGCTCCTCAGTTGGTTCTCTATGGTGACCTGTTCAGGCCACCAGCTCCAAGATGGTGGTGGGTCTCAGGGCTCTGTCTAACCACTGGATTCCCTGCAAGACTCGAGGTTCCATGGTTGGGCTGCTAGAACCTAAATAGTGGTGCTCTCAGTCCACACGGCTCTGTCTTGTTAGCTGTCTGTGGTGTCCTGAGGCAAGATGTCAGCCTCTGGCTGTACTCCAGGCACTAGCAGGTTGGTGCCCAAGTGGGTTGGCGCAGAGACCACCCACCGAGCTGATCTGGCTCTGGGCACAAGCAAGAGCCTGATGGGGTAGTCGTTGCTAGGCTAGGTCTCTGTCCACGCACCTGAGCTCAGCCACCGGCAGGCAGTCCACAGTGGCCTGAGGGAACATGGCGGCCTGGCTGCAAGCCTGCAAGCAGGTCCCCAGTGGTCAGAGAGAGCCTCCAAGCTGTAAGTGCACAGACCTCCCACCGACCTCCTTTGGCTCTGGGCGTAAGCAAGAGCCTGACCGGGTAGTTGTTTTCAGGCTAAGTCTCTGTCCATGCACCTGAAGCCAGCCAGCAGGCAGTCTGCAGTGACCCAAGGGAAGATGGCAGCCTGGCTGCAAACCTGCGAGCCAGTCCCCAGCGGTTCATTTCTTATTAAAGATTCCCAGTTACAAATTCTGTATAACAAATGACTCATGGAGAGTTTATGTTTTTGATTTTCAAAGCCAAAATCCAAACAAACTGTAACCACAACAGAAATAAACATCAGTATCTTCACCTGTTGATGAATTGTATATCAAATACAACATATTTATAAACGTATAATACCCTTGTAATTGTCAACAGTATTTACAAGAACACTCATTTTCTATTGATCATGTTGTTTGTCTTTTAAAATGGGAGTTGAAGAATAATGAGAATTGAAAAATTGTGTGAGTAACGAAAAATAACTGTTTTTACTATTGTAGAGGACAAGAAAGTTAAAATTAAAGAAAAGACCGAAGAAAAGACAAAGAAGGAAATGAAAGTTGGGAAACAAGAGAAAGAGAAACCAACAGCTGCAAAAGCCAAAGAAACTCTGAAAACACCACCAAAGGCCAAAGAGAGGGATGATAAAGAGAAACCAGCTCTACCCAAGCATGAACAGAAAGGTAAACATTCTGAGGAGGAGGCAGCAGGAGTTCCTAAGAGAAAATTGGGGAAGAAGCAGATGCAGTCAAGTTAAACTCCAAAGAGACTAAAATTAAACCTCAGATGATGTAAAAAGAGATCCAAGCCAATAAGGCCGAAAGGAAGTACAGTCATTAAGTATCAACATACTAATCAATATAATAAAATGCATTCAAATAGATCAATGCATTTTCAAGTGTTTTAAAGAATATTAAGTGAATACCTGGAGTCATTTAAATTTGAAGCTGAATGCTGAAATCTTAGGATTTGGCAGAACAATTAAACAATGGTACAGGTTAGACTCTGGGAAAGGTGGTTTGAAAAATTGACAGCAACAGCATCTCTCATGGAGTTGCTCCACGAGTCAATGCACAAGACAATACAGGAAAAAATTTTAAAACTTTATTTCCTTGATATTGCTGCAATGATACCATTCAGAATATTCACATTGCACTATCAATTCATATCATTGTCATAGGAAACCTCTTATTTGATAAAGAAGTATTGGGCACTTTTCTAGTCTTCTTAAAATTTAACATTAGGATGGTGTGCATAGGACAAATGATCTTTTCATCAACTATGATGTGTTAACTCACTTCTCATTTACAGAGAGGAAATTCTTTAGAGAAAAGTACTCTATGAATTTAAAATGGTCACCATGGGCCTCATTGTCCCACCATTGGGGCATTTTGGGTAACCAAATCCACAGTTACTACAAATCCTGACCTTCACTTCCAGAATATAGGGTCTAACTCAGTTTGATCTGTTTTTGAGGAAGATGTATCTTTTCTTATGAATGTTAAAAAATAAAAACTTTATGTAAATTTTATTCCTTTCAACCTAATTTTATTTATACACTTCCAGAATAAAAAGTTTGGAATATTGATTTCAAGATGATTACAGGATCTTGAAAATATAATGTGTTATCTTTTAAAATAATATCACAAATGTATGTGTTTGCTATAAAAAGATATAATAATGAGAAATACTTTAAATGAATATTTCAGTGTAATACAAATCAGGAAAATTTACTATATGGACATTTGGATTCTAAAATACTGTCTTGGGCTTCTTTAGTTAGCTCAGAAAACCATTCAACATGACTTGAATGTAACCAGAATGCATTTTACTTTTGGGGCTAGAAAGCAATATATTATCTGTGTGGGGGGAGGTATACAATTTTATATCATAAATAGTCTTTTCCTTATAAACTTTGGACAGAGGTGATAAATGATAATAGAAAAAAGAAAAAAAAACTATTCCAGGAATTTAAAGTACAAGTAGTGACTTTTGCTTGAAAAGAAAAAATTGAAAGAAAGGTAGGAAGGAAAGAAGGAAGGAAGAAAGAAAGAAAGAAAATAAGGGAGGGATATGTTATAGAGAGTGATTCTCTGTGTGATATTGCTACTATCTAGGTGTCTTGAACAAATGTATTTTCTATGTCAGTTGAAGAATCAAAATTTAAGAAAAATCTGGAGTGCAAGGTGTAGTGGTGGCAGGAGGTGTTAGAATGAAAGATCAGGTTATGTTTTTGTTTAAGGTGAGAATCTAGTTCCCTGCAGAGCACTATTAGAGAGAGGTGCTCTAAAGAGGGAGAAAGGAACTCTAGAAGCCCAAGTTTCATTTCTCCTCTAGAGCTGAGGGGTTTGAAGAGTCTTTTAGAGGTTTTTAATCACCTAATTTAGGGTTGGTCATTTGAACAAACAGATAGGCTCACAACTTTTGGGCAAAGCCTTGTTAGTCAGGCTGTGAACTTGGAATCCTGGTCCACCAGCAGGGGGCCTCATTGGAGGGAGAAAAAGGATGCCAAGCTGATTTTAAATTGTGTGGAGGAAGCCATCTTGATTATCTGAGGCTTCTGTCCTTATTTGTCAGACTATTTAGAATCTAACTCCTACTAGCCATCACTCTAACTATACAAAGCAGGGTATTGTTAAACACAAATACTATCAATACACCCATGGTGTTACAACTTTGTGAGTAACTGATAGGTTACATACATTCTGGCATATTTCCTATAGTTTTTGTGAAATATTCTTGAGCCTTAGAAAGGAGTAATCATATGATAAATGAGGTCCATATTGTCTATATAAAGAAAAAATATTCTTAGCCTTGTTTTATAGCAAAGTCTCATGTCTACGAAGGAGAAAATATTACCTATTTTAATGTTACTTTTGTCTAACACTGTAGAAATTCCAGGGCCTGGGATAAGGCAGAAACCACCCTTAGAAGTGTTTCAACAAACAAATAGATTTGTAGGCTGGTCTAAAAATGGACCACCTCATTTCAGCAACAAGAATACATACAAATTTTAGAAACATTGTAAGTTTTGACTCACCCTTATTTAGATACTAATGAAAAGGATTCTATGTTTTAGACTTATTATAGTAGAACATTTATTATTTTAAAGATGACAAAGACCCAGCAGAGCTTCATAAATAAATGAATTCTTGGGTATTTATTACTATAAAATAAATATAGTTCTTTTCTGTTTGAAAAAAATAATTTTGAACTACTAAAATGTGTCATACTATATAAATTCAATAAATTTTCTTGGTGCTCAAGCTTTGTCTGCATTTGGTGAGTTAATTTAATACCAATAAAAGGTTTTAAAATGTAAATCATTAAATACAAGGATCATAATAATGTAAGTTTTAAAGATATTGTGATAAAGTTTATGATAATTTACAGTGGATATTAGAGTTAGACTGACCATGGGAGAATTCAAAGTTTATAATAAAATGTCTTTCCATGGGTTGTATATAATTATGCAATTAAAAACAAAAACAAAAAATCCAACTCCTGAAACAATTTTGGATTGTGCGTGGATCAAATATCTTGTTACTTTGTTGGTTTATTTTTCTGGTCTGCATACTAGCAAAGAGCACAAAATGATCACACAATGATTAATCAATTCATTAGGTCATTATTTCTATCATTTGGTGCTGTTGAGTGATTCTCCTAATCATGATTCTGATGAGGAGAATTTCCATGGATTGGACCCTAACTTGCCCTCTGTGCCTTATTCCAGAACTATTAACAGTCTTACTTGGATAGCCAACAAAGATGCTGGGTCCAGCAGCTGGTAACATTCCTAGTTGGAGAATTTTCTTTAGTATACCTCATGTTTCCTTCTCAAAAATTTCACTAGGATGCATAAGAACAATTGCTTTAAAGCAAGGAAAGGATTTTGAATTATCAAATATTTCCTACCCTAATATAACCATGAATAATTCTGTTTCCATATTTAAGAGGTTTTGTAGGTAATGCATGTTATGTATTTTCCTTGGTATGCTCATAAAAATCATAATTTATTCCTTCACAGAGAAAAGTAGTAGCCAAAATAGATGTGTGCCATTTTGTTTGCTCAGTTACATTGTGTCTTCATGTAGAATAGGCAGATGGTGATGACACACTTTCATTGCTTCTTCTTTCTCTATTCTGTCAGATCAGTATGCATTCTGTCGGTATATGATTGACATGTTTGTCCATGGGGATTTAAAACCAGGTATTCCAAACAATTCTTATTGTTGTCTGTCTTAAAAGCCTTTGTTTCTAAGACTGTCAGCTTTATCTGTACTAAGCTATATTTTTAAAAACTTACATAATGCATGTGCAGACCTAGAATTAAAACAACAAAATGCAGAAATGATAACTGGTGCTGGGCCCTTTAACTTTACCTATATTCCCTGCATGGCCTGTTGAAAATGAAGTCAGCTGAAAGCTCAAAGATACTAATATCTTCATACATAAAAATGCAAATATCAATAATATCTTGGAGTGAAGCAATGAGTCACTTGATATGATACCTGATAAATTTAAAAGAAAAGACTTATAGTAAAGAAAAACATCCTTTTTTCAGTGGAGAAAATTCACAATAAAATCCATCACTTCTCAAATAATGAGTCTTATATTTCCAAAACATTTAGATTTTCTTACTTATGGTCTTTTGTTATTCCAGAAAAACACTGAAGGAGTTAGGTAACTTTGGTTCATATCTCTGCAAGGAAGAAAGGCTTTTAATCATACCAATATACTTCTATTCACTCATTCATATCTTTAATTTTTCTACAAAGTATGCTAAGGATAGCTTAATTAAGATGAGTAACTGTATTTCTTATGATTCATAAAATATTTAAAAATCTGATAAGACTAAACACTTTGAATGAAAGCTGACTGTTAAAAACCAACTATACTTTGTTTCCTTAGCTTGTTTGTGGAACTCTTTCTAAAATGTGTATATAACTTGTGTGTATATTCATAATCAAGCATATCATACCTGAAGCAAGTATGTAATAATCTAGTTCTTTTATTTTTAAAAACTTATTGGAATCTTATCACTCTAGAACATTAAGTTACTCTCAGTAATGTTTTCTTTTCCTTTTATTGTATATTTTCTTTATTTACATTTCAAATGTTATTCCCAGTTCCTCCTCTGGATACCTCCTATCCCATCTCCCCTCATCTTGTTTCTATGAGAGTGTTTAGACACCTACCTACCCACTCCCACCTCCCCACACTCGCATTCCCCTACCCTAGGGGTCATCAGGATTTCACAGGTTCAAGGACCTCTCCTTCCATTGATGCTCAACAAGGCCTTCTTCTGCTACATATGCTGCTGAAGCCATGGGCCACATGTATGCTCCTTGGTTGGCAGTTTAGTCTCTGCATGCTCTGGGGGGGGGAATTCTAGTTGATTGATATCTTGGCATCCACAATAGTATCTGCATTTGGTGACTGTATACGGAATGGATCTCCAGGTGAGGCAGTCTCTGCAAGGCCTTTCCTTCAGACTCTGTTCCACACTTTGTCTCTGTATTTCCTCCCTTGAGTATTTTGTTCCTCTTCCTTTTTTTTGTTTTGTTTTGTTTTGTTTTGTTTTGTTTTGTTTTGTTTTTTTCAAGATAGAGTTTTTCTGTGTAGCCCTGGCTGTCTTGGAACTCACTCTGTAGACCAGGCTGGCCTCGAACTCAGAAATCCACCTGCCTTTGCCTCCCAAGTGCTGGGATTAAAGGCGTGTACCACCACTGCCTGGCTTTTGTTTCCCCTTCTAAGAAGGGATGAAGCATCAACACTTTGGTCTTCTGCCTTTTGAGATTTATGTGGTTTGTGAGTTATTCTGCACTTTTTGTCTAATATCTACTTATCAGTGAGTAATACCATTTTGGTTCTTTTGTGACTGGGTTAGCTCACTCAGGGTTATATTTTCTAGTTCCATCTATTGGCCTGTGAATTTCATTAAATCATCGTTTTTAATTGCTGAGTAGTATTCCATTGGGTAAATGTACCATACTTTCTGTATCCATTCCTCTGTTGTTGACATCTAGGTTGTTTTCAGCTTCTGGCTATTAGAGTAGCTAGGTTGCTATAAACACAGTGCAGCATGTGTCCTTGTTATATGCTAGAGCATCATCATCATTATTTTTGTATAAACCCAGGAGGTATAGCTGGTCCTCAGATAGTACTATGTCCAATTTTCTGCAGAACCGCCAGACTGATTTCCAGAGTTGTTGCCCTAGCTTGGAATCCCCACCTGTAATGGAGGAGTAGTGTTCTTTCTCTACATCCTCCCTGGGATCTACTGTCACCTGAGTTTTTTATCTTAGCTATTCTCACTAGTGTGAGGTAGAATCTTAGGGCTGTTTTGATTTGCAGTTCCCTGGTGACTAAGGATATTGAACATTTCTTTAGGTGCTTCTAGGCCATTCAATATTCCTCTGTTGAGAATTTTTTGTTTAGCACTGTATCCCATTTTTTAATAGGGTTATTTGTTTCTCTGGAGTTTAACTTCTTGAGTTTTTTTTTTTTGTTGTTGTTGTTTTTGTTGTTGTTTTTTTGTATATGTTGTATATTAGTCCTCTATTGGATGTAGGATTGGTAAAGATCTTTTCCCAATCTGTTGGTGGCATTTTGTCCTGTTGACAGTTTCCTTTGCCTCACAGAAACTTTGTAATTTCGTGAGGTCCCATTTGTCAAGGCTTGATCTTAGACCAAGGGCCATTGGTGTTCTGTTCAAACTTTTCCCTTGACGCCATGGGTTCGAGACTCTTCCCAACTTTCTTTTTTATTAGTTTTGGTATATCTGGTTTTATGTGGAGGTCCTTGATAGACTTGGACTTGAGCTTTGTACAAGGAGATAAGAATGGATTGATTTGCAACCTTCTACATGCTGACTGCCAGTTTAGCCAGCACAATTTGTTGAAAATGCTGTCTTTTTATCCATTGGATGGTTTTAGCTCCTTTATCAAAATCAAGTGACCACAGGTATATGGGTTCATTTCAGGGTCTTCAATTCTATTCCATTGATCTACCTGTCTGGCTCTGTACCAATACCATACCATTTTTATTACTATTGCTCTGTAGTACAGCTTGAGGTCAGGGATGGTAATTCCTGCTGAAGTTCTGTTACTGTTCAGAATAGTTTTTGATATCCTGTTGTTTTGGTTATTCCAAATGAACTTGCAAATTGCTCTAAGTCTATGAAGAATTGAGTGGGAATTTTGATGGGGATTGCTTTCAGCAAGATGGCTATTTTTACTATATTAATCCTGCCAATGCATGAGCACAAGATACATTCCCATCTTCTGAGATATACAATTTCTTTCTTCAGAGACTTAATATTCTTGTCATACAGAGCTTTCACTTGATTTCTTGGAATCAGACCAAGGCATTTTATATTATTTGTGACTATTGTGAAGGGTGTCATTTCCCTAATTTCTTTCTCAGCCTGTTTATCCTTTGAGTAGAGGAAGGCTACTGATTTTTTTGAGTTAATTTTATATCCAGCCCCTTTGCTGAAATTGTTTATCAGCTAAAGTAGTTCTCTGATGTAAGTATTGTGGTTACTTTCATATACTATCATATCCTATAAAAATAGTGATATTTTGATTTCTTCCTTTCCAGTTTGTATCTTTTTTGTCTTATTTTGTTGTCTAGTTGGTCTGGGTAGAATTTCAAGTACTATGTTGAATAGTACTTGACAGAGTTGGCAGTCTTGTCTAGTCCCTGATTTTAGTGGGATATTTTCAAATTTCTCTACATTTAGTTTGATGTTGTCTACTGGTTTGCTATAAATCACTTTTACTATGTTTAGATATAGTCTTTGAATTCCTGGTCTTTCCAAGAATTTTAACATGAATTGCTGATGAATTTTGCCAAATGCTTTTGCAGTATCTAATGAAATGACCATCTGTTTTTTTTTATTTTGTTTGTTTATATAGTGGATTATGTTGATGAATTTCTATATAATGAACCATCCCTGCATCCTTGGGATGAGGCCTACTTGATCATGATGGATGATTGTTTTGATGTGTTTTTGGATTCGGGTTTTGATAATTTTATTGCATATTTTTACATCAGTATTCATAAGGTGAATTGGTCTGAAGTTCTTTTTCTTAGTTGGGTCTTTGTGTGGTTTAGGTATAAGCTTAACTGTGGCTTCATAGAATGAATTAGGCAGTGTTTCTTCTGTTTCTATTTTGCAGAATAGTTTGAAGGGTATTGGTACTAGGTCTTCTTCAAAGGTCTGATAGAATTCTGCACTCATATCATTCTGTTTTTTTCTTCTTCTTTTGTTTTTTGGTTAGGAGACTTTTTTATTTATTTTTATTTTTTATTGGATATATTCTCTATTTACATTTCATTTTCCTTTTTTGGTTCCCCACCCCCCAAAGGTCCTACATGCCCTTTTCCCTCCCCCTGCTCCCTCATCCACCCCTTCCCACTTCCCTGTTCTGGAATTCCCCTACACTGATGCTTTGATCCTTTCCAAAACCAGGGTCCACTCCTTTCTTCTTGTCAGACATCATTTGGTATGTGAATTGTATCTTTGGTGTCCCAAGATTCTAGGCTAATATCCACTTATCAGTGACTGCATACCATGGGTATTCTTTTGAGACTGGGTTACCTCACTTAATATAGTGTTCTCCAGCTCCATCCATTTCTCTAAGAATTTCATGAATTCATTGTTTCTAATGGCTGAATAGTATTCCATTGTGTATATATACCACATTTTTTGTATCCATTCCTCCGTTGAGGTGTAAGATCCGAATGAAAAAACGGGGGTACTCCAGCACCCCATGCCTCAAAAACCGGCACCCCAAACACTCACGAGAGACAGACCTGATGCAATTTGCAAGAGGATTTTAATTTCCAGAGCTCTGGGGGGTTACAGCCTCCCCACGCAGGGTAAAAGAAGTAAGCCCAGTGCGGACTGGCTTGCCTTGGCCTTTTATAGACTTATAACAGAACCCGCCTACCACAAGCTTCTAAGCCAATCAGTTCAAACCATCCGAACCCATGCTCTCTGACAACCTACCAGCCTCTCATAGAGGCCGGAAGAACTAGTTAAGTCATTTCCGGTTACGTAGCCGCCACGCAGTGTCACGCCCACCCTCCCCCACTGGCGTTGGGGACCCAAGTGCCCCCCACGTGCCCAGGCATGGGGGATTCCTAGCTTATAACCTTATCCTTTCATTCCCCACTTCCTGTCTTGTTAATAGTTCTAACCTTAGAACTAGGAGAATTAAAGGTCAACCTCTTCTTGTCTCAGAAGGCTCTTATACTGCTGTCTAAGTACCATAATCTGGACCGGACTCACCTGGTCCCTGATGAAGGCAACTAACTTATTGACTGTATAAGTCTAACTGTAAGCAACAGGAGCATTATCATTAGGGGTCCTATCAGGGCAGAAAACAGGGTGGTCAAGAGTACAAGATAAGGGTCTTTTCACTGAGTCTTAAAGTTTCCCTCGTGGTGGCATCTAATGTAGACCATATCTCCAACTTGGAAGCGATGTGGGACTTGCGGATCTCCTCCTGAGTAGGCCTCCGGGACCTCGATTCCTTATCCATTGGAGCGCCTCAAGCCTAGAGAGCAAAGGTCCAGTCTCTGTGATCAATTTGGTGAGGATCTCTTTCACCAGGGTTCCAGCAACTGTTTCTGAAGCCTTCTTTGACAGATCTAGTAACCTGTCTGGAAGCAGCGAGGAGTCTCTGACATGCCTAGAGCATTAACGTGGACAGTTTGAGCCAAATCTCATGTTGTGGTACACCTCTCGGGAGGACCCAGTAGATGACAAAGAAATTGGGGTAACAAAGAGGATTAAAATGGCAAGGACTATTCAGAAACAAGGGGAGAGGCACCACCCAGCCTAAGCCAGTCTCCAAGGTCAATTTAGTTAAGGTCTCTCATAGGGTTTTGTTTATTTTCTCTAGCTGTCTTGAGCCCTGGCGACAGTACATCCAATAACGTTTCCAATTAGTCCCCAATATCTGTCAATTTCTGACTTACCTTAGAAACAAAAACAGAACTATTGTCTGATCCAATTACCTTGGGCACTCTGAAACTCGGGAAAATTTCTTTTTCTTTTTCTTTTTCTTTTTCTTTTTCTTTTTATTTAGATTTTTTATTGGATATATTCTATATTTACAATTCATTTCCCTTTTTCTGGTTCCCCACCCCCAAAGGTCCCACATGTCCTTTTCCCTCCCCCTGTTCCAATTTCTTTTAACCCTGGCTGCTGTTTCCTGCCTGCTAAGGGAAGTCTCTATCTAGATTAAGTATCTACAAGTGCTAGAAGATATTCATAACCATACTTTCCTGTCTTATCTTTTATAAAACCTCTATATCCTCTAGGTTGTTCTCTTCTAGGTCTTCTGCCCTATTTACTCTTTGCTGCATAAGCATTCACTCTCTGGCATACCTTACACTGTTTTATTGATCCCTTAAATTAGTTCATCTGTGCATTTGCCCTGGCGAGTCCTTGGCTTACTCTCTGGGGAGTATAATTCTCCCTTCTTGTGTGCACCTTTCCTTGGTAATAGTTGGCCAGATAGCTAGCAATCTCAATCCTTTTTTCTTCAGCATATTTTAAGTGAGGCTATCTCTTAATTTTGTCCCATTTTTCAGTGGGTGTCTCTTGCAGACCCACAACCAGTATAGGCTCCTGTATATCCACTCTTGGAGCCATTTGCTCTGCCAGGCTATTGCCCACTGAGTCTTTTCCCTTTTGACACCCTGGGCAGAGGGTGATTGATACGGTTGTTGGCTTCATTAGGGCATCTAAGAGGTCCAAGATTTCCTGTTGGTTTTCTCTGATGTGAGCAGTCCTTTTGGCATATACACCTGTGGACGCGGGCTGTGGCAAAGGCATACCTGTTGTCCATGTGGATGTTGATTTTCTTGCTGTGTCCAAGTTCCAAGGTCTTGGTAAGGGCCATTAGCTCCACTTTCTGCGTTGACATGCCAGGGGTAAAGATTCTTCTATCCAGATGCCATTTGTGCTGCCCACCATAGCAACACCTGCTTGTCCCTGTCCTTCACGGAGAAAATTGCTCCTGTCTGTAGCAACTTTCAGCAGGGGTCAGTCTCTCTTTTTGGGCCAGTTGCTGCAGCCCTTTGGACAGTAAGTATATCTGTCCTCCCCACCATTTTGGAGAGTATGCCTTGCTCCAACAGTTAGGAACATCCTGGGGTGACCTTAAATGAATGGGTTACCCATCCCATCCCTAGGTCCATTGTTCTTCGGGTAGTCCATGAACATATTTTGGTGCCAGTGGCTTCTTGGACCCTAGATCTTTTCTTGGAAACAGGGCCATTGGGTTGGAAGACCGTGTGTTAAGTCCCTGTGTCCATCAAGAACTGAGTGGGTTTCTGTTTCCCTCTCACAGTTATCCAGGGTTGGGGGAGGTGGTCAGAACACCCATCTCCCCTAGTCATTGTCTTTATCCAGGGATAACACCTTTGTAATTTGTGGGCACTTCTCCCAAGACCTGGGAGTTCTTGCTCCCATCTTGTTAGGGCACACTCTGGCTCAGTGGCCTCTCCATATAGTATGCACATTGATTCCTTTCTGCCCTTTAGCCAGGATTCTCTGTAGCTTCCTTCTCTGTCATTTTTTTCTTTCTACTCTGTCTTCCTGTCTCATCAAACTATACTAAATCTCTCTATAGACTTTTCTAACAACCTGCACCACCAAATCTCTCTACAGACCTTCTAAATAACTTGTACCAAATCCCTCTACATACTTTCTCAGCAAACTAAAGTCCTTCTAGTCTGGGGTGTATAGCAAAATGCTTCTGAGCTGCACTAGAAAGGCTGCCAGTGACTCCTCTGGTCCCTACTTAACCTCACATACCTTCGCCAAATCTGTAGGCTGTCATGCTCTCGAGACCTGCCAATGGAGTCTGGTGTCGGTCCTTCAGGTGCCTCTTACCTTTCGTCCGAGGGGGTATTCTTTTCTGACTTCCTGTATTACAAATAAAACAGTCTCAAAGAGATTAATCAGTCTCTTGGGAAATATGTCTTTAATGAGGGTGTCACCATGAATCAGGATAGGTGGTCTCAGATCTTCTGCTCCATTCTGTGGTCTTCTCTAAATATAAATTGTGCATAACATCCAATCTCTGTCAAACAGAATCTTTGTCATCTTTACTATCTTGAAAGACTAAAAGAATTAACACCTGACTCATGTTTTGGCTATAAATTTTATATCACCTGAAAATCATTTCTTTAAATATATATCTGCTTTCAAGATTAAAGAGCTTGAGCTGACTATGAGACTAACAGTTTTTATCCCCATCAGAAATCCAAGAGTGACCAATATTAACTGAAAATATAGAAAGCTTAATACACCTTTTAAGACTTAGCCAAATGATAAGACTCCTAAACACCTGAACAGTTTATACTTCAAAATGTTGGAACATTGGTCTTCAGCCTTCTGGCACAAGAACATCTGACAGACTTAAAGAATCAGGAATTATTAAGTCATATAATAATCTATAGACACGTTGAGTTTGTTTGTAAATGAAGAGGCAATCTTGTTGCTCTCTCTCTCACCATAACACAAGCAACTCTAATTAAAACATTGAAAACACCCTAATAATAAACTCAGAGCCTTATAATTTTGTATGGCCCCAAACTCATAGGCTTAAACATTTCAGATATATAATAATAACAGCAAGAAAGGACTGGGTGTAAATCCTGCATTTTTACATTTTTAGTATTAATACCAATGAAAACCTTGATTTTGTATCAAAATAAAATCAGTATCAAATAAGAATTTATGCCTCGAGCATAATATAATTCTCAAAACAAGATTTTAGTATCACCTAGACAGATTTTTTTGCTTAATGTTTCAGAATCTAGTCTTCTAGAGGTCCCCCTTATTTTGACCTCTTTCCCAGAGAAACAATAAAACCACAAAGCTTAACATTATATCTATTATAATAATTTAAACAATTTAAAATAAGTGAAATAAGCCATCTGTAACTTAAACTCAGAATTCCTACATCCGCCACTTTGAGTGTCTTATTAAAAATTATTTCCCCCACTAGGAGGCCTTACAGCTTAAATATTTTGTCTCTTTCTTGTTCTAACATGGCGGGCTGGAGTCACGTGACCTGATCTTGCCGCCAGACCCTAACATGGCGGACCTGAGTCATGCGACCTGATCTTACCACCACAGAGCCCACCATGGCAGGCCTTTCAGTTGGTCTAAATTCTTAACAAAATTATCAGTCGGTCTAAATACCTATGTGTCAGTCATCTAAGTCCGAGAACACAAGAATATACAAAACACAGAGTAACAATCACCACATAGACAGCCTGACACTGCTACCATCAGGCGTCTAAATTCAAGAACCCAGAGCAAGGAAAATCAACATACAATCTGCTGTTAGATAGGCCCAATTTCAGATACCGAATGTTCCTGCTCCTGCTCCTGCTCGTTGCAGAAACCAAATACAGAGAAGAGCCTCCTCCAGGGTCCTCCGGACCTCAGTGGTTTCGACTGCCAGTCGAACTCTCCGCACCAAGACAGGCTTAGTAGATAAAAGCACACAAGAACAGTAATGCACAAAACAGAAACCAACAGATTCAAGCCTTTACAACGCATCTGCATCTCCTACAAGCACAGACGTCGGCCAATGACTGGCACCGGAGTCTACTAGGCATCCCTGGCAGACTTACCTACATCCCAGAGCATCCCCTGGGGTCTCGGTAGCCTGTGGCCCGAGGGTGTCCCCTCCCACGGCCTCTGTGTCCTTACAGTTCACAGTGGCAGCTGCCCAGAGTGGGATTCCACATCCACTCTCTCTGTAAACACACATACAGACCGCGGAGTCGCATTCAAACACTCAGGACAATCAGACATCGGCTGGCCGGCACACACACACTTCAGAGGGGGTCCCCTTACCTCCAAGTTGTTTCTCTAGTGTGTAGGGGTGCCCGCATGTTCCCGGCCAATGCACCAGATGTAAGATCCGAAAGAAAAAACAGGGGTACACCAGCACCCCATGCCTCGGAAACCAGCACCCCGAAACACTCACGAGAGACAGACCTGATGCAATTTACAAGAGGATTTTAATTTCCAGAGCTCTGGGGGGTTACAGCCTCCCCACGCAGGGTAAAAGAAGTAAGCCCAGTGCGAACTGGCTTGCCTTGGCCTTTTAAAGACTTATAACAGAACCTGCCTACCACAAACTTCTAAGCCAATCAGTTCAAACCATCTGAACCCACGCTCTCTGACAACCTACCAGTCTCTCACAGAGGCCAGAAGAACTAGTTAAGTCATTTCCGGTTACGTGGCAGCCACGCAGTGTCACGCCCACCCTCCCCCACTGGCGTTGGGGACCCAAGTGCCCCCCATGTGCCCAGGCACGGGGGATTCCTAGCTTACAACCTTATCCTTTCAAGGGACATCTGGGTTCTTTCCAGCTTCTGGCTATTATAAATAAGGCTGCTATGAACATAGTGGAGCATGTATCCTTATTGCATGCTGGGGAATCTTCTGGGTATATTCCCAGGAGTAGTATGGCTGGGTCCTCCTGCAGTATCATGTCCAGTTTTCTGAGGAAACGCCAGACTAATTTCCAGAGTGATTGTACCAGCTTGCAGTGGAGGAGTGTTCCTCTTTCTCCACATCCTCGCCAACACCTGATGTCTTCTGAGATTTTAATCTTAGCCATTCTGATTGGTGTGAGGTGAAATCTCAGGGTTGTTTTGATTTGCATTTCTCTAATGACTAATGATGTTGAACATTTTTTTTAAGGTGTTTCTCAGCCATCCGAATTTCTTCAGGTGAAAAGTCTTTGTTTAGCTCTGTACCCCATTTGTGGATTGGGTTATTTGGTTTTCTGGGGTCTAACTTCTTGAGTTCTTTGTATACATTGGATATTAGCCTTCTGTCGGATGTGGGGTTGGTGAAGATCTTTTCCCAATTTGTTGGTTGCCGATTTGTCCTTTTGACAGTGTCTTTTGCCTTACAGAAACTTTGTAATTTTATGAGGTCCCATTTGTCTATTCTTGATCTTAGAGCATTAGGGAAATGACACCCTTCACAATAGCCACAAATATAAAGTATCTTGGTGTGACTCTATCCAAACAAATGAAAGATTTATATGACAAAAACTTCAGGTCTCTGAAGAAGGAAATTGAAGAAGACCTCAGAAAATGGAAAAATCTTCCATGCTTGTGGGTTGGCAGGATTAATATAGTTAAAATGTCAATGTTGCCAAAAGCAATATACAGATTCAATGCAATCCCCATCAAAATTCCAACTCAGTTCTTCATAGAGTTAGAAAGAGCAATACTCAAATTCATCTAGAATAACAAAAAAAACCCAGGATAGCTAAAACTATCATCAACAGTAAAAGAACTGGGGAATCAATATCCTGGACCTCAAGCAATACTACAGAGCAGTAGTGTTAAAAACTGCATGGTATTGGTACAGTGACAGGGAAGTGGATCAATGGAATAGGATTGAAGACCCAGAATTGAACCCACACATATATGGCCAATTGATCTTCAACAAAGGAGCTGAAAACATCCGGTCGAAAAAAGCCTTTTCAACAAATGGTGCTGGGTCAATTGGAGGTCAACATGCAGAAGAATGAGAATTGATCCACTCTTATCTCCTTGCACTAAGCTCAACTCCAAGTGGATCAAGGACCTCCACATAAAACCAGACACACTAAAACTAATAGAAAAGAAACTGGGGAAGACCCTTGAGGACATTGGCTAAGGGGGAAAGTTCCTGAACAGAACACCAATAGGTTGTGGGACTTTTAATGACTGCTTCTATTTCTTTTGGTGTTATTGGACTGCTTAGATGATTTATCTGATCCTGATTTAACTTTGTTGCCTGGTATCTGTCTAGAAAATTGTCCATTTCATGCAGATGTGATTTTTAAATCAGAATCTTGATTTTTCCATTGTGTTGGGATATCCATGATCTCTGGTGGGAGAACTGGGTTCTGATGATGCCATGTAGCCTTGGTTTCTGTTGCTTTTGTTCTTGTGCTTGCCTCTTGCCATATGGTCATCTCTTGTGGTTAGCTGGTCTTGCTGTGTCTGACTATAGGCTTGTCCCTTCTGTGTGCCTGTGAGCCTGTGATCTTAGGTATGTCAGCACTCCTGGGAGATTAGCTCTCACCTGGCAGAATTTGGGTACAGAGAGTTGTGGCACAGGATAAGCTCCCATTTACATATGGAAACTGGAAGGTTCTAGTCTAGGCTGTTTTCTGGTTCCTTTGTCCTGTAGTTTCCTGGTGTATTACACTTAGGCAAGGTTTTGAGCAATGGTGGTAGTCTCACCTGTGATCTTAGGTGTATCTGCAGTCCTGGGAGACTAGCTCTCTCTGGGTAGGATCTGTGTACAGAGTGCTGTGGCACAGGATAATCTCCTGGGTTCAGATCAAAACTCCATTTCTTTATGCACCTTACTTCCCAAGACTGTTGAAATGAACTTGTGGCACATTGGCTTATGTTTATTAATCTAGAAATCATGGATTGATATCTAAGGAACATGAGTTCAAGATCACTGGTAGATTGGTAGCAAGAAGCAAAGTCAAAGAAAATATTAAAAGTATCAAAATTAATGTGTATATTCTCCCTCTTCTTTCTCTCTTTTTGAAATAGAAGCTTACTGGACAGAGAAAGTAGAGTTAGAATATCAGAGAAAAACTCAGGCAATGCATACACCATTTTCAATGTTCTCCAAATCATCATTTCCAAGTGTGTTTGTCAAATTAGAAGGAAAGATACACATGATTACAAAGGTGTCAAGGCAAGTCTGTATGAAGTCTTAAAATATCTTCCCACCATTGACTTGATTTGATAATTTACTTTCTACTGGATTCCTTAAATACCTTTTAAAATATGTAGGACCATTCCTGTCATAAGACTGGATGTGTAGAATTCAAATGACTTGGTCAATTTCTCTCTCTCTCTCTCTCTCTCTCTCACACACACACACACACACACACACACACACACACACACACACGGGGAGAGAGAGAGAGACAGAGACAGAGACAGACAGAGAGACAGAGAGAGAATTGGGCATTTTTCTAGGTTCCAGTCAGTGGCACCAAGTCTGACTTACTGACAGAGATGGCAAGCTGCAAGGGCTCTTTCTGCTTGAACTATGAAGCCTATAATGGGAAATGAAGCAGAATCTGTATGTTGTATTCTTTGAAAAGAATGAAACTGCAAAGAACAGGAAATTCAAAGGAAGTGGAAAGGTCCTGTTTGAAAGGGTTAATGTTTAAAATTAAGATTCTTTCATCAGGAAATTCACAGAGAACAATTTATGTTCTGGAATGGCAGATTCTGAAGAGTGAGATATCCTAGCTCACTGTAATGCACAAAGTAGAAGAATAAATATACTTACTATTCCAGCTGTTAAGTAGTGATAGGAGAATATGTGAAGATTCCAAATCCCAAATAACCTGCTTAGTGCATGCCAAGTTGCAAGGAACATTGTATTTTCACATATTATATATAATTAACACTTAATGTTTTAATTAGTAAGAGGTTAACTGTGGTGTGGAACTTGGAAGTGATGTAAGAAATGGAATGTCTATGAAAATAAATAGAATCATTCATAATTAAAAATCACGAGTATTTTTTTTTTTGTTATTCATTAATCCCAGATTGAACACAATCAAGGGTTTAGGAATAAAAAAGGAAGAGTTAGATCAGTTGGTGAAGTTGCCTCATGCAAAGCTTAACTATCTGTTGATTCCTGGGACTCACAGCACGCAAGAGCAGAGCTAACTCTTATATTCTGACATCTAACATTCACAGATAAAATTTTAAAATATTATAATATAAAATATACTAAAAGTTCATGCTTGTGGAGTAGTAGGAGGAAATAAACTAAGTAATAGAAAAGCTTCATCATAGAGTTGATTTGTATAGCACAAATTCTAATCCTCACAAATTCCAGAGGAAAGCCATCACTTCTTCCTGCTGTCCAGAAGATAATGTATATCTGAGGAAATTGAAAAACCAATGAAACATTTGATTAAATGCTGATGAATACCAGCTGGTAACTTTGTTTGTACATGAATGAAAGAGGAAATGATCAAGGCCATGACCTTGACTGTGAATTTGATATGTTACCAAGACAATGATGTTAACAGACTAAATAAGTGATGAATCAAGATTGGAAAACACCAGAAAATAAATGGATATATTTTAGTGACAAAATGTAGGATAATTGTCTAATCAATTGCAACTCATACTTGATATAAATCCTTTCAAAGATTTAAACAGAAATGTAATGAAAAAGTGACAGTGCATAAAGCAAGATCAGGAAGTATATTTTTAATGGGATGGGAATAGAGGGAAACTGCAAAATATTGATGAAGCCAGTGTATTTATAACACTGTCTTCAATAATGAAGTTTAGGAGTTATTGCTGCAGTGTTAGTGGATATCTTATACACATGACTTGGCAATACTGTAATACTGTAAATCCAAGCACTACACACTGTGTAAGTTCTTACCACAGTATGTAAGCACTTACCACAGTGTAATTTCACACACTGTAGAGGTATCCCTGACATCTAGGTTGAAAAGACATGTGGAGAACTATGTTCTAAAAAGAACACAGCCAAAGTATAGGTATCCATTCGTTATTTCATTAAGTAACACTTTCTTTCTTCATCTGGATTATTTTGATCTGTATTTTATTTTATCCTATTATATTATTTAGAGAGCAATATAATCCACTAAATTTGCTATGAAAGTAAAACTCATGTGCTCTAATTCAGATCCCAATGGTTACTAAAACACAACTTGTCGAATCTCTTGATTTCTTAGGTCTCCATTTCCTCCTCTAAAATACAAGACTAATAATATGAGTGGAAATACAGAATTTTAACATTGCCTAAGGATCACATATTATGTACAATAAAGACTTAAAGTGTATTTTATTAAGTCTGAGTTGTAGGGAAAACTAGACTCTAGAGATAACAGCAGTAAACAAAGTATTGATATATGAAGCTCAGAAGGACTTTTTGTAAAGTATATTTCTATTTATCATACATATGGAAACACTAGGGAAAAAAGGTCATTTCCTGTTACTATTGAAAAAGAAATAAAATGTGGTCAATACTTATAGCTGTAGTCTAGCTTATATTTTATTAATATTAAGCAATTGGCTTTATGAGTAATTATGATAATAGAATGGACTCTGTGGTTTATACATACTTGAAATATGATTTTTATAATATAAAATTATATTACATGTTCCAGGTAATGATTATGGCATTAACTTATAGGTATAGGACATGGAAATAAAATCATGCCTTTACATATTGAAATCAAAATATTCAGATAAATGGCAGTTTCACAATGATTTTTTCCAGTAGTTATCAAAAATATATTTTTCTCATTTTTACTTAAAATTTATAACAGATAAAATTGTTCAAACATATGGAATACTATAATATTTTTACAAACAGTGATACATTGTTATCCAAGTAATGGATATGCCCATTAATGTCCAAGTAAGTGTAAGCATTCTTCTTTCTCAAATGTTCATCAGTTTTTGTACTAAAACATTGGAAATATTCCAGGCAGTAGTAGGTAGTGCATACTTTAATCCCAGTACTTGGAGGCAGAGGTAGGCAGATCTCTGAGTTTGAAGCCAGCCTGGTCTACAGAGCAAGTTCCAGTACAGCCAGGGATACATAGAAAATCCCATCATGAACAAACAAACAAACATCCAGTGTAGGATTGCTTCAGATGTTCCCTCTCCTGTATAACTACATCTCAGTACATTTACTGATGAATGCATTTTTTAAAAATAAGGTGAGATACATAGTGAAATAATAATTTTCACAACTGTAAAATATTTTAGGTTTCCAAAGGATAAGAACATTTCCAATTAAGCTACCTTAAATTATGTCATACACAACAGTGGTGAAAGAACACATTCAAAATCTAAAGAGTTCAGAATATTAAAAGATGTTAAAGATAAAAGAAAAGCTTTCAGACATAATCTTGAGTTCATTTACTATAGCTTATGTCACTAAATTACATTAAATCTCATGCCTACCATAATTCTACTTGAATTCCTTATTCATTTAACAGGGCAAATCCTAAACTCTATCAGGAATCTAGAACAAAAAGCTTTTTTATAACAAGTCAATCAGTTAATTAGTTTGTTTGTTTTCAATATATCCTGAATGCAGTTTCCCCTTCTTCTACTACTACCAGTACTCCCCATACTCCTTACCATTTGACCCTCCAACTTTGATATCTCCAAAATCTACTACTCCCTCTGAAAGCAACAGCCCTCCCCAAAATATCCACCGAATATGACATAGCAAAATGTAATAAGACTAGGTACAAACCCTTATATCTAGGATGATCAAGGCAACCTAGGAGGAAGAAAAGGATCTAAAGAGCTGAGGAAAGATTCAGAAACACCTCTTATACCTAGTGTTAGGAGTTCCTCAAGAACACCAAGCTACACAGCCATCACAAATACTTAAGGGACCTAGCACAGACCCATGTAGACGCCATGATTACTTCTCCCCCATCCTGATCAGACCTTCCATTAAGTGTAGAAATAGTGACTGAGCTGTATCACTAGCTCTTTCAGAGTCTCTTGTTTGATAAACAAGTTTAGAAGCATTGTCTCCTTGCAGAATTTTAATTTTTCTATATATGTTGAACACTATACCAAACTCCAGTAGCAATAGTTAGTGTTACTGGTGGTAGGCTGTTCAGCCAGCTGCTCAGTGTTCTTTGTATAGGTCTACAATTTCTGCTTGAGACAGCACATTTTTACATTTTGGTTTTCTGTATTATTTTAAGGCAATATCATGTTATTGGCATTACTCCACTGGCATTGGAGTAATGAATATTTTGAGGCAGTAGTTTTTATGTTTATAACTCTATCAGCACTAGGGGGATATATTCAAAACCATTCTACTTATTAGTGTCAAGGCAGAAATGAAGCCATAGAACAAACTCTACATTCATGCACACCACTGCACTGTGGTTGTTATTCACTGATCACATTGGTTCTGTATGTATCCTTATACACCTGGTTTATCTTAGATCTCAACAAGAAAAAATATTGTTGAAAACTATTATTTTTAGGTTTTTGGGTCTTCAATGCAGGGTCTTTCTGAATAGCTCTGCTAGACTTGTTACTCACTACAGATCCCAAGTTCACCTCGAACTCACAGCAATTATCTTATGTCAGCCTCTCCAAGTATTGGGATTACAAATTTGTGCTACTATTCTTGTTTTAGGAATGAGTTTTTGAGTTAAAGATAGAAGGAATAAAGTTGTAAAAAGTGAACTAAATAGCAAAAAAAAAATAAAATAAAATAAACCAGCCCTATGGGCAGGACCTATGTGACCATGCTTCCTTTTAAGTTAGAACATATTCTACTCCAGAACCTGCCTTTTGCCTTTGCACTAATTTATTTACAAGCATTTTATTACCCTTTGGAAATATTCACCAATATATTTACTTAGTAATTCTGTTTGGTGTTTAATATGTTGTTTGTATGGATAAAAATGCCACCAACAACTTCTTTCCATTTTATCTTCATTTTCCAGTGTTTAGTTATTGAACAGAAACTTGTGTCTTTCCTAAAGACAGAGAGTGAAAATAGACAGGGCACTATCACTATATATCACCAGGTAACCTACTGAGAATATTTAAAGCCTATTCTAAAATAGTGTGAAAAGGAACAAAAAAATCCAGAATAATTTGAAAAACTGTAAATAATCAAACTTCCTGGAAAATCAAACTAATGACTTAATGTTCTATATAGTAGTCACACAACACCTAATCATGTTCCATGCACTATAATACATGAACCTGATTATATATAAAATCTGGGAGTTTTCCCAGAGGACTATAATATTTCATGTTATTATATACAGTTCCTAAAAGACACTGGTAAATTATGCACATTATTTCAAGTCATAAAACACTATCAGTTATACTCAATTTAAATCAGGAAGAAAGATTACCTGGCTGCCAAATATGCCATTCATCTGTGAATGTAATTGTGTATTTACTTGCAACATAGAACCCATTAAATAACCATTGTTAACTATTAACATAACACCACTTTATCCATTATCTATGACACATTTAAATTTCAGCTTTATGACTATTGTTGAAGAGATACAGGGGTGTAATATTTTTAATCAAGAATCCTGCCGGGCGTGGTGGTGCACACCTGTAATCCCAGCACTTGGGAGGCAGAGGCAGGTGGATTTCTGAGTTCGAGGCCAGCCTGGTCTACAGAGTGAGTTCCAGGACAGCCAGGACCACACAGAGAAACCCTGTCTCGAAAAAGAATCCTGTAAAATATTTTTTCTTCTAAGGAAATATTTTAAGTTCCTTTCTCCTCTTGATGAAAGATTCATTTTAAAGCATCTCTTTAGCCTTTTCTAGTTTCTCTGTTTTGATTAG
Source organism: Apodemus agrarius (assembly GCA_964023405.1). NCBI lineage: Eukaryota > Metazoa > Chordata > Mammalia > Rodentia > Muridae > Apodemus > Apodemus agrarius. The sequence continues at coordinate 642,405 of OZ030027.1, read as the reverse complement.
AAACTGAATTATTTCATGTGTCAGAGAAAAAACAGAGGATAGACTTTTCACCCATAGTAGAGACAAATATTGGGACAGGCGGCTGCAGAAACCCTTCATTTTACCAAGGCTTTGATAGTGTGGGAATTGTTTAACAGGTTATGAAAAAGTGACAAATGGCTTATTTTCATATCAATTAATTCTTTGTCTAATACAGAAGCAGCCCTGTTTTTGAAATACCATATTAGGAAGTTCTCCTGTTTGGTTAGGAGGATGGCTCAGTGGATAAAGTGTGTAATGTCAGGATTTCTTATGATTACACGAAGGCCATATGTGTGTGATGGCTACCTGTAAACCCTCAAAATGAAGGCACAGGGACATTGCTCTAGGAGAAGCAGGTTAGCTTGGTTAGCTTGGTTAGCTTCCAGTTCGTGGAGAGACCTTGCCTTAATAAATAAAGTCAAAATTCTCCATTGAATACACCCAATGTCATTTTGGGCCTCTATGTTTTTATATGCACACACATAAGTATACAGGCATGCAAAATATTTCTCACATTACCATTGAGAATGACAACTAAGATAATATCAGCAACTAAGAACTTTGTTGTGTGAGATGGAACTGCATCTGAGGGAAAGGCCTAGTAGCTTTAATAATTGTGAGGATCTTGAGTAGTGATAATATTGAGGGGACTCTGGTGACTCATGGGTCATTTCATTCAGATCTCATACAGCTCTGTTAGATGTCTTATAACTTTACCTACCTCAGACAAGTCAGAATTGATGTGAGAAGGGAGCTTCAGAATTGGTTCAGATGGCTGTATATTATCCCCAGGATTCTAGCAGAATTACAAGGTTAGTTTTAAAAGAATGCTAACATCTCCCTTTTCCATCACTTAGTTTGCTAACTGATATAGTTTATAGCAAATGAACAGTCTTCCTTTGTTGTAATGAAAATTGTAACAATTACTTGATTAGTAAATAATATTATTGTAAACTTTATCTATATTAATAATGATGATCAATGAACAAATGATCAATGAGCAATGAATATCTTAATAACAGTTATTCAGTATGTTAGCCTTGATGAGAAAGCTATTTATGTATACCTCAATACATAAGTGAAATCTTAACTTTTAGCTCCAATTTGAATTATGTAGTTTTATTTGGAACCACATATATTGAATTCAGTGTAATTGTGTTCCTCATTTACTTATAAACCTCATATATTAAATATTAACCAAGCAGAAAATTTTATACCATAACCACCCCTAACATTTAATATCACAGAGAATGTGCACACTTAATTGCATGAAGATTGATAGATATTTTTATACTTAAAAAGACTCCAGAGTCATAATTTGAATTTACTATCTTTTAGTAATCATTCCAACCTAAAGTCAAAATGTATGATACTTTTATTTTAAGTCACCTTCATGGGAAATAAAGTAAAATGTCCATTAGTAAATTTCTTATTATAATATAGAATATAACATGTAAAATGATTTATTAAATTGATATGATAATTTCTCTACCATAATTGCACATATCTGTCCTATAATATGAATCTTCCATTAATTGAAAAGTTTTATCCAAATACTGTATTTTAGACTTCTTTAATGATTATTTTATATAGCTTTAAATACTTTACTCATTCTCTGTTCCTTCAGCTGCTTTTAAATGTCAGACACAAATGCAATATGAGTTTGTAGAAAGAAGGAAATATTCCAGTTCTTTACATTTGGCTAATTATTAGGAAAAAAATCACATGAAATTTTCAAGTCCTCAACTTCTTTGATTTCCTCAGTAAAACATGAGCCATCTTTATGCTCAGAAATATTCAAGTTACATTTATGGAGGTGAAAGTCTTTAGATTAAAACATACAACAATTATATATTCTTGCCAGTTATGGGGAATCATTAGATATTTAGAATACCTTATATATCATTAAATAATATTTAATACATCATTAAAATGATATATTATCATTGAGTGAATTGTTTCACAAATACTTAATTTTTTAGCTTGAACTTAGACACAACCACAACGTATAGACAATATTATATTTCACTGAAATATGACTATTATAGTCTAAAAAATTAGTAAACTTCCTCTAATAATAATTAAACAATTCTGATTTGCAAGTAATTGAAATAATAGTTTTTCTATATGTTTTTGAAAGTGTTTCCCATTATACTAAGAACTGAAAACCTAAAATTCAGTCTTATGCATATTAAAATATTCTAAGTACAGCATGCTAACTCAGCAGTTAGCTACATTCCTTCATTCCTTCATTCATTTCCTACTTCATTTAGCCATTCATTTCATTTTAATAAATATTTTCACTTAATTAATAGGCATTGAGGATCACAATAGATATAGTCTGGTGTAGACTTAAAATAACTTGAAACGAATAAAACCATTGATGCCTGGAGAATCATGGAGCATATGTGATGTTAGTGGCTGTCAAGTACTGTCGTGTATATATTAATATAGAGTCAAATCAAAAAACTGTAAACAGAATCAATCTTTGAATAATGGTTGGAATTATCTGTTATAAGCAGTATCATCATTGAAAAGCTGTAATTCTTTATATGTGAATGATTACAGAGTAAATGAGGCATATGTATACTGCACATATAAAAACGTTATTAAATTAAGTTCAGCTGTTTTGTGTGTTAGTAGCTCCCACTATGTTGCCCACAGTACATTCAATCTCCAGGGTTCAAATGATCCTTTCATTCTCACTATACTTAGGTTTCACTTACATAAGTGCACAACAGTACCCAGATTTTGTCTTAATTATTATTTTTAATTGAGAAAGCAATCAGTCTAATTTGGCTCACTAATATTTCTCCTTGACATCTACATTTAGCCTTTACGCTGAAAGAAAATTATAAATCCCATTTACTTAATTACATGTATCTTTCCTTTTCCTCAGCAGATGAGAAACAAACCTGAGGTTGGCCTCTGGATTCCACATAAATATGCATACACACCTGCACATCCATATATACCTAGACACAATGTGAAGAAATAATGCTGAAAGTCTTGAGAATGGCCCACTTGACATCTTCTTTCTGTGGAAAGAGTTAGGTCTTCTGGAGATCAGTTGAAGAGGCTGCTGAACCTCCATAGTGGTTTAATACAAGCCTATGTCTAAGGCTAGCCCAAGGAAAACACCAAAACTACTTTACTATAGATCATAAACACTTAGATCTTTCAAGAATAATGAATCATGTATGGCACCAAGATAACTGGCATTTACTCTGATCTTCTTAATGAAACAAAAGAACAACATAAACAAACAAACAAAATCCCTTTAATTTAACATTGAGTTTGAACTCAGTATGTGTCCTTTGTTCAAGTAATTATGCTTCCAGAGACCATTTTCTTACTCTTTTGAGATCTATGGAGTAGGGATGGCTAACTTCAAAATATTCTTTATAACCCTAGATTCTACAATTATGATTCTCTGCATCTGTTTCTGTTACATCAGAACACCAGGGGTTCTGACATTAACAAGGCATAAAATGAATGGAACAATAAGAAAATCAGGAATCAGTTCTTTCATTAGTTAGCTGTTCCATGGGAAGTTACTTCTACTTCATATATTTGATATGAGTAAGAAAAACATTAATATTACCTTTATCATTTTTAATCAAAAGAATGTATGAAATATGTATTTGGTTCCCATTCCTTGATTTCCATCAAAGTGAATAGGCAAATATATAATAACACGTGGATATATTAGAGAAGACTTTTATCAGGAATCAAAGAAACTATACAGAAAGTATTATGGCTTTAGGATGCTCTTTTAATTAAAAAGGTAAAGGTTTTGGGGTCTTACAAGCCTTAGAGGAGAATGGTATAGCCAATTTAGGATCACTATTCCATTTTCTAAAAACAAAAATTCTAAAAGTGTGAAAAGAAAATCATCTTAAGAATGAATTAATTCACAGGCTGTGTCATTGGAAACCCCTAACAAATTATATGTAGTATGACCTTTAGTGCACCTCTATGCATATGTACTGGAAAGTGATAGAGATGACTAAACTATTTATTAATAGAAACAAATAGCTTGAAAAATGGAAAAATCTGCTCTTTTTTCTCCACTGGTGTCTCAATTTGCTCTCAGATGCTCAAGCATAATTGTTAAGTCATTTCTTTATGTACCTCACCTACCGTCTCCATCTGTTTCAGTTACATCAGAATACCAGGGAGTCAGATATTCACAAGGCATAAAATATATGGAACAATGATAAAATTTGGAGCCAATCTCATTTTCTTTCACCTATCATATTACATTTATTAGAAAAACCCATTAGCTCTATTTGGAAACATACTCTGAACTACCTCCCTCCCTACAACTTGGTTTCCTTTGGCCATATACTCAAAATTATTAACCTACAATTCTGAATACCATTCCCATAACTGTCAAATGGTGACTTTTATTTGCACTTTGTTTATAACCATTCCATGTTATTTAATGGTAATTTTTATTGTAAGGTAGTTCTTTACAATTTATCTGTTGAATAGGTTTTTGTTTTATTTAACACTATTAGCATTTCAGCTCTATAAAACCAGGGAATTTGTCTGTATGCTATATTTTTGTTTTTGTGATGTGATTGGTCAATTATAAATAGGCACTGAGGAATTATTTATTGCAAGAATGTGTGACCCTCCACACTAGACTATCAACTCTTATCTTACCTGGTTCATTTCAATGTCATGCATTTAACTTACTGAAGCGTCTCTTATTGTTTCTAATAAAAATCCTTTACTTTTGTTCATGCAAAATTGAGTGATCTTTTCAAAGTAGCTTCCTATCATGCTAAACTATAAAAGAACATCATATGGTTTTTGGAAGAATACAATACAAATCTCAAGACACTTCTCCTGACTCATCTAATTTGCACATAACTCCATGCAGGTTAGCAGGTTTGTTTTGTGCTCACACCAAGCTCTTGGAGTCAACATTGTCTCAACTATTCCCCCAGTCACTCGTGGTCTCAATACTTTATGTTGGTATTCATGGATTAATGTGATCTGAAAGAAACATTTTGCTTGTTGATCTCAAGCCTTGCTCTAGCACTGACATAAGCTTCATGTTTATCAGGCTTGCTTGTACTCAATAATTTTTATTGCTATTATTATCTCCATAAGAAGTTGCCAAAGCCTAGGAGGACGTTATGTAATATCCATAATACTTTAACACATCAATTTGCCTACCACCAAATTAAGGAAAATTTTTTCACTTGTTGCCTAACTTCTGTAAGAAATTTCTGCCAGGCATTTCCAGGCATTGTATGAATTAATGAATTTCTGTAACATATCTGGACACAGACCAACATCACTATTCTGTGTTCAGTCTTTCATTTTATCCATGCCTTGTCTCATATATATTTGTATATATGATATGTTATATGAAATGAAAGAAAGGGGCCCCGTGAATAGATGGCTGTATGTTCACAAGAGCTGAAGTATAAACCTTGGAGACTCTTCAAATATCATGTCCAAAACAAGTAATATAGCTTACATCATAAGCTTTGAAACACATTTTTAATACTAATAACCTTTGTCACTGAATGAAGAAGTAAATTACTCTTTAAAACAACCAAAGTGTAAATAAATCTGAAATCATATGATTATGATATAGGGCAAGGAAGAAATTCACAGTGAGAGCAACTTTATTTTCCTTGACATAGGATTTTTCTTATTTTTCCCATGAAATCTGTCTCTGTGCCTCTGTCTTTTGGGTTTGTAGCTTCCACATGTTTTAGCTTCTTTTCTTTCTTTTTTTATAAATACTTTTAGAATATAATTAAAGGAGAATGTGGAGATATTTTCATATAAAACTGAAGATTTTCATATAATATACATATGATTAAAATGAGAATATCTTAAGGTAATTTATAAAATCAAAGATATTTTGGAAAAACACTCAGATACAATGATAGGGATAAAAATACAATTAGAATACAATTGAAAAATGAAGAGACATTTTCTCATAAAACTGAAGATTTTCATCTAACATATGTATGATAAAATAAAGGATTGCTAGGGTAATTGATAAAATTGAAGATTTATAAGGACAAAACTAAGATACAATGATAGGAATAAAAATACAATTAGAATATTACTAAAAGAGACGTGGAGACATTTTCATATAAAACTGAAGATTTTCATCTAATATATGTCTGATAAAAAGGACAACAACATCGTTTATAAAATTGAATATGTTTTAAAAACCCTCAGATAAATTGACAGGCATATAAATACAATTATAATGTAATTGAAAAAGGAAATGGAGACATTTTCATAAATTAATGAAAATTTTTATCTAACATGTATGATAAAATTGAGGCTAACATAAGATAATGTATAAAATTGAAGATTGTTTTGAATAAAACTCAAATACATTGATAGACATACAAATATAATTAGAATTCAACTGAAAAGGGAAGGGGAGACATTTTATGATAGAACTGAAGATTTTCATCTAAAATATGCATGATAAAATTGAGGATTACATAGGATATCTGATCAAATTGAAGTTTTTTGGAAAAAATCTCACATACAATGACAGGCATACAAAAAGAATTTTCAGAATATTAAAAAGGAAGTGGAGACATTTTCTGATAAAACTAAAGATTTTGTATAACACATTTCTGATAAAGTAAGGGAAATTCATAGGAAAATTTTGAAGATTGAAGATTTTTGTTGGAATTTTCTTTTTTTTTAATTTTTATTTTTTTTTAATTATTATTTTCTATGTTCTATGTTTACATTCCAAAGGCTTTCCCCTTTCCCAGTTCCCCCCCCCCACCATACGTCCCATAATTCCTCTCCCCACCAACTATTCCCCAATCATTCCCCTTCCCACCACGGTTTCTCTGTTCTGGGTCTAAAAAACTGGATCCAATCTTTACAGGCCCAGGGTCCTCTTCTTTCTTCTTCTTGGAAATCATTTGACTTGCTAATTGTGCCTTGAGTATTTAGGGCTTCTGGGCTCATTAATATCCACTTATCAGTGATTGCATTTCCTGTGTATTCTTTTGTGATTGGGTTAACTCACTCAGGATGATATTTTCCAGATCTAACCATTTACCTACAAATTGCATGAATTCATTATTTTTAATTGCTGAGTAGTATTCCATTGTATAAATATACCACATTTTCTGTATCCATTCCTCCTTTGAGGGATATTTGGGCTCCTTCCAATTTCTGGCTATTATAAACAAGGCTGCTATAAACATAGTGGAGCATGTGTCTTTATTGTATGCAGGGGAATCCTCTGGGTATATGCCCAGGAGTGGTATGCCAGGGTCCTCTGGAAGTGGCATGCCCAATTTTCTGAGGAACCGCCAAACTGATTTCCAGAGTGGTTTTACAATTTTGCAATCCCACCAACAGTGGAGGAGTGTTCCTCTTTCTCCACATCCTTGCCAGCACTTGTTGTCTCTTGAGTTTTTAATCTTAGCCATTCTGACTGGTGTGAGGTGGAATATCAGGGTTGTTAGTCATCAGGTTGCATTTCCCTGATGACTAATAATGTTGAACATCTTTTAAGGTGTTTCTTGGCCATCCGAATTTCTTCTAGTGAAAATTCTTTGTTTAGCTCTGTACCCCATTTTTTGATAGGGTTATTTGGTTCTTTGGGGTCTAACTTCTTGAGTTCTTTGTATATATTGGATATTAGCCCTCTGTCGGATGTGGGGTTGGTGAAGATCTTTTCCCACTTTGTTGGTTGCCTTTTTGTCCTTCTGACAGTGTCCTTCGCCTTGCAGAAACTTTGTAATTTTATGAGGTCCCATTTGTCAATTCTTGATCTTAGTGCATAAGCTATTGGTGTTCTGTTCAGGAACTTTCCCCCTGTGCCCATGTCCTTCAGGGTCTTCCCAAGTTTCTTTTCTAATAGTTTCAGTGTGTCTGGTTTTATGTGGAGGTCCTTGATCCACTTGGAGTTGATCTTAGTGCAAGGAGATAAGAGTGGGTCGATTCGCATTCTTCTGCATGTTGACCTCCAGTTGAACCAGCACCATTTGTTGAAAAGGCTATCTTTATTTCACTGGATGGTTGTGGCTCCTTTATCAAAGATCAAGTGACCATAAGTCTGTGGGTTAATTTCTGGGTCTTCAATCCTATTCCATTGATCTACTTGCCTGTTGCTGTACCAATAGCTTCCTTTTTTATTCTTTCTTTTCCCTTTCTTTCTTCACTTCCCTCTTTCCATTTCTCTTTAGTGTTCTTCCAAACCTCTTGTCTTCTTGTGTGCTAGTATACCCTTCTACTCTGAGGACCACAGGGCTGACTCTGGGGTTGAAATGTGATAAAGGAAGACATAGTTTCCAGTGCATGCTGGGCAATGTCTTCCCTCTATAAGAAGGTGCTCTAAAAATCCAGAGGAGAGGATTGAAATACTCAGTGTGGAAAGTCAACGTGACCCTATTAATATGTAGTATTACCATAATCACATGTCCTACCTGAAAATATAAACCAGTGTTTAATTAGTTGTACTAATCTTAAATACAGACTTCATAACTATTCTTATAAGCTACAAAATAGATATTTTAGCAAATTTGTAATATAATTTTGTTTTCAAATAAGTGATTGTTTATTTTCTTTTGTGTAGAATGTTTTTATTTGCTTTCAGTCATAGGTGTATAAATGTCTTCAGTGAACCCACAAATTGATTGGGGTAAGATTTTATAATCTAAATCCTTTTATTTTTAAAACATGAAAGTGAATTTTAACTCAATGAGTAGTGATTCCTATAGGTTTTTTTTAACCCAGAATTCATGGTTCTCCATAGACTGTAGGACTGGAAGTCTTACCATAGTATTCACTATCTAATTTAACATTCAACACTGCAAGTCAAATGCAGTGAAGGACTACAGCATAAAGTCTTTGTAAAACCTTAGAGGGAAACTTTTTCTTGACTATGTGTGGAACAGGCTTCACTATGAACTAGACAGACTAAACTTCCACATAGTGAATTGTACCTTCCATCTCGCAATCTGAACCTAGGTCATTCTAGTCTTCACTTTAGTAAAGATAATGTTAATCACTTAGATGTTGAATATATGTAAACTATATCCTATAGACTCTGATTAATTCCAAAACAAAAAAAAATTACTTGTGTGAGAAAAAAACATAAAAAACAACCAATTCTAAATATTGGCAGCATATAAACAGGTCATTTATATCTTAGTGAAATAAGCCAATCAAAATCATTCAAGGTACAGAAATAAAGCCAACTCAATATGTTTGGGATTTTTCAGGCAACTTCTTGTAAAATGAAGGGCACCTTTAGAGTCACAATGTACATTTCAAGAATCTAAATCTTTTCTTTAGAGAGTAGCAATAGGAATACATATCTAATAAAATTATAAGCCGTTTCCTATAAATGAATTCTGGTATCTGTCCTCTTCAATTTTATTTTTGTTTTCATTTTCTTACTTCAAAAGATAGCTTCAAATCCCGTGTGTAATTAGATGGGATTTAAATTGTAAATATATTATGGGAGAAAGAAGAAATATTTTGAGTATCTTATATGAATTAGGTACATCATCACTTAATCCTCTTAATGCCCTCAAAGACTATTCTTACATAAAACGTCCCAAACTATGTATTGGCAAAGTTGTGTGACTTTCAAGTTTGCTCTGCCAGTAGATAGTATATCTAAACTCTCACTTAAATTCATACTAGTCTTTAGCATGCTTTCTTTATACTAAACAACTTTACCTTCGTTTTAAAATTATAACATACATCTAATATTACAATATACTTAAATATTTTAATACCTAATATATTTGTGTGTGTGGATAAAGGGTATGGTTTCAATATAATTCTCTGTCAGTAGTTGAACATAGAGCTTTTCTATATGTCTGTATTGAGCTTCTAATTTATAATTTTAGTATAACATAGCTGATTAATGTTGGTTCATTATGAACCAAGTGTATCCTAGGTTAATAATTTCCTTATTAGGGCTATCTATTCCAATTGTAGTGGAGAAAAGCAACTGTTTGGCATCTCCTATTTTTCTTATGGTCTTATTTCCTCATTGTACTTGCTGCATTGTGCCCAGTTAACCATCTTATTATTTTGAATGAATGAGTGTGTGTGTGTGTGTGTGTGTGTGTGTGTGTGCGCGCGCATGAATGTGTGCACACACACTCACATGTAAACATGCACATGTATCTGAGTGAGTACGTGAACAAGCTACAGTATGAGTAGGGAAATCTCAAGTGTCAGTCCTTGTCTTGCATCTTGTTTGAAACAGGATTCATTTGTGGCTATGTAGGCAAGGCAAACTGACCTCTAAACATTGAGAGATACGGATTTCTTCGTATCTGTTTGATTGGTTACTATTATTTTAAAACTTCAGTACTTTTAAAACATCCAAATATCTCTTTCAAATTTCTCTCTAATATTGTAGTCTCTTACCTGTGGGCTCCCATAAAATAAATAAAAGATAATAGTAACTTACATACATTTTTACCCTGGAAGTAAGAACCAGTGCCAGATGCCAAATAGCAGTCAGCTAAATCAAAATTCAACATTGTAGAAAGTTCAATGCTTAATATCTAGTACCCATTTCAATCATAGGGACTCAAAAGAGCCTTCAAAATTCTAATTCTCTGGTTCTGGCATCTACAGCACAGAGTTTTCTTCTACATTACTGTGTTGTACTTCTATCAATAGCCTTTCCTAGGTAATCTTTAGGTACTCTATCTGTCTCATGGTGCCATACCTCAACTTTTCTCCCCATATCTTCAATCCTCTAGCTTCTACCACAACTATACTGAACCTTTACCCATAGCCTACCACAGTTCCAAGCCTCACCTACTCTTCATAACACTTTCATTCCTTCAAAAACTAATACCACGTGGGAACACTTAAATATTACTGAGTTTGGTATCCCATATAAGGTACAGCCTTCGCCACCTCTGGACCACAGCTTCTGTGCTGACCCTGAAGGAACACTTCCCAGAAGAGTCTATGTCAGTGATTCTAGTCCTTTCATAATTAAAGCCAACTCGACCTGAACCGCTGATAGAGTCCTTTAGGGACCCTCCAAATTCCCTATAAACCTTCACAAACTCAGTCTACATTATCTTCACTACTTTCATATATTCTCAGTTGACACAATATCTTATTAACACACAGAGGGTTCTCTAGCTCAAAGTTTAAAAGTTGTTCCATAATCCCAAAAACACATCACCAGGTCTGCAACAGCAATGCCCTACCCCTTGTACCAATTTCTGTCTCAGTTAGGGTTTCTCTTACTATGATAAAATACCATGGTCATAAAAAACTTGGGGAAGAAAGGGTTTATTTAATCTTATATTTCCAGATCATACGTTGTCAGTGAGCAAAAGTCATGTCAGGAACTCACAGGAGGTACCTGGAAGTAGGAACTGAAGTAGAGTAGCCATGAAGGAGTACTGTTTACTGGCTTATTCCCCATAGCTTCTCTGCTAAAGACTGCTATCTAAAATAATCCAGGACAAGAGGGCCAGGGATGGCATCAGACCCAGTGAACTGAGCCCTCCAATATCAATCATTAATCAAGAAAATGCCCTACAAACTTGTGTACAGAAATCTGATAGGGGGATTTTTTTCCTCAGTTGAGATTCCTCTTTTCCACCACCATCTCTAGCTTCTGTCAGAATAACAAAAGGAAATCTTGCCAGAATATCATCCCATTTTACCATAACAAGGCTGGGACCAAGAACCAATCATGTGGATTCTGGAAATCAAATGTTCGTTCTTATGCTTACACAAAAGTGTTTTACCTGCTGAGCCTTCTCTCTAAACCTAGTCAGCCATTTGGCAGAGAATACTAAAGTATTTGTGGTTGTGAAGGATCTATTATAAGCAACATTATACACACAAACATAAAGGTAGATAGGTACAGATATAGAATATATAGATATTGAAGATATAGATTAGAGATATAGGTGATGAGAGAGAGAGAGAGAGAGAGAGAGAGAGAGAGAGAGAGAGAGAGATCTTTTCCAGTCACTATCTCTAGAAAAATGAAATTTTATATTATCAGTTTTTATTCCCATGAGGAAAAATAAAAATATGGTCTTATATTCTTTTGGTATGTGATCTGTAATGTACTGGTCTGTGTTGCTTCTTTCCTGCTTGAATACACTCATAAGGCAGTCACTATAACAAATAAAAGAAAATGCTGTAATGAATGAAGGCTAGATTCCATTTGATATGAGGATATAAGCTTGGGATGTGATAAGTGTAAAACTGTTTCATTAGCTAAACCATAATTTGCTGCACAGAACTAATTTTCAACATTTAAAACTGAAAACCTCCTAGTAAGCAGGTATGTCCACCGAAATTTGATAATATCTAGTTGTCAGTGAGATTTTCAAAAATACCTATGTGTCTGTCAGTTCCTAGATCAAACCCACACAGCAAGAGCTTGAGTTGGCAATTAATAAAAACATAATGCAAGTAGTTCTTATGGCATCATGTAACAGTTAATATTTATAGTTCATGGCTTTAATGGTAGTGGTTAATTAAAGAAATCACTCGGGGTCATATAGGACTTGTGAACAATTATGGGCTTTTGTGGTTTCATTTAACAATGAGCACAGACACTTGGGAAAACCTTTCAAGTTTCTATGAAAGCAAACATATTTTAACTTTCGCTCATTATTTACTTACCTGTGGGTCATATATTTTGGCAGAAAAAATGTACCTGTTCAATATTAAAGGGCTATGAATTTTAACCTTCTTTTATTCCAATCATGTCATTTGAGAGATTATGTTAAATTAAAAAATGATAATTTTCTACTGATCAGAATCTCCCCGCAGATCCTATGACTTTAGTTTCCATAACAGAATGCACACATTGAAAATAAATTGCTTTATTTTATCACATGTATATTTTCTATTAATTCAATCTAGTGGAGGTATCTGACACTGTATATATATATATATGTATATATATATACATATATATATATCTGTGAAAGATAATATGTCCAGAAATAGCAAAAAGATAGTAGAATCTGTAAGATGTCACCTCAGTAAAGTTTTCTCACTGCATAAAAATATTAATATAATATATATTATAACTCATAATTATGAATTATGCATGCAGGGTTTAGATCTACCTATTTTAGTTATGGATGTTAAATGTATTGACATTTTTTTCATCTTCTGATTTGCATGCACAGGTCAAAGCCCAGTTATGCCACCACCATCGTTGACAGCTTCCAGACCTGCTCTGTCAACAGTGGCCCTTGAAGGCAAGTGCTTATTTTTGTGGTGTTTTCCCCACATAAATATTTCCATTGCAGATTGACAAAATGAATCTAGAAAAACAAAACAAAATAATAACATTAATAAAATGTCTAATATTTTCTTACATAATTGTATTCATAAGCTAAAGTTTTATTTTTTTGAAACTTCAATTGAAAGTCTTTCTAGAATATAAAATTTTCATGGACCATCATATGGTTGAACTCCATCTTCGTGGAGGAAGACCAGTGAACTGCTAGGAAACTAAGGTAAAAAATTATCAAATGGGCAATATGACTTGCCACCCTGTAGTTTTAACATTACTTAGAAAATGTGGTAAAGACTCAGGTGACAGCATCTGAATTTGAGCTCCATGTGTTACAAATTATCTAAACTTGGGATTATATTAAATTGACTTCTTATGGGCTCTGTCTTCTAGATTTTATTAAAATGGCATGGGCAAACTACATGTGTGAAAGGGACACAATCATATTTAGTTTATAAGTGCTGTTGCAAACAGTAGTTACTACTGATTATAAATCTCCAAAGTAAGACTTTTTTCACAGAAGAAAGTTTATTTTTGCTACAATATGAGAGGGTAGGTCCATAATGGCTGAGGAGCCATGGCAGCAGATAGCAGATAGCAGTTGCCTGTTTCCATTCTCTCTCTCTCTCTCTCTCTCTCTCTCTCTCTCTCTCTCTCTCTCTCTCTCTCTCTCTCTCTCTCTCTCTTTCTCCCCTCCCCTTCCTCTCTTCCACTCTGCCTCTCCCTCCTAAATTATCTTTAATCTTTTTTTACAGTCTAGTTGTTATCCCCACCCTACCCTACTCTGCCAGGCCTCCCTATTTTCTGGGGCCTCAAGTCTCTCAAGGGGTAGGTGCATCTTCTCTCACTGAAGGTAGACCAGGCAGTCTTCTGCTGTATAAGTATTAGGGGTCTCATATCAGCTGGTGTAGGCTGCCTGGTTGGTAGCTCAGTGTCTGAGAGATCTCAGTGGTCTGGGTTAGTTGAGACTGCTGGCCTTCCGATGGGGTCACTCTCCTCTACAACTTTTTCCAGCCTTCCCCAATTCAACCACAGTGTTCCGCAACTTCAGTCCATTGATTGGGTGTAAGTATCTGCTTCTGTCTCAGTCAGCTGCTTGTTGGGCCTCTCAGAGGACAGCCATGCTAGGCTCCTGTCTGTACATACACCATAGCATCAGTAATAGTGTCAAGCCTTGGAGCCTCCCCTTAAGATGGAGCCCAATTTGGGCCAGTCACTAGACCTCCTTTCCCTCAGTCTCTTCTCCATTTTCATCCCGTTAGTTTTTTTCTGGTAGGAACAATTCTGGGTCAGAGGTTTTGATTGTGGTATGGTAACCCTATTCCTTCACTCCATGCCCTGTCTTTCTACTGGAGGTGAACTGTACATGTTCTCTCTCTCCACTGTTGGGCATTTCATCTAAGGACCCTTCCCTTTGAGTCCTGAGAATCTCTTACCTCCCAGGTACTTGGTACAATTTAGAGGATCTTCCTACCTTCTTCCTCCTGAATTTGCATGTTTTCATTCATTCTGCTGGCCCTCAGGTCTTAAGACCTATTCCTCCACCCAATACCTGATATTGTTCCCCTTTTACTCTCCCCATCCCCTCTCCCATACTTGTCCTACCATGATTGCAAGCAAACATTTAAAAAATAACAAATAATAGGTGAAAATGTCACTGTAATTAGTTTTGCTAGAAATTTAGTCATTTCTGTAGGACATATCCATTTGTTATTTTCAGTGATTTTAAAGTAATAAATAGAGTAAATATCAAAAATGGGATTTATTTCACAAATTTTTGGAAATTCACTACTTAACTAAAAAATACAATTCCTCCAGTCTAACTCAGTTTAGAGATATAAAAGCACAAGTAATTAAAGGTAATACATGGCTAATGGTTTATGAGAATAACAAGGGAAATTTTTCCCATCACCTACTTTCTACCATTCATTTCCTCTATACTGAAAGAGTTTTGGTGCACAGACATCCCATCCTACTTTCACATTCTGGCCAAATTGACTAATAGTTTTTCCATTGGTTCTGATTTCTGTGCAAAGTGATGACATGCTCATACTGATGACATTTCATTAATGAGGTGGCCTATATATACAGGGGGGGAAGAAATAACAAGAGCCCGTGTGCTAGATTGTACATTAGAAGAGACTCTAGCTTACTCCACTCTGTCTGCCCCACCAGTATCATCTTGATATATGATGCTCCAAAAGACTGACCAAGGAAAACTGTACAAAGCATAGTCACTTGCTGAGAAGACTGGACTTCAAGGTTTAGGAGATATGCTGAACATTACAATATGATGCAAGACCTAAGTCATCATAAAGTAGTGTAAGCTTAGAAGAAGAACATAGACTGTCCTGGAAGAGCAAGAGAACCTCAGGAAAATTTTCATTCATATTATTAGATCTAAAGAGTCACCATACTTGAGTATGGTACATAGAGGATGAAGGGCAGGACAGCAGAGATAGAAAGAGCTGCATCTTCAAAGCCACAGACATAAGAAAGAAAAGAACATCCTGCACAGAATTTAGAAAGTCAGATTAGATTATAGGAAGAAAAGAAGGCATTTAAAGGGTAAATTGCTCAGTATTTTCTAGGATTGATTTTATTATCCATGCTTTTCATACTATTATATCATGAGTAAGACAGAGTAAAATTTTAACAATCAAGGAGTGAAAATGTCTATTGCTATATAGTTTGACTACTTGAGATTAGGTCTCACTTTGCACTGAAATCTGACTTCAAACTTGTACTTAACCTCCCTTCCTCACATCTGGGGTTATAGGCATGTATTACTATGCTTGGCTAAAAAGGAGTCATCATTTTCAACAATATCTCATTTTATTCTTTATCCCTGAAAACTTGAGAATCATTGTTCTATTATATGTACAAAGTATACATCACAACCAATTATATTGTGTCAAGTATTAGACATTCTTAGCCCACTGTAAATTTCCTTATCTGTATTTTTATATTTTACATTGGATCTGAATACTTTAGAAAAAGATGTATTTTTCCAATTAACAAGAACCCAATAATGAATTTTGGTTATACATTTATATAGCATTCACTCAGTAGAAAGATTTTAGTTAATGATAGGTATTTTTTCCTTAAACTGTGATCTGATAAGAGCATATGTTATGCACTTGGTGCTCCATCCTGACCATGCTATGTTTGTTCTTTACTCTCATCAATTCACATTTATTCAGAACACATTTACATGACATGAATTCTGTGGTTGGTATTCTGAGAAAGGTAGACTTTGTTATTAATATGAACAATGAACAAGTGAAGACTTAAAAATTTATTTGAACTAATAAGTAAATAGCAGGTAGCAGGATTAGCAATGCTGCCTTCTGTTTTTAGATATATGCCAAGGTGTTTTTTGTTATAGTGTAGATTCTTAACAGCGAGGATTCCATTTTTTATTTTTCAATTTTTTAAAAAAAAATATGGGGACATGAGTTTTATGCTTTAGTTTTGATATTGAGTTTCATTCAGTTTTCTCATACATAAAAAATGTATTTAGGTGGTAGTCATGAACACCATAACAATTCTCAGAATTGAAGGCTCACACACATAGTCTTAAACTCCTGTGAAAACATATGTGACTTGTGATTTAGTAAGTCTAACCAGGATTTTGTTATCAAACTGACACGTGTTGCTGATGTTGTTATTCCAGGAACATGTTTGAGTGTCAAATTCATGTGTCATGTGCTTAGAATGATGCTTTTAATTTAATTAAATTAACTGAAAACCTTGGCAAATTGTTTTATTCAGAGTGAGAAGAATATCATTTATGCAGAAAGTTTGAGTTTTCATTGACTGAACAAATACCAAATAGTTCAAGCTAAATATCCAACTCTCTTACTATAGAGTCAGATAAATGATGATAGAAAGCAGGGAGGGGGGCTCACACGTCCCTTCTGAATTACAATGACCTGTTATGTGTTATATAAATATTTTGGTTTGGTTATATAAACAAACTGGATAAATTATGTTTCAAATTTTAAGTAAAATCCATAAGCAAACTATAAGTCACCAGTACATTGATCACAAACTAGGAAACACAAAATGTTTTTGTTTGATCTTTACAATTCATGGCTTAGTGAAAAGTTCAAGAGTATCTTGCTCAGACTCCTAGGATATTGTCAAGCATTTAGAGAATGCTACAAATATACATAAAGGGGTAGAACTCTCATTTCCTACCTTCATCAACCCACAAAATTCTTTTATTTACTGTTTTTTCATTGTGAATATCCTGTCTGGCATAAAATATTGTGGTGTCCACTATCATGTCTTTACTCACTCATTTGTTAACTTGTTTCCAGACATTTCTTCTTTGTGAGTGAAAATGTACAAAGATTATTTCATAGTGATGTTCGAGGTTGCCTGGCCTACATTGTTATATGCCAGGAATAGTCTTCCCAAGCCAGAGAAGAATGGTTAACTTAAGTGGTAGGAACTTATTTTCTTATAATAGTAGAGGTTGGAATTATAAAAATAGGAGATCAGACCAGAGATGTTCAGAGGAAAATAAACTTCAAAGCATCTTTCTCATTATGTTGTCCACAATATAGAGATGAGGAAAACATGAATATCTTTTTATAGTCGTGGCAGCTCTATGAATTTTGTTCATTTGAACTGATGTAGCTATAATCATCTCCCTAAAACACTTTATCTTTTAAAACATTGAGATATGGTAAGTTAGCATGAAAACTTGACAGACATGATGATATGTCCAATCTGTAACTATGGGTAAATTTTATGCTTAGTGAAAACAACTTGAATGCCACCCCATGTAATTAGAGTTGCTTAAATGGTTTTAAGAAGCCTAGTGTTTGTCTTTTTATTTCTAGCACACATATTTTTCGAAACAACACAAATTCTGCACTTTTATCATTTATCTGTCCTGGATTTTCATTGGTGTAATTTAAAAGAGTATATATTGAAGTTAAATGACAACCAAACTTTCAATAATCTTGACTATCATTCTTTATCTTTAAATAAAAGGAAAACAAGGGACTTAGAACAAATCTAGAATTCAGAAATGCAGTCCCCCCCCACACACAAAAAAATGGAGGAAAATAGTATGTAGATTATTTTTTCACATGTGAACATTGGTAGTTCAAGAGATTTGGAATAATAAACTGCAAAGTGACCATCTATGCCCAATGTTAACAGGGCAAGACACAGCTTATAAATCTTAGTATCATCTTAAATCCAATGGATTCTAAATAGTTAGAACTAAGATGATTTAAAGTTCCTAACTGAAGGTATTCTTTTACAATAAGATTTTTCATATAGTTGGCTCCAATTAATCTCCTGGCAGAAGTTCATAAAATGACAAGAAGCAAATTCCTTGCCTTTCACTTTTTTCACCTGGAAAATTTGGTGTCATTTTAAAAATGGGATCCTGAACTTCTGCTGTCATAACTAACGAATGACGAATTTCACAGTTCGACCCAGGATTCAATGATATGTTTAAGTAAGCAAATTAATAGTGTTTCAAGATTTTGGGCCTTTTGCAAATAGGAGCTGCTGTGTACAGAGAGGAGGTCCTCTCATAGAGTCTTCTAAAACTGAGAAATTCCCAAGAAGCACACAATATCCAGCTAGGGTGAGCTCAGTAGTTTTGCCAGGCTTTTCAGATGTGCTGCCTATGACTTTATTAACATAATTGATTAGGGACTAGGACATATTTAGCATTTATTAATCAGGCTGTTTTTATTGAAGCTGATTAGGCCAGTCTTTGTCTAGAACTTCCTGAAGAATAACTTAAAAGAAAATGGCTTTATGTGAAAAGAAAAACTGGCATATAGTGCTAAAGTATACAGTTTACTTTGTAGAATGTGGGTCAATGGTTGAAGTGTAAACTTGTTACAATTTTAATCTTTTTAAAGTAGTGCTTCTTATAGAGATACTAGATTATTAAACTTGCTCAAGGAGTTTGGAAACAACTTAGAATTTTATGTCAAAGAAACCTAAAAGCTTGGAACCTTCTGGGTGAACCTCTACACATCTGTAAAGCTCTTTTTAATAGTAATAATACATCTTCCTACTTCCACAGCACTTGACAATGTTTTTCTTGTAGCAGGTGCTACTAATGTCTTACTAACAATTCTATTAAACCAAAGAACTTGGTCAACTCAGCTGTTTTATGTAGTATACCCTGAGAAATTCAAGCCATAAACTAGTAAAACAGAAATTTGGTCTCTGCTTTATTCTCTTAATTATATGATACAATAGGTTTTATAAAACTTTAGGACAGTATGCTACTTTTTGTACTGTGATGAAATAAATTCAGTGCCTCCTGGTAATGGTTTTGAATGAAGTTGATACTGAGTTATACATAGTGATAAAACTCATATACCAAACTCGTTTACCATCTACCCAATTTAGAAATTTGCCTAAGTCAAACAATGTATACTTAAAGCACCCCACTGTATGAGTGCAATTGGGAGAACAACTCATTTGCTAGCATAGTTGAAACTTAACCATTAGTTTCTCTCATTATCATTAGTATAATTTTACATAGGGAAGGTAATTAATTTTATGTAATTATTACTTAGTCATTACTTTTATGATAACTATTGTAATTTGTAGAAATGACAACAAATAATTTGTATTCATGACATTCATGTATATGAAACTCTAAATGATTTTAGCACAGAATGAAGCCATATCTTTAATATACTTTGTTCCAAAAACTAAGGTCTTATATCTCCTCCCTTCCTAAGCTATTTAAATCAATTGATTTGCAATTCCCTGATGACTAATGATGTTGAACATTTCTTAAGGTGTTTCTCAGCCATCTGAATTTCTTCTGATGAAAATGCTTTGTTTAGCTCTGTACCCCATTTTTGATAGGGTTATTTGGTTCTTTGGGGTCTAGTTCTTTGTATATATTGGATATTAGCGCCCTGTTTGATGTAGGGTTGGTGAAGATCTTTTCCCAATTTGTTGATGGTTGTTTTGTCCTTCTGACAGTGTCCTTTGCCCTACAGTAACTTTGTAATTTTATGAGGTCCCATTTGTCAATTCTTGATCTTAGAGCATAAGCTATTGGTGTTCTGTTCAGGAACTTTCCCCCTGTGCCCACGTCCTCTAGGGTCTTCCCCAGTTTCTTTTCTATTAGGTTCAGTGTGTCTGGTTTGATGTGGAGGTCCTCGATCCACTTGGAGTTGATCTTAGTACAAAGAGATAAGAGTGGGTCAATTCGCATTCTTTTGCATGTTGACCTCAAGTTGAACCAGCACCATTTGTTGAAAAGGCTATCTTTTTTCCACTGGATGGTTGTAGCTCCTTTATCAAAGATCAAGTGACCATAAGTCTGTGGGTTCATTTCTGGGTCTTCAATTCTATTCCACTGATCTACTTGCCTGTTGCTGTACCAATACCATGCAGTTTTTTAACACAATTGCTCTGTAGTACTGCTTGAGGTCAGGGATATTGATTCCCCCAGAAGTCCTTTTATTGTTGAGAATAGTTTTAGTTATCGTGGGTTTTTTGTTATTCCAGATGAATTTGAGAATTGCTCTTTCTAGATCTATGAAGAATTGATTTGGGATTTTGATGGGGATTGCATTGAATCTGTAGATTGCTTTTGGCAAGATGGCCAATTTTACTATATTGATCCTCCCAATCCAAGAGCATGAAATATTTTTCCATTTCCTGAGGTCTTCGATTTCTGTTGAATCATTGGGTAAACAATAGAAAAGATGTATTGATAATGGTTTTCAGGATTTAAAAGTTAAGACACATTTAGGAGACAACTGCTCCAGGGAAAAATTGTGCTTTTGTTCTTAATAGTTACATTATAGTGAAAACAACTCCAAGAACTGAATATGATACAATTATTTTACAGAGATCAGAGAAATCAAGGAAATTGCCTACAATTGCACAGATCTAAAAATGGCATAATTGTAATTTGAGGCCAGGTATCTGTTAACAAGGCACAGTGCTTTTCTCATTATCTCTGAATAGCAATTACATCTTAGGGCTCCATAAAATTGCTAAGGCTCTTATCTGACATGGATAAATGAATGAAGTTAGGAAGAAGAACAGGTTTTGAGGGTACTTACATTAAATTTTCACCTTGCTGGGTATATCATGTTGCTTAGGTCACTCAAATATGAATTCATATGCCTAAAGAATGAAATATTCAATAGCCCACCACCATCTTCAGTCCCAGATGGACAGGACAGTTACCTCCAGGAACACAGAGATATTCCGAGTTTACCATCACTTGGGATACAGACCTCTAGGCTTCTGCCTGCACCCAAGACCTGGGCAGCTCTGTGGTTCATCTGGGTGCCAGCCTGTTGTGACTCATTTGCCCTGCAGAGTAATTGGCATTTGGAGGGGCTCCCAGCCACCATCTTCACTCCCAGACAGACAGGACAGGCAGCTCCAGGTACACAAAGACAACCACTAGTATAACATTGCTTGGGGCAATGCACAGCAGGGCTCCAATGGCACCTAAGAGTAGGGCAGCCCATCAGCAATCTGTGCCAGGGGAAACCCAGTCATCCAAAGGAGCAGAAATACCTTTACAGGCTTACAGGAGAACCAGACAGTGACAACAGGAACAACTAATGCCAGAGATAACCAGATGGCAAAAGGCAAAGGTAGGAACGTTACTAACAAAAATCAAGGCAATATGGCATCATCCAAACCCAATTCTCCAACAGCAGCAAGTCCTGGATACCCCAACATACTAGAAAAACAAGATTTGGATTTTAAATCACTGGTTATGATGCTGTTAGAGGAACACAAGAAGGAAATAAATAAATCTCTTAAAGAAATACAGGAGAAAATTTATCAAAAGGTAGAAGCCCTTACAAGGAAAACACAAAAATCATTTAAAGAAATTCAGGAGAATATGGGTCAACAGAAGCAAATAAAGAGGAAATGTAAAAATCACTTAAAGAAATATAGGAGAACTTCAGTCAACAAGTTCAGGAGTCATGAAAGAGGAAATGCAAAAATCTGTTAGAGAATTACAGGAAAATATAAACAACCAAGTGAAGGAACTGAGAAAAGCTATCCAGACTCTAAAAACAGAAGTAGAAACAACTAAGAAATCACAAAGGGAGACAACTTTGGAGACAGAAAACCTTGGGAAGAAATCAGGGGTCAGAGATGAACATATCAACAACAGAATACAAGAGATAGAAGAATTTCAGATGCCAAAGATACCATAGAAAGCATTGACTCAACAATCAAAGAAAATGAAAAATGCAAAAAGCTTATAACCAAAACATCCAGGAAATCCAGAACACACTGAAAAGACCAATCGTAAGGATTATATGTATGAATGAGAGTGAAGATTTACAACTTAAAGGGCCAGCAAATATCTTTAACAAAATTCTGCAAGAAAACTTCCCTAACCTAAAGAGAGAAATGCCCATGAACATAAAAGAAGCTTACAGAACTCCAAACAGACTGGACCAGAAGAGAAAAAACTCTTGTCACATAATAATCAAAATGCCAAATGTACTAAAGAAAGAAAGAATATTAAAGGCGGTAAGAGAAAAAGGCCAAGTTACATATAAAGGAAGACCTATCAGAATTACAGCAGACTTCTCACCTGAGACCATGAAAGCAAGAAGATCCTGGGCAGATCTCATGCAGACCCTAAGAGAACACAAATCCCAGCCAAGACTATTATACCCAGCAAAATTCTCAATCACCATAGATGGAGATATCAAGATAGTCCACGAAAAAAAATTTACACAATATCTTTCCACAAACCCAGCCCTAAAAAGGATAAAAAATGGAAAACGCCAATACAAGGAGGGAAAATACACTCTAGGAAATGCAAGATAGTAACTTTCATTCATCAAACCCAAAAGAAGATAACCACTCAAACATAAAAATAACATCAAAAATTACAGAAAATAATAATCACTATTCCTTAATATTTCAACATCAATGGACTCAATTCCCCAATAAAAACACATAGACTAACAAACTGTACACGTAAACAGGACCCTACATTTTGCTGCATACAGGAAACCCACCTCAGTTTCAAGGACAAACACTACCTTAGAGTAAAAGGCTGAAAAACAATTTTATAAGCAAATGGTCTCAGGAAACAAGCCAGAGTAGCCATTCTAATATCAGATAAAATTGACTTTCAACCTAAAGTCATCAAAAGGAACACAGAAGGACACTTCTTTCTGATCAAAGGAAAAATCCACCAAGAAGAACTCTCAATTCTGAACATCTATGCTCCAAATGCAAGGACACCCACATTCATAAAGGAAACTTTACTAAAGCTCAAAGCACACATTACACCTAACACAATAATTGTGGGTGACTTCAACACTACACTCTCCTCAATGGACCAATCAGGAAAACAGAAATCAAACAGGGACACAGTGAAACTAATTGAAGCTTTGGACCAATTGGATTTAACACACACACACACACACACACACACACACACAAACATGTGTGTGTGTGTGTGTGTGTGTGTGTGTGTGTGTGTATATATATATATATATATATATATACATATATATATAAACATTTCATCCTAAAGCAAAAGAATATACCTTTTTCTCAGCACCTCATGATACTTTCTCCAAAATCGGCCATATAATTGGTCACAAGACAGACCTCAACAGATAAAAGAAGATTGACCTAATCCCATGCCTTCTATCAGATAACTATGGAGTAAGAGTGGTCTTCAATAGCAACAACAACAACAGAATGTCCACATACACATGGAGACTGAACAATATTCTACTCAATGATACCTTAGTCAAGGAAGAAATAAAGAAAGAAATAAAAAACTTTCTAGAATTTAACGAAAATGAAGGCACAACATACACAAATTTATGGGACACAATGAAACCAGTGCTAAGAGAAAAACTCATAGCCCTGAGTGCCTCCAAAAAGAAACTGGAGAGAACATACACTAGCAGCTTAATGGCACACCTGAAAGCCCTGGAACAATAAGAAGCTAGTTCACCCAGGAGGAGTAGAAGACAGGAAATTATCAAACCAAGGGCTGAAATCAATCAAGTAGAAACAAAGAGAACCATATAAAGAATTAACAAAACCAGGAGCTGGTTCTTTGAGAAAATCAACAAGATAGATAAACACTTATCCAGACTAATCAGAGGGCACAAAGGCAGTATTCAAATTAACAAAATTAGAAATGAAAAGGGAGCTATAACAACAGAAACTGAGGAAATTCAAAAAATATCCTACTACAAAAACCTGTACTCAACACAACTGGAGAATCTGGAGGAATTGGACAATTTCCTGGACATATACCAAATACCAAAATAAAATCTGGATCAAATAAATCATCTAATCAGTTCCGTGCCCGTAAAGAAATAGAAGTGGTTATTGAATGTCTTCCAACCAAAAAAAGCACAGGACCAGATGGTTTTAGTGTAGAATTCCATCTACCTTCAAAAAAGACCTAACACCAATATTCTTTGAACTATTCCACGAATTAGAATCAGAAGGGACATCACCCAACACATTTTATGAAGCCACAATTACACTGATACCAAAACCACACAAAGATCTAACAAAGAAAGAGAACTTCAAATCAATTTCCCTAATCAATATTAATGCAAAAATACTCAATAAAATTCTTGCCAACTGTATCCAAGAACACATCAAAATCATCATTCACCATGATCAAGTAGGCTTCATCTCAGGGATGCAGGGATTGTTTAATATACGGAAATCCATCAATGCAATCTACTACATAAACAAACTCAAAGAAAAAAACCACATCGTCATTTCATTAGATGGTGAAAAAGCATTTGACAAAATTCAGCATCCTTTCATGCTAAAAGTCTTGGAAAGAACAGGAATTCAAGGCCCATACCTAACATAATAAAAGCAATATACCGCAAACCAGTAGCCAACATCAAACCAAATGGAGATAAGCCTGAAGCAATCCCACTAAAATCAGGGACTAGACAAGGCTGCCCTCTCTCTCCATATCTTTTCAATATAGTACTTGAAGTTCTATCTAGAGCAATTAGACAATATAAGGAGGTCAAAGGGATGCAAATTGGAAAGGAAGAATTCAAACGTTCATTATTTGCCAATGATATTATAGTATACTTAAATGACCCACAAAACTCCAGGAGAGAACACTTATAGCTGATAACTTCAACAAAGTGACTCATAAAATCAACTCAAGCAAATTAGTAGCCTTTCTATACTCAAAGGATAAGTAGGCTGAAAAAGAAATTAGAGAAATGACACCTTTCATAATAGCCACAAACAATATCAAGTATCTTGGTGTGACACTAACCAAAGAAGTGAAAGATCTGTATGACAAGAACTTCAGGTCTCTGAAGAAGGAAATTGAAGACCTCAGAAAATGGAAAAATATTCCATGCTTGTGGATTGGCAGGGCTAACATAGTAAAAATGGCCATCTTGCCAGAAGCACTATACAGATTCATTGCAATCCCCATCAAAATCCCCAACTCAGTTCTTTATAGAGTTAGAAAGAGCAATTCTCAAATTCATCTGGAATAACAAAAATCCCAGAATAGCTGAAACTATTTTCAACAGTAAAAGACCTTCTGGGGGAATCAGTATCCTGGGCCTCAAGCAGTACTACAGACCAATAGTGTTAAAAACTGCATGGTATTGGTACAGTGACAGGCAGGTAGACTAGTGGAATAAATTTGAAGACCCAGAAATGAACCCACACACCTATGGTCACTTGATCTTTGACAAAGGAGCTAAAACCATCCAGTGGAAAAAAGATAGCCTTTTCAACAAATGGTGCTGGCTCAACTAGAGGTCAAATTGCAGAAGAATGAGAATTGATCCACTCTTATCTCCTTGTACTAAGCTCAACTCCAAGTGGATCAAGGACCTCCACATAAAACCAGACACACTGAAACTAATGGAAAAGAAACTGGGGAAGACCCTTGAGGACATGGGCATAGGGGAAAATGTTCCTGAACAGAACACCAATAGCTTATGCTCTAAGATCAAGAATTGACAAATGGGACCTCATAAAATTACGAAGTTTCTGTAAGGCAAATGACACTGTCAAAATGACAAAATGTCCACCAATAGATTGGGAAAAGATCTTCATCAACCCTACATCAGACAGAGGACTTATATCCAATATTTATAAAGAACTCAAGAAGGTAGACTACAGAGAGCCAAATAACCCTATTAAAATGGGGTACATAGCTAAACAAAGAATTTTTACCTGAAGAATTTCGAATGTCTGAGAAGCACCTTAAGAAATGTTCAACATCATTAGTCATTAGGGAAATGCTAATCAAAACGACCCTGCAATTTCACTTTACACCCGTCAGAATGACTAAGATTAAAAACTCCGGAGAAGACAGGTGTTGGCGATGGTGTGTAGAAAGAGGAACACTCCTCCACTGCTGGTCGGACTGCAAACTGGTACAATCACTCTTGAAATCAGTCTGGCAGTTCCTCAGAAAATTGGGCATGACACTTCCGGAGGACCCTGTTATACCACTCCTGGGCATATACCCAGGTGATTCATGGCCATTCAGTAAGGACACATGCTCCACCATGTTCATAGCAGCCTTATTTATAATAGCCAGAAGTTGGAAAGAACCCAGATGTCCCTCAGTGAAGGAATGGATCCACAAAATGTGGATTACTACAATGGAATACTACTCAGCAATTAAAAACAATGAATTCATGAAATCTTAGGCAAATGTTTGGAACTGGAAAATATCATCCTAAGTGAGGTAACACAATCACAAAAGAATATACATGCAACACGGTCACTGACAAGTGGATATTAATTAGCCCAGAAGCTCTGATTACCCACGACACAATTAGCATATCAAATGATTCCCAAGAAGAAGGAAGGAGAGGTCCGTTGTCCTGGAAAGACTTGATCCAGCATTATAGGGGAGTACCAGGACAGAGAAATGGGAGGGGTGATTGGGGAAATGGGATGGGGTCATTGGCATAGAGGACTTATGGGACTTATGGGGAGCGGGGAACAGGAAAGAGGAAATCATTTGGAATGTAAACAAAGAATATATAAAATAAAAAATGAAGTATTCATGAATATCTGTGCAGTTATTGTTGAGCACTCCAGACATTGTTTAAACTGGAAACTCATATCAACTTTTAGCCCAGAGAAACAGTAGAATGGACATATTTACAATAGCAGAAAAATGCATGACTAGAAAATAGATGCAAATTTGAACATCTGCATGTTATTACCTTTAGTAAGACAAGATGACTCTCAACATTGCAAATGATGAATGTAATAGTCTCAGTAAACAAGAGAGCAAGCAAAGGAATAAATGCCCAGTTATTTCTCTCTCTCTTTTCTTTTATAATCTCTTTTCTGTCTCTCTGTTTCTCTTGGTGTGTTTCTCTGTTTCTCTGTCTCTCTCTATCTCTGATTTTTTAGACAAGGTCTCTCTACATCATCTTCTCTTTTTTGTTGTGACAAGCTTCTTCCCATCACTCTGGTTGTCCTGTGACTCACTATGTAGAGAAGCCTGATCTATGCTTATAGAGATCCACCTACATCAAACTCCAGAGAGATGTTATTAAAGGTGTGTACCTCCAGTCGTTTATATAAGATCTCTTGATATCTTGGCAAGAGTATTGAAGGGTCTGTATCCAGAGGACTTGGACATTGGTTGTCATCACTCATATAAGAGTCACTGTGGAGTCCTGGACATGGAGAGTACATGAAGTATTTTCTTTATGTTGGGCAGCCAGCTGAGCTTTTGGATAATGGTATATTATAGGAGTGTGAATAAAGAGAGATGGTGCTGATAGTGGAGGTAACTCAGCACATTTCTTGGAATAATGCTATGGCAGAAATGTCAATTATATCATGACAACATACTTTTGGAGAACACATAGTATTGTTGTTCTGCCTCTTCACAGACCCTCTGTATTAAAAAAAATAGAAGTTAATAACTTACTTCAGATATTCTCTATGTATTTTTCCAGAAAATCATGTATTTCAAACATCATTTATCAATCACCCATGGAACAAATTATCTGCAAAACAATCATTTAAAGTTTAATTGGACATATACTTTCAAAGTAGATCAATCACGGGCATAATAAGTCTTAAGAGTAAACAAAGTATACCCTAGGAAGTAAACATGAAGTAAAGTGTTTTTATTGGATTCTCCAGAGAAGCAGAACCAAGAATCCTACTGAAGATGTATCTACAGAGCACTAAAGCTAACATCTGTCTCTCTGTCTCTCTCTCTGTGTCTCTCTGTTTCTCTGTCTGTCTCTCTCTCTCTCTCTCTCTCTATATATATATATATATATATATATATGTGTGTGTGTGTGTGTGTGTGTGTGTGTGTGTGTGTATACACATATATGTATATATAAAATCTATCATAAGCCTATTTACTTATTAAGACACTGATTAATTTTAAAGTATTACTTCTTGAAACTGTGAGTGTTTGCAAGTTCTCAGTGTACAGTTCTTATAGGCAGATTAGGTATATAGGGAAACTTGATGTTAAAGCACTGAGTCTACAGGAGTGTGTCAATAAAATTCCTACTTCAAGAGACTTTAAATATTTCTCTTAAGACTTTCAATCATGCCCATCACATCCACATCATGAAGATGAATCACTTTGCCCATTGTATTAATTCAACATTACCTTCATAGAAATCAATAGATTGGCTCTTAACTTTCCTACGATAATATATCAGATTAACCATTGTGAGCATAATCAGAAGGCTGCAATCTGAGGAAGGCTATAGACAGTATACAGAAAGACATTTCCCTGATACACACAGACTTGGGTGCAAGTTCAACATCATAATACTAAGTGAAATAAAGATATAGAAAAAAGAAAGGGAAAAGTAAAGCACAAAGAAAAAGTTAAGGATAAAATATTGTAAAGGAAGAAATGTTACAACAGTTACAAGTACTGCAGAGATGAGTAGACAAAGACAACACACAAGTCTTTAATAGGAAATAATCTAACCTACACTTGACTGCAAAGTTTGCCTCTCCCACATATACTTGAGGGCACAGTTGGGAGTGAACTTAAGGTCCAAATTTAAAACTGGTTTGTTATATTAATGTCTCAGTGTCTACCATGGAGATAGTGATGATTTTAAACTAAATTATACTGAAGGTCTATTCCATTCTGAAACTTTTATTTTTTTATTGCACCTTTGTCTCACCCTTTCACTATTAAACAAACTTTGGGATACTGAGCACTCCCAAATGAAAGTGAGTCTTATCGTCTGACAAGTAATCCTTCCAATATTGCAGAGTTGATCATTTTAAACTTTACTTTGTCATGATGTTACATTTATATAGAACTGATCTAGAGACTTTAGCACACTTCTTCTGATATTAGTGACAAACAACCATTGTCTACACACTGAAACTTAAGAAAACAATACTGGTACAACCATATGAACTGAATTATGTATTCATTTGACTTTCATTTCAGATCACTGAAAACAATGCCTGCAATTGTAAAAGAGTAATGAACGATTTCTCTTCCTCATTCTAAATTCTAAGCAATAAACTAGATTTTCCTGGCCAATTCTTATTATGATATGTTCTAAAAATATAAGTGGTAAGCACATAAAAACATACTTCACATTTTAATAGTTATTTAAGCCTCAGGAAAAAATATATTTGGAGAATTTGAAAAGAGACCAAAAGAAGGGGATAGGAGATACAGATAGGCTGAAGTAACTTTTATCAGTATTTTCATAAAAAAGACTTTTAAGATAGAAGTAATAAAAAAGTTGTATACAAGAATTAAAAAAGGAAAAGCAAAGAATACCAATAAAAAACAATAAAACAGAAACAAGAAAATAGCCAACTAACCAACAAAATAAAAAATAAAATGGAGGTGCTTGCTTTCCACAACAAACTAAACAATCAACAAACAAAGATACAGCTTTCAACCTAAAGACATGAAAAGAGACTCAGAAGATCACTTCTTGCTGGTCAAAGGGAAAATTCACCAAGAAGAGCTCTCAATACTGAACATCTATGCTCCAAATGCAAGGGCACCCTCATTCGTAAAAGAAACCTTACTGAAGCTTAAAGCACACATTACACCTAACACAATAATTGTGGGTAACTTCAACACTCCACTCTCCTCAATGGACCGATCAGGAAAGCAGAAACTAAAGAGGGACACAGTGAAACTAATTGAAACTTTGGACCAATTGGATTTAACAGATATATATATAGAACATTTCATCCTAAAGCTAAAGAATATACCTTTTTCTCGACACTGCATGGTACCTTCTCCAAAATTGATCATATAATTGGTCACAAGACAGATGTCAACAAATACAAGAAGATTGAGCTAATCCCATGCCTCCTATTAGATCACCATGGAGGAAGAGTGGTCTTCAATAGCAACAAAAACAACAGAAAGCCCACATACACAGGGAAACTGAACAATACTTTACTCAATGACACCTTGGTCAAGGAAGAAATAAAAAAAGAAATCAAAGACTTTTTAGAATTCAATGAAAATGAAGGCACAGCCTACCCAAATCTATGGGACACTATGAAAGCAGTGCTAAGAGGAAAACTCATAGCTCTAAGTGCATCCAAAAAGAAACTGGAGAGAGCATACACTAGCAGCTTAACGGCACACCTTAAAGCCCTGGAAGAAAAAGAAGTTAATTCACCCAGGAGGAGTAGAAGACAAGAAATCATCAAACTCAGGGCTGAAATCAATCAAGTAGAAACAAAGAAAAACCATACAAAGAATCAACAAAACCAGGAGCTGGTTCTTTGAGAAAATCAACAAGATAGACAAACCCTTAGCCAGACTAACCAAAGGACACAGAGACAGTATCCAAATTAACAAAATTAGAAATGAAAAGGGGGGTAAAACAACAGAAACAGAGGAAATTCAAAGGATCATCAGATCCTACTACAAAGGTCTATACTCAACACAACTGGAGAATCTGGAGGAAATGGACAATTTCCTAGACAGATACCAAATACCAAAATTAAATCAAGATCAATTAGATCAGCTAAATAGTCCCATAAACCCTAAAGAAATAGAAGGGGTTATTGAAAGCCTCCCAACCAATAAAAGTATGGGACCAGATGCTTTTAGTGCAGAATTCTACCAGACATTCAAAGAAGACTTAACACCATTACTCTTCAAACTATTCCACAAAATAGAAACAGAAGGGACACTGCCCAACTCGTTTTTCAAAGCCACAATTACGCTGATACCAAAACCACACAAAGATCCAAAGAAGAAAGAGAACTACAGGCCAATTTCCCTTATGAATATTGTCGCAAAAATACTAAATAAAATTCTTGCCAACAAATCCAAGAGCACATCAAAATGATCATTCACCAAGATCAAGTAGGCTTCATCCCAGGGATGCAGGGATGGTTCAATATATGGAAATCCATCAATGTAATCTACTACATAAACAAACTAAAAGAAAAAAACCACATGGTCATCTCATTAGATGCTGAAAAAGCATTTGACAAAATTCAGCATCCTTTCATGCTAAAAGTCTTAGAAAGATCAGGAATTCAAGGCCCATACCTAAACACAGTAAAAGCAATCTACAGCAAACCAGTAGCCAACATCAAAATAAATGGAGAGAAACTTGAAGCAATCCCACTAAAATCAGGGACTAGACAAGGCTGCCCTCTCTCTACATATCTTTTCAATATAGTACTTGAAGTTCTAGCGAGAGCAATTAGACAACATAAGGAAGTCAAAGGGATACAAATTGGAAAGGAAGAAGTGAAACTATCATTATTTTTAGACGATATGATAGTTTACTTAAGCGACCCAAAAAATTCCACTAGAGAACTTCTACAGCTGATAAACAACTTCAGCAAAGTGGCTGGTTATAAAATCAACTCAAGCAAATCAGTAGCCTTCCTGTACTCAAAGGACAAGCAGCCTTAGAAAGAAGTTAGGGAAATAACATCCTTCACAATAGCCACAAACAACATAAAGTACCTTGGTGTAACTCTAACCAAACAAGCTAAAGATCGGTATGACAGGAACTTCAAGTCCTTGAAGAAAGAAATTGAAGAAGACCTCAGAAGATGGAAAAATATTTCTTGCTCCTGGATTGGCAGGATCAATATAGTAAAAATGGCCATCTTGCCAAAAGCAATCTACAGATTCAATGCAATCCCCATCAAAATCCCAAATCAATTCTTCATCGATCTAGAAAGAGCAATTCTCAAATTCATCTGGAATAACAAAAAACCCACGATAACTAAAACTATTCTCATCACTAAAAGGACTTCTGGGGGAATCAAGATCCCTGACCTCAAGCAGTACTACAGAGCAAGTGTGTTAAAAACTGCATGGTATTGGTACAGCAACAGGCAAGTAGATCAATGGAATAGGATTGAAGACCCAGAAATGAACCCACAGACTTATGGTCACTTGATCTTTGATAAAGGAGCCACAACCATCCAGTGGAAAAAAGATAGCCTTTTCAACAAATGGTGCTGTTTCAACTGGAGGTCAACATGCAGAAGAATGCGAATTGACCCACTCTTAGCTCCTTGTACTAAAATCAACTCCAAGTGGATCAAGGACCTCCACATAAAACCAGACACACTGAACCTATTAGAAAAGAAACTTGGGAAGACCCTGGAGGACATGGGCACAGGGGGGAAAGTTCCTGAACAGAACACCAATAGCTTATGCACTAAGATCAAGAATTGACAAATGGGACCTCATAAAATTACAAAGTTTCTGCAAGGCAAAGGACAAAACAGCAACCAACAAAGTGGGGAAAAAATCTTCACCAACCCCACATCCAACAGAGGGCTAATATCCAATATATACAAAGAACTCAAGAAGTTAGACCCCAAAGAACCAAATAACCCTATCAAAAAATGGGGCACAGAGCTAAACAAAGAATTTTCACCAGAAGAAATTCAGATGGCCGAGAAACACCTTAAGAGATGTTCAACATCATTAGTCATCAGGGAAATGCAAATCAAAACAACCCTGAGATTCCACCTCACACCAGTCAGAATGGCTAAGATTAAAAACTCAAGAGACAACAGGTACTGGCAAGGATGTGGAGAAAGAGGAACACTCCTCCACTGTTGGTGGGATTGCAAAATGGTAAAACCGCTCTGGAACTCAGTTTGGCGGTTCCTCAGAAAATTGGGCATGTCACTTCCAGAGGACCCTGGCATACCACTCCTGGGCATATACCCAGAGGATTCCTCTGCATACAATAAAGACAAATGCTCCACAATGTTCATAGAAGCCTTGTTTATAATAGCCAGAAATTGGAAGGAGCCCAAATATCCCTCAAAGGAGAAATGGATACAGAAAATGTGGTATATTTATACAATGGAATACTACACAGCAATTAAAAATAATGAATTCATGCAATTTGTAGGCAAATGTTTAGATCTGGAAAATATCATCCTAAGCAAGTTAACCCAATCATAAAAGAATACACAAGAAATGCAATCACTGATAAGTGGATATTAATAATGCCAGAAGCCCTAAATACTCAAGGCACAATTAGCAAGTCAAATGATTCCCAAGAAGAAGAAAGAAGAGGACCCTGGGCCTGAAAAGATTGGATCCAGTTTTGTAGATCCAGAACAGAGAAATGGTGGTGGGGGCGTGATTGGGGAATAGTTGTGGGGAGAGGACTTATGGGACATATGGCGGGGGGGAACTGGGAAAGGGGAAAGCCTTTGGAATGTAAACAAAGACTATAGAAAATAAAAAAATAAATAAATTAGGATACTATGAAAAAAAAGATGGTATGTTGATTAGTTTTTGTAAATATGACACAAACTAGAATACCTTAGAAGAGGGATCCTCAAGTGAAGAATTTTTTTCCATCAGATGGGCCTATGCACATACCTGTGAGAAGTGTCTTTGATTAATAATTTATGTTTCCAGGTCCAGCTTGTGAGTAGTACATGGAGTCCTGGGACATATACAAAAACAAGCTGAGAAATGTGCAATGGATAAGCTAGTAAGCAGCATTTCTTCCATGCTCTCTTCTTGAGGTCCAGATTCTAAGTTCCTAAGTTCAGTTCCTACCCTTCCTTATATTCGGATAAACTGTGACCTGAAAGTTATAGGAAGAAATAAATTATTTTCTCCTTCAATCAATTTTAGTTAGTGTTTGAGCATAGAAAAAAACAAACAAAATAAAAACAAAAAATTCCCATAAGACAGATGGTTTTATAAGAATGAATATGATTTTTTTAGTCATTTCTTTCTATAGAATTCAGATTAGAAACATTAGGGCTAACAAATTTTACTCATAAATCTTATGAGGAAAGAAATGTATTCCTTTAATGTTCATCTTGGCATGTACAATAAAAAACAAAGCATGTGTTTGCTATTTGTATTAGTTTAATATAAGTGGTTTTTTCCTATTATATAAGCTAGTGGTAAATGAATTTACTTTTCCTTTATGATCAAGGAGAAAAGTGACCCTAACTTTGAAATTATTTCTGTTTTGGGCAAATAGAAAAAAGAACCTTGCAGCTGTTTGCACAGTGAAAAATACAGGACATTTCAGCTAAGTGGGGACGTTTGACACCCTTCAAATAAATATTATGTCCAGAGGGTAAAGATACAAATCTATAATCCTACTTTAGTATATGTACGTTATATAAGATATTGAAATTTATGTAGCTCATAAATTAAAATGGTATTGAACTTGGCATACTAAAACCATTACAACATGAAAAATTAAGTTCTTAGAATAGGCTTTCAATTCTCCACTTAAGAAGTAATATTCAAGCCAGGCAGTGGTGGTGAATGCCTTTAATCCTAGCATTTGGGAGGCAGAGACAGACAGATTTATGTGTTTGACGCCAACCTAGTCTATAGAGTGAGTTCTAGAACAGCCAGGGCTATACAGAGAAACCCTGTCTCAAAAGAAATGGAAAAAAAAGGTAATATTCATTACATATATTTTTAAAAATTGAAAGGCTTCAATTAAAAACTAGTCTTATAAATATGACTAACATACTGGTATCGGTTGGTACTTCTTAAATCATTTCTTATTGGAAATAATGATTGATTCTCTACTATGTTTTAGTAAATCAAATCCAAATTTCTTCGGGCTCTATTTATAAAACTGACTAAATATTTGAATGGTATTCTAATGTAAATTTTGACTCTTAATCATAACCAACTTTTACCCTCAACAGCAATACAGTAGTGATGAGAAGGAAAAACAGATGATGAGAAGATGCAAATTTTTAATGCACCTTGGTGTTCTTACGAGTTCAAACACAATGAAGGACATTCACAGTCCACTTGCAATTATAAGCAAATGTAGAAAGAACACATAAGGAAATGCAGAAAAAGTAATCTCATTTAGGTGATGTGATGATGAAAATGAAACGCTGTTAGGAAAGGATTTGTATTTATTTTTTCTTATCCAACAAAAGAAAAAAAAACAGCATCAATGTTTATAATACATCTTGTGGAAGCAATAATACTGCATAAAACCTAAACTGTTTAAAAAGAAACTCTCAGAATAACAGTATTATGAAGCAAATAAAAAGGAACAAACATACTTTGTAGTGTTGTTTGATAAGATAAATGCATTTGCACTGGCAGCTACTTGTTTTGGAACAAATAAAACATTTTTATTGAGCATTTTTCTCCTGATATTTAAAACCCATAGGGGGAATGGAAAACATAGGGAGTCACTTTCCATACCCTCCATCCGGTTTCTTTTATAGACTCATATTTGTCTACAAACAAACAAATAAACAAACATGAAAACTTTTATCCTTATACTTATCACACATCCAATATTATTACCATCATTTATCTAAAAAGCTCTCTATAATTTTAAAATATTTAAAATATCAGTTTATTTTAAACATTAAGCTTTTAAAGACATTTTGTGAGCTAAAGTGTGAGATTATTCTTCCCCTTAAATTCTTTTTGTATTAAAATTTAGTTACAGAAAACAAAATTGTTATTATGTCAAAGATTTTTTTATTGGGATAGAACAAAAATACAAGTTAGATAATGAAGGAAGTGTAAAATAACACTTTTTCTCAACCCTTTGCCTCAGCCAGTGTGCAAGGGCAATAAAAAATTTCACTTTCTATATTACAGGGCACAAAAAGGGCAGTTGATACTCATCCTTAGATTCATATCGGTACTTCCACTTACATACATCTTGAATTTCATGAAACCTTCTTGAGCCCATTTTCTCACCAGCTACAGGCATATACATATTTAATTATCAATTTAGTATATGCTATTGTACAGAAGATCATGTACTTTTTTCCCTTAGTGGAGTTTCATGTCATCTCGGGGTTATATTGATTCTAACCAAAACTACAATATATTTGCTTTTCTTTAATCATAAAACAGGTAATTAATTGAGACTCCTTTATTTCAATACTTTGGAGACTCCAAGAAGAAATATCTTATGATATCATGAACAAAATTAGATTCAAGCAGCTGTGCACCAGAGTTCTTTAGCATATGTACTCCCTGAGAATTAGAGTTTCCTGCTTGTAACTTGAGCACACAATACATCATAGCACATCTTCAGTTCTACAGAGGAGAGAACTGTAAGACCTCAAATGTGCAGACAAAGGCAAGGCTCCACATAGCACCTAGACTCAGGGTAACATTTTCCTTCAAACATGGCTGGTCTTTACTCAGCCTTCCTAGGCTGAGCCTCTGACCTTTTCTCTCCAAGGCCTTAATGTCATGGTAAACTTTCTCTTCTCAATTTGATTCTCATCTTAGGAGTCAAAGCTTTCAAAAATTCCTGATCCTTGCAGCTCATTTAAGAATTTATTTATCTTTTAGCATAAGACTAAATAAATCTTTGTTGATTTCAGTGATGAAATTGCATAGCTAAAAGTCTCTGAGTAGTCACTGGAAACTGTTAAGGAATTATAACTTGGTAGTTATTTGTTAATAGGTAATAAAGAGAACTGCTTTCCCTGGATAATTCAGCCATCACTAAAGAAAATTAAAGGTAAAGAAAACGGATTAGGGTTCTAGAAGGTCACCCTAGTTATGGCTGATAGCTCAAGCAAAGCCCTCAATTGAAAGACTCTTGCTGTCACAGTAACAATTACATTGCAAAGTAATGGCTCTCATTATGTTGCATAATGTTTCCTTCATTGAAAAGCCCCAGATAAAATTCAAAGACAAATTTATTGATGAACAACAACAGCAAAAGAACATTTTTTACCGATTTTCCCCTAATTTTTCCTTATCATTTCATCACGTAATCCAGTGGAACACTTGACACCACCAAGCAGCAAAGTGCTCCCCATGTTATCAGCTAGCATCATGGAACTTGTAGGATTAATGTACTTTAGTAGTCTCCTATGTTACTGTGAGAAAAGAAATTCTTAGACTAAGGCACACTGTATAACCAGATGTGCTATAGCACAGACCTTCCTTGAAACTTGCATTGTCCCTGCGTTCACTATTTCTCTGTTTTCTACATATCTAGCATGTTCCTGTTTCAGAGTCTTGGCGGGCAAGTTTACTTTTGTAAAGATAGGCAAGACAGTCCCAGATTTTTCTATAGGTTTCTTTATATTACCCATTAAGAATGACTTACCCCTGTCTTACCTTAATAAAAATAAAGCATTGCTGTCTTCCACCTTCTGATTCCCTAATCTGCTAAAAACAAGTGGCACACTCCAGTTAGTCTGCCTCCCATCCAAATACTAACCAGGCCCAATCTTGCTTAGCTTCTAATATTAGATAAGATCAGGCACTTTCAGGATGGTATGGCCATAAACCAAGTTTGTCCATCAAATTGATCCATGTTGGAAGTGTTACCTTCCGTTGAAGAATTGCCTAATGAAATGGCTATAGGCATGTTTGTGAGATTTTTTTTTTTGGTTACTGATTGATATTAAAGAACCCGACACAACGAGGGTGATATAATCCCTAGGCAGGGATTAATCCTTAGTAAAACTAAATTAGGTGAACATGAGTTTGGAAGCATACTAAGAAGAAATTTCCCAGTAGTCCATACTTAAGTTCCTGCTTTTTATTCCCTCAATGCTGGATTATAACTTGTAAGATAAATAAATCCTTTCCTCTCCCAAGTTATATTTAGATGTGTTTTATTACAGTGATATCAATGCAAACTAAGACATTATGTTTTTATTATTTCTAATCCAGTTCACCATCTAACTTTATATACATGTACATCTTAAGCATATAAAATGGACCTTTCTATCACTTTAAACCTTTGCAAAATATAGACTATATTATGGTTACTTACAACTCTAAAGATTTTTGAAGTAACTTATTCCCGATAAAACTGATTACTATGTGAAAGATCATTTGAATTTCATTTGGAGTAAGGAATGAAGTAGTCGTTCATTTAAATACATTCCATTCATTTCCCTAAAACTTATGGTTGAAGATAGAAGAACTACCATTTCCTCAACAGTTGCTTTTCAGACAATGAGCAATTATTAACCTTTCGTTGTTGTTAGATACACAGTATGGGATAAGAAAGTATCAGAGTCCTTGGACTGAATTCTGTTCTTGACCTTTTCTGGTTTGCGATGTAGAACATCTGTTTTGACACATTAAATTTTACTTCATATCTCTATAGATGGTATCAAACAAACCATAACCAAGCAACAGAAGATTTTTCTTCATTGTAACACAGTTATGTTGTAAACAGATCTACCTCTACATGTATACATTTTTTTCTTGAGGTTTTGCAAGAAAAATTATTCTAGACACATATTCTTTAGATGCAAAGAGATAAATAATTTGCACTAATAAAAATCAGTACAACTCATACCTAGAAAAATACTAAAGATAATATGTACTCACATTTTTATTATTTGCCAAATGTAGTAAATGCTAGTTATTATTTTATTGTACTTTTAATAACTACTCTTTCCATACACTTTAATCTCTGTATCTAACAGAAAAAAATAAGTAAAAGTAAAAATGGTATGGCTTGTCAGCTACCCAATTTAGTATGTTAAAGCAGATGTTCAACAATGTCCAACTAGAAAATATCAGGAACAAAATTTATACCAAGGATACCCACACATCCAACACTCTGTAGATAACAATGGGAAGGTTTAATAATGCTCATAAAATTAGCCCCATCTCCTTGTATGCTATTTTTCAAGGTCATGCCATGAGATGGGTTGCAGGCCAATTTCTACCACCCCAAAGAAACAAAGTGTCAGTGAAGTGGAATTCTGGAATGTGGTGTCATGTAACAAGTTGGACCTGATTTGACTGGCAACAAAAAATGCACCAACCCTGGCCCTGTAGAAATGAAAAGTATTCCTCTGCTATGTAAAGTTAGTATAAGCGCCATACTAGGGAGACTTGGAGAACAATAAAATATAAGCCAGAATTAAAATTATTTGCATTTGTTTCTTAGTTTTGCTGGAAACCAGAGTTTTAGAGAGCTTTACAACTATAACTATTATGTGCTTTCCTGTTTTGAGAAGCCATATAAACATTTAAAGGGAGGAGAAAAGCCCTTGTAAGCTTAGGAAGTAAAAAGTAAGTCTTCTCATTTTCCTTTTATCTCATACTATTTTGTGCAGAAGCTAATAATATTTTTCTTGGGTCAGAGCTTTAAGCTGTAGCAAGAATTCTGTCACCAACGACATCCTTTTCTATGATCTTGGCCAGAAACAGCCATAGTTTTGGGGCCTTTGGACAATTTTGTCAGAAAGACAAAGTGCTGATAAGTCCACCTCCTACACACTTCTTTAATCAATATCATTAAAGGCTCTAACCCTTCTCCAAGTGTTGCAAACAAAACAGCAAGCACATTAGAAGACAAGGCTACTGAAATGTCTAAGTGAATGCACAGTTACATGAGAAGAGAATTGTTGAAAATTAAGGGAGAAAGTTTCCAAATAAGGAGAAACTTCATAAAAGAAACGGGTTATTTATATGCTGAAGAAAGACATAATTATATTTCGATGTCTTTTATAAATGAAAATTTTAATTTTATTGCTACTGATAACCTAAAGAACACATACAACATTGCTTTAAAGGCTGATGTTTTAAATGAAATTCTCTATGAGTAAGGTAATTGCCATAATGACAGTTTAAAGTCCTCATTCATAAAAACATTATTAAAGTACATTATTTATACCTACTTTATGTGGACTTCTGCTCTTATTTCTGATTCTCACTGTGTATGGCTATAATCACATGCAGAGTGTATAATGGAAACATTAATTCAATCTGAACTTGGCAAGAATACTTTACTGCCATAATAAAACCCCAGTTAATATTAAATCAAAGCATGGTATTCATTTCATAAGAACATTCTCTTTTAAAAATTTGAAAAGGAGGACTTACACCTCTCAGCCTCAAGTATCTATTTTAACTGTGACGTTCAATGTACCATTGACTAATTGGCACAGACTTTCTGATGAAATATTTAATCGTTTGCAGTAGGAAACTTAGATTCAGATACTGACATAAATATATAGCAACTATGGCATTATAAGTATGGTCTTAGGAATATTTGCAAGCATTCATATATAATCCGCCCCTTTTATGATTCATAATATCAGATGACTGTGTTTAGCAAAAGCCTTTTCGATTACCTGGTATTTTTGTTTGCTTAGAAAGATGGAAAATGTCCTGGTATATATAATTTCTCTCAGAAAACAAACCAAATGTATTAATATCTTAAAGTATCTTCATTCAATTTTTAAAATATATTTTGCTAGGCCTAAACCTTATAGAAAAAAAATAAAGTGAATTTCAATAGCCTTATCTCTCATTTTGGAATGATAAAAATTTATCTTCTGGACTTTCTCCTTCAGACTGAGCAAGCTGCAGGAGTACTCTGTAGACACATTTACACAAAGTAAGAGCATGTCTCTTTACAGTGCTAGATTATCTCAGGGAGTAGTAGAAAGGGTCTCTTTATAAATTATGCTTCTAACACAAAAAGAAAGTGTTAGATTTGATATTGTAGGTAAAAAAATCTCTATACCTAAGGGGATGAATTAATTCCTGTATTTAATTAGATGCAGTTCTTAGTAGACAAATTAAGCATTCACCTTAGAATTTCACATTGGATATTCTCAGTATGGTAGAAATCTCAAAATAGTTCTGGCAAATGGAAAACTTAGAGGACATAATTTCCTGAAAATGACAAACGGCAAAGAGAAGGTATTTCAAATATAGAATAAATATTTCTATGAATTGAAGATAAAACAGTTTCTAACAATAAAAATTCATATTACTGATTCAAGCCAAAAATCACAGATTATTCTATTTCTGCTATTAGATATAAGTACTTGTTATTGTTATTCAAAATGACTAGACTTACCAGAAAAATGCCAGTGGAGTCCAATCTTACAGCTAGGCAGCACTTGACCATCTCTCTTGGCTCTAGTAATACCATAGCATGCTCAGATAACTGAAAGAGGCATCCTCATGGAATCACACATGATTTTGCATAGCATTCAGACAGACTACAACCTCGGTGTACCCAAGAACTCTACTTCATAAAACTGCTCAGAAAGGGTATTGAAGGTAACATGCCTGACACACTGCCACATGAATGTCACCAGCTCCAAATATCTGTTGACAAGAGCCAGAGCTAAAAATGAAAAAAAAATCAACTCAAAATAGAATGGTCTAGCACAGTAGTTCTCAACCTTGCTAATGCTGTGACCTTTTATGGCAGTTGCTCATGTTGTGGTAACCCCCAACCATAAAATTATTTTTATTACTACTTCATAACTGTATCTGCTACTGTAATGAATTATAATGCAAATCTTTGCATTTTTTCTGATGGTCTGATGTGACTCCTGTGAATGGGTGATTCCATACCCCAAAGGGGTTATGACCCATAGGCTGACAACTACTGGGCTAACACATTATTTTTAATAAAATAGTCACACAAAGTCACACTTAGTCTACTTTTCATATTGTTTGCATGAAATTTATCCAGAGCTGAGCAAGACACTGTGCAAAGTTCCCAATAGCACTGTCCATCTTTGAGGGGCCTTCTGTTATTTTTAAAATGGGGAAAAGGTAATATAATTTGAGGTGTTTGGGGAACCACAAGGTTGATGGGAGACACAACCCACTCAGCAGTAATCCTTTTTGACAACTGGCTTCATCCTTCCTGTCTTTCCATAATGGGGATATTTGCAATTTCTTCTCCAGAAAAAGAAAAAGAAGAAGAGAAGAAGAAAATGGAGAAGAAAGTTACTTCTGATACAAAAAAGAAAGGTAAGGATTAAAAAATATATCTAACACCTAAATCAAACAGTGTTACTTGATAGTGTTGCTGGAAAAGCTACTGTTTTCTAGAAAGGGATTCACATGTTTGATTGTTACTGTTAGTGAAAGAAAACACTTGGTATTTTTAAATGTTCCAAATTGGATTTGGATAAAACATGTAAATCCCTTTATTTCCATATTCACTTAAAATATAATTTCTCTGTTTAGCTTGGGCTGATCATGATTCTCATGCCTCAGAAATATGAAATTTTAGGGGCGGTGGTGGCGCACGCCTGTAATCCCAGCACTTGGGAGGCAGAGGCAGGCTGATTTCTGAGTTCGAGGCCAGCCTGGTCTACAGAGTGAGTTCCAGGACAGCGAGGGCTACACAGAAAAACCCTGTCTTGAAAAAAGAAACAAAAAACAAACAAACAAAAAGAAATATGAAATTTCAAGGCTGTGCCATGTCATCTGGTATCTTAACATCTGTTAAGATAATACTATGGTATTCTATATTTTTCAGTATACATACATACATACATACATACATAGAAAGAGAGAAAGTGAGAGAGAGTGGGGAATAGGTTTGGAGTGTAGGTGT
Source organism: Apodemus agrarius (assembly GCA_964023405.1). Taxonomy (NCBI): domain Eukaryota; kingdom Metazoa; phylum Chordata; class Mammalia; order Rodentia; family Muridae; genus Apodemus; species Apodemus agrarius. The sequence goes on along the minus strand of OZ030027.1, from coordinate 599,310 downwards.
ACTTATGACTAATGATTTTTATTTAGTTTATTCAATTTTATTAAAAGTAAATATCAAGAGGACAAAGTATTTTATACTGTGAGAAAAATATATGGAATAGTTTGCTATACTATTCCTATTCTTATTCCTGTATTGATACTTGTTTGTTCATATTTATCTAATATTACCTAGAGACTTTCAGAAATTCCAAAATTCCAAATATGCATCTGTGATCCAAACCAAAAGGAACACTCAAGTCATCCCTTTTAATGTATTTAAGGGTCTATTTACAGCAATTAATACTGCATTTTATATCACTACGTTTGTTAAAGATTTATTTTCCTTATCAAATTAAATCCCTTTATGGATAGACAGGACACCTAAGCTATGAGTGTGTTTAGAAGGTTCTAGTATAGAACTTATTTATATAAAATTTTGGCTTGGACTTACTGTTTTCTTGGCAAAGTAAACTGGTCACTATAATGTCAGTCCTGTGTTCTCTGAAACATGTAAGAATGAATAAGTTAAAGGCTTCTAACATTCTTATTTACCTGCAGAAAAAGGAGAAACCAAAAAGAAAAGTGAGGAAACTACCGTTGATGGGAAAGGCAAAGGTACTGTTCTTTGCTTTGCTTCCCCCGTCACCTTCCAAGATCTAGTTCCTGAATAATATTGATGCATCACCATGCAGTTTGAATATCGGTATTCACATCTATCCATGTATAGCCTACCAATACAAAAGTGTGGTAGAAAATTAAATCTACATGAAGAACGTTATTCGAAACGTTATTCATGAACGTTATTCATTTGTATGAAATTTACCCAGAGGTGAGCAAGACATTGTGCAAAGTGCCTGATAGCACTGTCCATCTTTAAGGGTGCTACAATATATGGGAGTGTTCAAAACTCCATTTGATATTTATCCTTGCTGAAATGGAAAGCAGGTGTGTGGGTAAGAGCTGAAATGGAAGATGAGCATCCATGCATGTACACAAATCTCACTCAAATAAGCTTTCTTACATGCTCATGAGAAGCAACAGCTGGCAGGCTAATGTAGGATGCCAAAGTGGGAAATGTGGGCACTGACTTTCTTTTATACTTATATTTCAAAGGGATCATTCCCAGGGCTTTGAAAAGAGAGCAGTCCTAGGTGTGTAAACATGAAAGTGGACTTTACAAAGATTCCAACTCAAAGGGGACAGATAAGTAATTCTTAATACCCAAATGTGTGAATTAAATGTGTAAGATGAATGAAATAAAGCAGCTAAGCTCAACAGGATCTATTGCAAGCCAGTCAAGTTGCTCACCATCTTGGAAAAGATGAGGGAGTAACAGGATCTATCGGAGGAAAACAGTATTACTATATAAAACATAAAGCTGAGAGAGAGTAAAGGTCCTCATCAAGGAATTGATGATTCTCTCACTCCTTGGTGTCTGGGACCCTCCAGTGGCTACCTCCAGTTCCCCATCCCCCATTGCTACATAATTTTATTCAATTTCCTGACCCTCTGTACCTCTCTCTTGTCTCCCCTCCAGTATCTAATCCTGCCCTGAATTTTTCCTCCCCCTCCTTTCTCCCTTCAATGTCTCCCCTCCCTCCACCTCCCATGATCATCCTGTTCCCCCTTCTATGCAAGACTGAAACATCCACACACCGGTCTTCCTCCTAAGCTCCATATGGGCTATGGGTTATATCATGGGCATTGTGAGCTTTGGGACTAATATCCATTTATCAGTGAGGACATACCATATGTATTCTTTGGTGACTGGGTTACCTCACTCAGGTTATTTTCTAGTTCCATCCATGCATACCTGCGAATTTCATAATATCATTGTTTTTAATAGCTGAGTAGTACTCCATTGTATAAATGTACCACATTTTCTGTATCCATTCATCTGTTGAGGAATATCTATGTTGTTTCCAGCTTCTGGCTATTATAAATAAGGCTGCTATGAACATGGTGAAGTATGTGTCCTTGTTATATGTTGGAATACCTTTTGGGTATATGCCCAGTACTGGTATTGCTGGGTCTTCATGAACTATTTCCAATTTTCTCTGGATCTGACAGATTGATTTCCAAAGTTGTTTTACCAGCTTGCAGTCCTGTCAGCAACAGAGGAGTGTTCCTCTTTCTCCACATCCTCACCAGCATCTGCTGTCACCTGCATTTTTGATCTTAGTCATTTTTATTGGTGTGAGGTGGGATGTAAGTGTCATTTTGATTTGCATTTCCCTGATGACTAAGGATTCTGAACATAAGTCCTTCTTAGCCATTTGAGATTCCTCAGTTGAAGGTTCTCTGTTAGGCTCTATACCCCATTTTTAATAGGGTTATTTTATTTTTGAGCTCTTTCTATATTTTGTATATTAGCCCTCTATCAGATGTAGCGTCAGTAAATATCTTTTCGCAGTCCGTGGGTTGCCATTTTGTTCTATTGACAGTATCTTTTGTCTCACAGAAACTTTTCAATTTTATGAGGTCCCATTTGATGATTGTTGATCTTAGAGCATGACCCATTGGTGTTCTGTTCAGGAAATGTAGATACCATCTTCAGTAGATAGGCATAGCCCCTAGTCGAGGGATGGGGCCACCCACCCATCTCAAAGTTTTAAGCCATAAATTTTCCTGTCCAGAGGAAAGACCGGGACAAAAAATGTAGCAGAGTCTGAAGGAATGGACATCCAGGGACCTCCACACCTGGGGATCCATTTTGTCTGCAGACACTAAACCTGGATACTATTGCTGTTCCCAAGCTTAATGATAGGAACCTGGTATGGCTATTCCTTGGGAGGTTCTGCCAGCACTAACCAATGCAGATGAGGATGCTTGGAATCAACCATCAGACTAAGATCAGGGTTCCTGGTGGGGGAGCTAGGGAAGGACTGGAGGAGCAGATGAGGATAGCAATTCCATAGGAAAAACAATATCCACTGGCAGACCACCCAGTGCTAGACTACCAACAACAGAATATACAGAGAGGGCTCCAGATACATATGTAACTGAGAATGGTCTTATCTGACATCAGTGTGACGGGAGGCTCTTGGTTCTGTGGAGGTTCGATGCTCCAGTGTAGGGGGATGCTAGAGGGTGGGGCAGGAGAGAATGGGTAGGTGGGTAGGTGCCTCATAGAGGCAACAGGAAAGTGAGAGAGGGCAGATGTGGGATGGTGGTGTGTGTGGAGGGGCAACAGGGAAGGGGGATATCATTTGAGTTGTAAACAAATGAAATGATTAATTTAAAAAAAAGAAAGTGATGATTCAACTGTTGCACAGCTTAGATTTCTGCATTTAGTTTTTATTTTATGGCATACAAATTTAAGCACTGGTTTCTATTTATATAAGACATGGAAAGCTGTCACCTCAAGTATTATGGTTCAGGGATAAATATTTCATCCTAAATATTTCTTCTACTCATATAAGCAATGGTTGAAATTCTGTTTTGGAGCTACTCCATTCTGTTGAGTTATGTAGGAATTGAGGTCCATTAAAATGCAAACATCCAAGGACCTGTCTATGCAATGAGATAAAAAACAAATTTTTCTCAGCTACTAATAATATAAGTTAATGAGATATTCAGATCCTCTTGTGATAACAGTGAACTGAAAGCAACTCTCTTAAAGTTTACATCATAGTTATGTTTAAGTAAGGAGGCAGCCAAAGAGAGCTCCAATGTAGGACATAGGCAGGGAAGGGCAGGCTGGACAGGATAGTGTTCATAAAGTCCTTCTGTTTTCAGGGAGAAGTAGGAATAATAGCTTATGTGGAGGGAGTCTATAAAAGAGACCATAGTTTGACAAACTAGGTAATTACTAGTGTGAATGGAAAAATAGGAAGATGGTATTTCTACTACTGGACTATAAACAGGGTGAACTATATCATACCCAGGGTTGCATATGGCTTACAAAACAAGCAAAAATGGGATGGCAGAGGTTCAGTGAGTCGGAGAGTTTTGTCCAGGAAATATTAGACAAAACTCGTAGGTGTAGGGTCTGGTGAGTGAGTGAGTGTGTGTGTGTGTGTGTGTGTGTGTGTGTGTGTGTGTGTTTCTGTCTGTTGTAATCTGTCTCTGTCAGTCTTTATCTCTCTGTTACTGTTTGCCTTTCTGTCTTTATCAATCTGTCAATCTGTCTTTCTATCTCTGTCTCTGTCTCTTTTCCTCTCTCTCTCTCTCTCTCTCTCTCTCTCTCTCTCTCTCTCTCTCCTCCCTCCCTCTCTCTCTCTCTTTCTCTCTCTCTCACTCTCTCTGTGTTTGTGTATGTGTGTACGTGTGTGTGTGTTATTGCTTCTGTCTGGGTATCTTCTTTTGGTTTAGTTAAACTTTGGGGTTGAAAGCTGAAATGCATGTATATACATTGAATCATGGGAAAATCTTAAACTCTATAGTATAAAGACATATGACTTTAGTTTCCCTTTTACATAAAGGTTAAGTTCTTCATTACTGAGAGCAGCTGTCTATGGCAATTTCTCTTCCTGGAAGTCCAGGATTGATGCAGAAACCAAACTAAACCACTGCTGAACATACACATTCCGATGGGATTGTAAAACACATTTGCACTTTTGAAACCATTTTCCTGTTGGAGGCTTTTATTTATTTTGGTAACATAAGATAACATTGAGTCTTATAAATTAATCTATCTTTGATAGAAACATGTATTTTTCGATACTGTGTTTAAAAGTCCTTAACACTCAAATTTTATAGTGTGTATAGGTGGTTTGTGTGTGTGTGTGTGTGTGTGTGTGTGTGTGTGTGTGAGAGAGAGAGAGAGAGAGAGAGAGAGAGAGAGAGAGAGAGAAATTGATTACTTTCTAAATGAATATTTCTTTTTACAATTGGATAATACTTTTGAATTTTTCAGAATTTGAATATAATTTTGAAACTTTCCGTCTTAGGCTTCTTAGCACATTAGAAATACAAACCGGAAAAAAAAAATCCTTGCCGGGTGGTGGTGGTGCATGCCTTTAATCCCAGCACTTGGGAGGCAGAGGCAGGCAGATTTCTGAGTTCGAGGCCAGCCTGGTCTACAGAGTGAGTTCCAGGACAGCCAGGGCTACACAGAGAAACCCTGTCTCGAAAAACAAACAAACAAAAAGAAAGAAAGAAAGAAAGGAAGGAAGGAAGGAAGGAAGGAAGGAAGGAAGGAAGGAAGAAAGAAAGACAAACTGGGAAAGGGAAAATCATTTGGAATGTAAACCAAGAATATAGAAAATGATAATAAAAAAAAAGAAATACAATAGTGCTAAAGAAGAAGTGAAGTATAACTTGAAATGTTAACTAGGTGGCACTCTGCTTTTCTTCCAGTTATGATGAACATCTGACATAAAGAAAGGGTAGGTTTTGTTTTGCCTTATGTGTTCAGAGATTTCAATACATCGTGGAGTGAGGCCAGATTAGAGCCGTGTAACCCTTTTGTATTGATCTTCTCATTGCTGAGCCATGGTGGGTCTGTTTCTGATAACTAGTTTCATGTATCTGGCTAATGAAAATAAAGTAAGTCTCTAATATTAAGTATAACTGAAAATGAACTCCCAATATGCTTTTGAAATTCAAATTTTCCCCACATCTTAGAGGAGTAGAATGAAAGTAAAAGAGAATGGCCAATGGGATCCATAATAATGACACTTTCAGGAATGATTTTTATCAGGAGATAAAATTCATGTAGAGCCAAAGACAATTCTAGTTTCTAGCTAAGGACAAGAATCTAAGTCCCTGTCCTGAGATAGTTTCTGAAGACCTGAATTGTAGGTCTTCTGATAGCAACCACATATTAGTTTGCTCTCTCCCAAATTGTAACTGATAACTCAGTCTATGAACATGATGAAATATAGTAATTTAAATGCTCATAGGACAGATTTTAATGCTGCTTATATTACTCCTTACTTAAACATTGTTTCATAAACTTAATAATGAATGTCACAGACAATGCAAGAATAGAGTGTACATTATTTCATGTTTATAGGTGGGTTCTTAAGAGGAAGGAAGTAGGCAGAGAGTCCATATAACAAGAGCAGTTTCCAAAAACAAACACTTGTTCTTGCTGAGGATTAGAGTCCAGTTTATAGCAACCATATGTTGACTTACAGCCATCCATAACTCCAGCTTCATGGAATTTGACACTGTTTTCCTCTGATCCATAAGGGCATGTAGTCAGCATGCAGTGCACATACATACATGCAGGCAAAGCACTCATACTCATAAAATAAATGAAAAGACCTGAAAATGTCTAGTGGTTAGTAAGCTTTTTCTGGATTGATGTATCAGATGAAACCTGGTCAGTGTGGTTGGCCTGTCCCTTAGGTGTCTACCCATCTTCCAGTCCAAGCACTGCACTGGAGTTCCATTCATACCTTTATGTATAGCTTCCAGGTAATTGTGCATTTCACTTTCTTAAAGAAGAAACTTATCAAGAAACCAGACTTCTTAGTGTTTCTGACATCTGGCTAGGATAGAATCAAGGGCATTGCCAGGATAAAACCTTTGTTATTTGGCCAAGGACTTTAATGAAAATCCTAAACAGCTCAACTAAACAATACTCTAGTCTCATTATTTGGTCCACTTCTTTCTGGTGGGCTACTTTTGGGGTATTAAGTTATAAACATTTTGAGACTAAATTAATTGCCATGTCAATTGTAAGTCTATTAATTATGAAAATAAGATAAAATAACTGATAGATGTTAGTAGTATAGAATGATATACATATTTTGAATTATCTGTCAGAAATTGAAATTGGAAGAAGGAACACAAAGGCCCTGTTGATATTTTTTGAAGTAAGATATTATATAACAGCATAAACATTAATTCAGCTATACAGAACTGCTTTCTTACAGAGATTATTAGCATGTACAGGTGAGGGAGCACAAACAACTAGGATCCATCCCAGTGGACCTTAAGCTTTGATAGTATGCATAGTTAAGTGGCACAAGTTTATAAGTTCATCTTAGAGTGAGGATGGTAGAGGAACTAAGTTGGGATGATGGTTGAAAATAATTGATGGGGTGTAGAGACATTAAAATAGATGGAGTTGTTAGAGCAGGGCCCTCTAAGAGTGAATTGATTTTACATATTTTATTTATTTATTTTTATGGTTATGAGGTTCAGAACCAGAGCTATATACATGTGTAAATTTATAGTCAACCACTGAACTGTATCCTGAGAGAAATTTATATTGGTATCTAATGCTTCAAAATATTCAAGTCATTCATATGTGCATCAATAAATGACATGTGACTATGACAGTTGTATATGATATGGTTTGTATGAACAGTCAAAATACTCAGATACATACATGGGTTTTTAAATTTCATTAAAAGTATAATGTAAGGTTCTGAATAGAATTTTTCAATGTAGTAATCTTAATCAATTATATTAACATCTTAGAGATAGATAAGATTATTCCAAAATAATGGTGTCAAAGGAAGGGATCTAGAATTAAGGCCTAGATATTCCAGTAAGTAAGATTTCTTTTAAGAAATACCAAAGAAGATTTCTAACATAATATTGAAACACCTAAAAATATTTACTCTTCATACTAACACATATTATAGTAATAATAATACTTGAGCTTTTCCATATTCTTTATTTTATTTATTTATTTATTTATTTATTTATTTATTTATTTTTTGGCTTTTTCGAGACAGGGTTTTTTCTGTGTAGTCCTGGCTTTCCTGGAACTCACTCTGTAGACCAGGCTGGCCTTGACCTCAGAAATCCGCCTGCCTCTGCCTCCCAAGTGCTGGGATTACAGGCATGCGCCACCACACCCGGCTTAAGCTTTTCCATATTCTTATTTGAATATTATGACATATCTATAAAGTAAGAGTTAAAATAACCATTCTGTAAAGGGAAATGTATAGTGAAGATCTAAGTTACATATGGTCACAAACAGGAGCAAAGGCAGTAATAGGGAGTAAGTAACACAAAAAATCATTACTTTATTCAGCTATATCTTTAAAGTGATTATCTTTTGATACAGAGGTCATATGATATCAGAATGAAATTTATTACCTTTTTTGGTTTCTGCTTTTTTGGTAAACGTCCACATTACATTAAGCTAATCACAGGATTGGCCCTGCCTTCCCTCTTGATTAAGTCTTTTGGAAGAGAAAAGAATAGATTTTCAGAGAGAAGATATGGTTTGAGTCACTCCAGTACTTTTGGGCTCATTTCTAATCTGACCTTTGTGGTGAGGTGGTCTTGATCCTCTAGCAGAATGAGTGTATGAACTTTGTCTTGTATATGGAATGAAATCGTGTCTGAGAGTCACTCCCTCGGGTAAAGCAATAGGGTCAAAAGAAAATAAAGTAGTTTCTGGGCTGGAAAACAAATACAGAAACTCTATTTGAGAAGTTCAATGACTGTCCCACCTGGGGATTCATCCCATATACAGTCACCAAACCCTAGCACTATTGTGGATGCCATGAAATACTTGCTAAAAGCCTAATATGTCTGTCTCCTGAAAGGCCCTGCCAGAACCTTACAAATACAGAGGCAGATGCTTGCAGCCAACCACTGGGCTGAGCACGGGATCTCCAGTGGAGAAGTTAGAGTGAGGGGTGAAGGAGCTGAAGGGGTTTGCAACCTCATAGGAAGAACAGCAATATCAACCAACCAAACCCCCCAGAGCTCCCAGGGACTAAGCCATCAACCAAGGAGCACACCTGGCTCCAGCTGCATATGTAGCATAGGATTGCCTGGTCAGGCATCAAGGGAGGAGAGGTCCTTGATCCTATGAAGGCTCGATAGATGCCCCTGTGTAGGAGAATCCAGGACAGAGAGGTGGGATTGGAGTGGGTGTAGGAGCACCCACATAAAAGCAGGAGGAGAGGGATCCGGCGGAACACCTCCACGGCTCTCCAGCTTGCTCCCAAGTCACGAGCAGAGAGGTTCAGGTAACCAGGCCTAATGGGGCTCTCCATCGCTCAGGCAGGAAACCGCCAGGCTCGCGACAGGAGAGAGAGTAGAGGTGGATCAGCGGAACACCTTCACAGTGCGCCACGGTTCTCCCAGGCCCCTACACCAAAAGTCTCCATCTTGCGCCCGGGTCACCGGCAGAGAGGTGCAGGTATCCAGACCTAATCAGGGCCTGCCATCGCTCGGGTGGGAAACCGTCAGGCGTGGGCCAGGAGCCAGAGTTGGGGTGGATCGGAGGATCATCTCCACTGTGTGGCTGGGAGCTGCTTGCTCCTCGGTTCTCCCAGGCCCCTAAAAAGACCTTCTCCATCTTGTCACTAGGTCACTAGTAGAGAGGGCCAGAGACGCAGACTTAATTTGTTACTACCAGCACTCGGGTGGAATTCTGCCAGGCTCTTTCCAGTGGCCAATGCCTGGGCGGCCCAGCGGGACATCTCCACGGCCACCAGGTCTTGTACCAACTCGGTTGGGAACTGACTACTCTGAGGTCCTCTTAGCACTCTCAGCAGCGGTCTCCATCTTGCCCCCTGGTCATCAGTAGAGAACCAACAGGCAGGCCCAGCCTCACAGGAGGTTCAAACACCAGTCAGTGACAAGGTCAACTAACACCAGAAATAACCAGATGGCAAAAGGCAAACATAGGAACATTGCTAACAGAAATCAAGGCAGCATGCCAGCATCCGAACCCAGTTTGACAACAACAGGAAGTCCTAGATCCCCCAACACACCAGAAAAAGTAAATTTGGATCTAAAATCACTGATCAAGATGCTGATAGTTGAACACATGGATAAATCCCTTAAAGAAATACAGGAGAAAATGGATCAAAAGGTAGAGGCCCTTACAAGGCAAATGCAAAAAACACTTAAAGAAATTCAGGAGAATATGGATCAATAAATGGAAGCCAATAAGGAGGAAATGCAAAAATCACTTAAAGAAACAAGAGAACATGGGCCAACAAGTAGAAGTTATAAAAGAGGAAACACAAAAATCCCTTAAAGAATTACATGAAAACACAAACAAGCAAACGAAAGATGTGAGCAAAACCATCCAGGATCTAAAAACAGAAGTAGAAACAACTAAGAAATCACAAAGGGAGACAACTATGGAGGTAGAAAACCTTGGGAAGAAGTCAGGGGCCATAGATGCAAATATCAACAATAGAATACAAGAGATAGAAGAAAGAATCTCAGATGCCAAAGATACCATAGAAACCATCGATTCAATAGTCAAAGAAAACGCTAAATGCAAAAAGCTTGTAACCCCAAACATCCAGGAAATCCAAGACAAAATGAGAAGACCAAATCCAAGGAATATAGGTATAGATGAGAGTAAAGATTTACAATTTAAAGGGCCCGCAAATATCTTCTACAAAATTATGGAAGAAAACTTCCCCAACCTAAAGAGAGAGATGACCATGAATATACAAGAAACCTACAGAACTCCAAACAGACTGGACCAGAACAGAAATACCTCCTGTCACATAATAATCAAAACCCCAAACGTACTAAACAGAGAAAGAATATTAAAGGCAGTAAGAGAAAAAGGCCAAGTAACATATAAAAAAAGACCTATTAGAATTACAGCACACTACTCACTTGAGACCATGAAAGCTAGAAGATCCTGGGCAGATATCATGCAAATTCTAAGAGAACACAAATTTCAGCCAAAACTACTATACCCAGCAAAACTCTCAATTGCCATAGATGGAGAAACCAAGGTATTCCATGACAAAACCAAATTTGCATGATTTCTTTCCACAAACCCAGCCCTTCAAAGGATAATAGGGGGAAAACACTAACACAAGGAGGGAAATTATACCCAGGAAGAAGCAAGATAGAAACCTCCTCTCATCAAATCCAAAAGAAAATAACCTCTCAAATATAAAAAAATAATTTCAAAAATGTTGGGAGGTAATAATTACTATTCCTTAATATCTCTTAACATCAATGGACTCAATGCCCCAATAAAATGAGACATAGACTAACAGACTGGATATGGAAACAGAACCCTACATTTTGCTGCATACAGGAAACACATCTTGATGTCAAAGACAAACATTACCTTAGAGTAAAAGGCTGGAAGACAATTTTACAAGCAAATATATATATATATATATATATATATATATATATATATATGTGTGTGTGTGTGTGTGTGTGTGTGTGTGTGTGTGTGTGTATTCTTTGTATGGTTCTCTTAGTTTCTACTTGATTGATTTCGGCCCTTAGTTTGATGATTTCCTGTCTTCTACTCCTCCTGGGTGAATTAGCTTCTTTTTGTTCCAGGGCTTTCAGGTGTGAGTTTATATATATATATATATATATATATATAAAACATTTCATCCTAAAGCAAAAGAATATACATTTTTCTCAGCACCTCATGGTACCTCTCCAAAATCGATCATATAATTGGTCACAAGACAGATGTCAACAAATAGAAGAAGATCGAACTACTCCCATGCCTCCTAAAAAGTCTTTGATTTCTTTTTTTATTTCTTCCTTGACCAAGGTATCATTGAGTAGAGTATTGTTCAGTTTCCATGTGTATGTGGGCTTTCTGTTGTTTTTGTTGCTATTGAATACCACTCTTACTCCATGGTGATCTGATAGGAGGCATGGGATTAGCTCAATCTTCTTGTATTTGTTGACATCTGTCTTGTGACCAATTATATGATCAATTTTGGAGAAGGTACCATGCAGTGTCGATAAAAAGGTATATTCTTTAGCTTTAGGATGAAATGTTCTATATATATATATATCTGTTAAATCCAATTGGTCCAAAGTTTCAATTAGTTTCACTGTGTCCCTCTTTAGTTTCTGCTTTCCTGATCGGTCCATTGAGGAGAGTGGAGTGTGGAAGTCACCCACAATTATTGTGTTAGGTGTAATGTGTGCTTTAAGCTTTAGTAAGGTTTCTTTTACGAATGAGGGTGCCCTTGCATTTGGAGCATAGATGTTCAGTATTGAGAGCTCTTCTTGGTGGATTTTCCCTTTGGCCAGCAAGGGAAAATCCCTTCTGAGTCTCTTTTGATGATTTTAGGTTGGAAGTCAATTTTATCTTATATTAGAATGGCTACTCCAGCTTATTTCCTGAGACCATTTGCCTTGTAAAGGCTTCTAACTTTTGATCCATTTTCTCCTTTATTTCTTTACGAGATTTTTCTATGTGTTCAGCTACCAGCATCCTGACCAGTGATTTTATATCCAAGTCTTGTTTTTCTGGTGTTTTGGGGTATCCAGGGCTTCCTGTTGTTGGTGAACTGGGTTCAGTTGCTGTCATGTTGCCTTGATTTCTGTTAGTGACGTTCCTTCGTTTACCTTTTGCCATCTGGTTACTTCTGGTGTTAGTTGGCCTTGTTGTCACTGGCTGGTGTTTGAATCTCCTGTGAGGCTGGGCTCACCTGTTGTTTCTCTACTGGTGGTTATGCGTGATTGCTGCTCAAAGGGATCATGAGCTGGCTGCCACCCGCTGCCTTGGTGCACGGCCTGAGTTCGCGGGGAGGTGCGGGGGAAGTGCAGCAGAGCCTTGGCGGGCGCGGCTGGGCCTGCCTGGTGGTGAGAGCCTAGCAGATCCCCCCATGCGGTAGCCCCAGATGGAATCTGTCTACCTGAGCCTTTCTAGCTGTGTCCTGGTTGCAATATGGAGGCCTGCTGCTATTGCTGTTCCAGGGTCCTGGGAGCTGGGTGCCTCAGGCTGCCTAGGTGCACAGCCTAAGGTTGCCGGGAAGTGCAGCAGAGCCTAGGCAGGCACCACTGGGTCTGCCTGGGAGCAAGAGCCTAGCAGATCCCCCCCCATGCGGTAGCACCAGATGGAATCTGTCTACCTGTGCCTTTCCAGCTGTGTCCTGGTTGCAATATGTGTTGGAGTTTTTCTTTTTTTTTTTATTTTTTTTTATTTTCTATATTCTTTGTTTACATTCCAAAGGCTTTCCCCTTTCCCAGTTACCCCCCACCATATGTCCCATAATTCCTCTCCCCCCTATGCTATTCCCCACTCTTCCCCCCGCCCACGATTTCTCTGTTCTGGGTCTACAATACTGGATCCAATCTTTACAGGCCCAGGGTCCTCTCCTTTTTTTCTTCTTGAGAGTCATTTGACTTGCTAATTGTGCCTTGAGTATTTAGGGCTTCTGGGCTCATTAATATCCACTTATCAGTGATTGCATTTCGTGTGTATTCTTTTGTGATTGGGTTAGCTCACTTAGGATGATAGTTTCCAGATCTAACCATTTACCTCCAAATTGCATGAATTCATTGTTTTTAATTGCTGAGTAGTACTCCATTGTATAAATATACCACATTTTCTGTATCCATTCCTCCTTTGAGGGATATCTGGGCTCCTTCCAATTTCTGGCTATTATAAACAAGGCTGCTATAAACATAGAGGAGCATGTGTCTTTGTTGTATGCAGAGGAATCCTCTGGGTATATGCCCAGGAGTGGTATGCCAGGGTCCTCTGGGAGTGGCATGCCCAATTTTCTGAGGAACCGCCACACTGATTTCCAGAGTGGTTTTACCATTTTGCAATCCCACCAACAGTGGAGGAGTGTTCCTCTTTCTCCACATCCTCACCAGCACTTGTTGTCTCTCGAGTTTTTAATCTTAGCCATTCTGACTGGAGTGAGGTGGAATCTCAGGGTTGTTTTGATTTGCATTTCCCTGATGACTAATGATGTTGAACATCTCTTAAGGTGTTTCTCGGCCATCTGAATTTCTTCTGGTGAAAATTCTTTGTTTAGCTCTGTACCCCATTTTTTGATAGGGTTATTTGGTTCTTTGGGGTCTAACTTCTTGAGTTCTTTGTATATATTGGATATTAGCCCTCTGTCAGATGTGGGGTTGGTAAAGATCATTTCCCACGTTGTTGGTTGCCGTTTTGTTCTTTTGACAGTGTCCTTTGCCTTACAGAAACTTTGTAATTTTATGAGGTCCCATTTGTCAATTCTTGATCTTAGAGCATAAGCTATTGGTGTTCTGTTCAGGAACTTTACCCCTGTGCGCATGTCCTCCAGGGTCTTCCCAAGTTTCTTTTCTAATAGTTTCAGTGTGTCTGGTTTTATGTGGAGGTCCTTGATCCACTTGGAGTTGATCTTAGTACAAGGAGATAAGAGTGGGTCAATTTGCATTCTTCTGCATGTTGACCTCCAGTTGAACCAGCACCATTTGTTGAAAAGGCTATCTTTTTTCCACCGGATGGTTGTGGCTCCTTTATCAAAGATCAAGTGACCATAAGTCTGTGGGTTCATTTTTGGGTCTTCAATCCTATTCCATTGATCTACCTGCCTGTTGCTGTACCAATACCATGCAGTTTTTAACACAATTGCTCTGTAGCACTGCTTGAGGTCAGGGATATTGATTCCCCCAGAAGTCCTTTTATTGTTGAGAATAGTTTTAGCTATCCTGGGTTTTTTGTTGCTCCAGATGAATTTGAGAATTGCTCTTTCTAGATCTATGAAGAATTGATTTGGGATTTTGATGGGGATTGCATTGAATCTGTAGATTGCTTTTAGCAAGATGGCCATTTTTACTATATTGATCCTGCCAATCCAGGAGCAAGAAATATTTTTCCATCTCCTGAGGTCTTCTTCGATTTCTTTCTTCAGGGACTTGAAGTTCCTCTCATACAGATCTTTCACTTGTTTTGTTAGAGTTATGCCAAGGTACTTTATGTTGTTTGTGGCTATTGTGAAGGGTGTTATTTCCCTAACTTCTTTCTCAGCCTGCTTGTCCTTTGAGTACAGGAAGGCTACTGATTTGCTTGAGTTAATTTTATAACCAGCCACGTTGCTGAAGTTGTTTATCAGCTGTAGAAGTTCTCTGGTGGAGTTTTTTGGATCACTTAAGTAGACTATCATATCATCTGCAAATAATGATACTTTGACTTCTTCCTTTCCAATTTGTATCCCTTTGACTTCCTTATGTTGTCTGATTGCTCTCGCTAGAACTTCAAGTACTATATTGAAAAGATATGGAGAGAGAGGACAGCCTTGTCTAGTCCCTGATTTTAGTGGAATTGCTTCAAGTTTCTCTCCATTTATTTTGATGTTGGCTACTGGTTTGCTGCAGATTGCTTTTACTATGTTTAGGTATGGGCCTTGAATTCCTGCTCTTTCCAAGACTTTTAGCATGAAAGGATGCTGAATTTTGTCAAATGCTTTTTCAGCATCTAATGAGATGACCATGTGATTTTTTTCTTTTAGTTTGTTTATGTAGTGGATTACATTGATGGATTTCCGTATATTGAACCATCCCTGTATTCCTGGAATGAAGCCTACTTGATCATGGTGAATGATCGTTTTGATATGCTCTTGGATTCGGTTGGCAAGAATTTTATTTAGTATTTTTGCATCTATATTCATAAGAGAAATTGGCCTGTAGTTCTCTTTCTTTGTTGGATTTTTTTGTGGTTTAGGTATCAGCGTAATTGTGGTTTCGAAGAACGAGTTGGGCAGTGTCCCTTCTGTCTCTATTTTGTGGAATAGTTTGAAGAGTATTGGTGTTAAGTCTTCTTTGAAGGTCTGGTAGAATTCTGCACTAAAACCATCTGGTCCCATACTTTTTTTGGTTGGGAGGCTTTCTATAACCCCTTCTATTTCTTTAAGGGTTATGGGACTGTTTAGCTGGTCTACTTGATGCTGATTTAATTTTGGTATTTGGTATCTGTCTAGGAAATTGTCCATTTCCTCCAGATTCTCCAGTTGTTTTGAGTATAGGCCTTTGTAGTAGGATCTGATGATCTTTTGAATTTCCTCTGTTTCTGTTGTTATATCCCCCTTTTCATTTTTAATTTTGTTAATTTGGATACTATCTCTGTGTCCTTTGGTTAGTCTAGCTAAGGGTTTATCTATCTTGTTGATTTTCTCGAAGAACAAGCTCTTGGTTTTGTTGATTCTTTGTATGGTTCTCTTTGTTTCTGCTTGATTGATTTCAGCCCTTAGTTTGATGATTTCCTCTCTTCTACTCCTCCTGGGTGAGTTAGCTTCTTTTTGTTCCAGCGCCTTCCAGTGCTGTTAAGTTGCTAGTGTATGCTCTTTCCAGTTTCTTTTTGGAGGCACTCAGGGCTATGAGTTTTCCTCTTAGCACTGCTTTCATTGTATCCCAGAGATTTGGGTAGGTCGTACCTTCATTTTCATTGAAGTCTAAAAAGTCTTTGATTTCTTTCTTTATTTCTTCCTTGACCAGGGTGTCATTGAGTAGAGTATTGTTCAGTTTCCATGTGTATGTGGGCTTTCTGTTGTTGTTCTTGCTTTTGAAGACCACTTTTACTCCATAGTGATCCGATAGGAGACATGGGATTAGTTCGGTCTTCTTGTATTTGTTGAGGTCTGTCTTGTGACCAATTATATGATCAATTTTTGAGAAGGTACCGTGCGGTGCTGAGAAAAAGGTATACTCTTTTGTTTTAGGATGGAATGTTCTATATATATCTGTTAAATCCAATTGGTCCAAAGCTTCAATTAGTTTCACTGTGTCCCTGTTTAGTTTCTGCTTTCCTGATCGGTCCATTGAGGAGAGTGGAGTGTTGAAGTCACCTACAATCATTGTGTTCGGTGTGATGTGTGCTTTAAGCTTTAGTAAAGTTTCTTTTACGAATGAGGGTGCCCTTGCATTTGGCGCATAGATGTTCAGTATTGAGAATTCTTCTTGGTGGATTTTCCCTTTGACAAGCAGGAAGTGACCTTCTGTGTCTCTTTTGATGACTTTAGGTTGAAAGTCGATTTTATCTGATATTAGAATGGCTACTCCAGCTTGTTTCCTGGGACCATTTGCTTGTAGAACTGTCTTCCAGCCTTTTACTCTAAGGTGGTGTTTGTCTTTGACACTGAGATGTGTTTCCTGTATGCAGCAAAATGTAGGGTCCTGTTTCCGTATCCAGTCTGTTAGTCTGTATCTTTTGATTGGGGAATTGAGTCCATTGATATTAAGAGATATTAAGGAATAGTAATTATTACTTCCTGACATTTTGGGAATTGTTATTATTATTTGTATTTGAGTGGTTCTCTTCTTTTGGGTTGGATGAGATGGGGTTTCTATCTTGTTTCTTCTGGGGTGTTGTTTCCCCCCTTGTGTTGGTATTTTTCCCCTATTATCCTTTGTAGGGCTGGGTTTGTAGATAAGTATCTTGCAAATTTGGTTTTGTCGTGGAATATCTTGGTTTCCCCATCTATGGCAATTGAGAGTTTTGCTGGGTATAGTAGTCTTGGCTGAAGTTTGTGTTCTCTTAGGGTCTGCATGAGGTCTGCCCAGGATCTTCTAGCTTTCATGGTCTCAGGTGAGAAGTCTGGTGTAATTCTGATAGGTCTTCCTTTATATGTTACTTGTCCTTTTTCTCTTACTGCCTTTAATATTCTTTCTTTGTTTAGTACATTTGGGGTTTTGATTGTTATGTGACAGGAAGTATTTCTGTTCTGGTCCAGTCTATTTGGGGTTCTATAGGCTTCTTGTATATTCATGGGCATCTCTCTCTTTAGGTTGGGGAAATTTTCTTCCATAATTTTGTAGAAGATATTTGCTGGCCCTTTAAGTTGTAGATCTTCATTCTCATCTATCCCTATAATCCTTAGGTTTGGTCTTCTCATTGTGTCCTGGATTTCCTGAATGTTTTGGGTTACCAGTTTTTTGCATTTTGCATTTTCTTTAATTGTTGAATCCATGGTTCCTATGGTATCTTCAGCATCTGAGATTCTGTCTTCTATCTCTTGTATTCTATTGTTGATATTTGCATCTATGACTCCTGATTTCTTCCCAAGGTTTTCTATCTCCAACATTGTCTCCCTTTGCGATTGCTTAGTTGTTTCTACTTCTGTTTTTAGATTTTGTATGGTTTTGCTCAGATCTTTCAGTTGCTTGTTTGTGTTTTCCTGTAATTCTTTAAGGGATTTTTGTGTTTCCTCCTTTATGACTTCTACTCGTTGACCCATGTTCTCTTGTATTTCTTTAGGTGATTTTTGTTTCTCCCCCTTATTGGGATTCATTTTTTGCTCTATATTCTCCTGGATTTCTTTAAGTGATTTTTGTGTCTGCCTTGTATGGGCTTCTAGTTTTTGATCTATTTTCTCCTCTATTACTTTAAGAAATTTATCTAAGTGATCCTCAATCTGCATCTTTACCAGTGATTTTAGATCTGAGTCTTGTTTTTCTGGTGTGTTGAGATATCTGGGATTTAATTGTGTTTGTCTTGCAATGGCTTCTAGCTTTTGATCTATTTTCTCATGTATTACTTTAAGAGATTTATCTAAGTGTTCCTCTATCAGCATCCTGACCAGTGATTTTAGATCTGAGTCTTGTTTTTCTGGTGTTTCGGGGTATCCAATATTTATTGCTGTTGGGGAACTGGGTTCGGATGCCGCCATATTGCCTTGATTTTTGTTAGTAGCGATCTTACGTTTGCCTTTTGCCATCTGGTTAACTCTGGTGTTAGTTGGTCCTGTAGATACTAGCTGGTGCTTGACCCTCCTGTGGGGTTGTAAGGCTATTTCCCAGCGACTGGGATACCTGAATCACTGTCCTGCAGGGCTCTTGCTCACAGATTGCTGACAGGTGGCCTGAGTCCCCCGAGGTCTTAAACTCAGGATATCCCAGGTATTTGGTTCTGCCTGTTGGGCGGCTGCTCTGCACTGCTCCTGCTCAGGGTTTGCTGTCTGATATCCTGTTTCCCCAGGGGTCTTAAAGTTGGGATATCTCAGTTATCTGGTTCCACCTGCTGGTCCCAAGCTTCTGGGAAGCTGGCTGGGTCCGGTTTCCAGCTTCCCTGCCACTGGCTGGATGGGAGGCTGGTTCGGCCTCTGGCTGGGTCTGGGCACCTGGCACACTGGCTGACTCTGGCTTCCTCACCACCAGCTGGACGGGAAGCTGCAGGCAATATGGCAGCTGCCTGCAGGGAGCTCGGGGTCCGCCCCGCGAGTGCAGAGTGCACCCGCTATTCTGTGCCCAACTCCCACTCCAGGCCTGAGTCCCCGAAGGTCTTAAGCTCGGGCTGTCTCGGGTACCTGGTTCCGCCGCCGCCGCCGGATGGTTCTGAGCACCTGGCACGCTGGGTGACACTCCGGCTTCCCCACCTGGAGTTTTTCTTTTACAGTCCTCTGTAGGGCCAGACTGATAGATAGATATTGTTTGAATTTGGTTTTATTCTGGAATATTTTTGTTTCTCCATATATGCTGATTGAGATATTTGCTGGGCATAGTAGCCTGGGATGACATTTGTATCCTCTTAGGGTCTACATGACCTCTGCCCAGGCTCTTCTGGCATTTAGTTTCTCTTTTGAGAAGTCTGGTATAATTCTGATAGGTCTTCCTTTATATGTGACTTGGCTTTTTTCCCTTGCAGCTTTTAATATTTTTTCTTCATTCTGTGCATTTAGTGTTTTGATTATTATGTGATGAGAGGATTTTTCTTTTCTGGTCCAATCTATTTCGTGTTCTATAGGCTTCTTGTATGTTTATGGCCATCTCTTTTATATGTTTGGGGAAGTTTCCTTCTTTGATTTTGTTGAAGATGTTTTCAGGTCTATCTTGGCTCTCCTCTATTCCTATTATTCTTATATTTGGTCTTTTTATTGTGTCCTGGATTTCTTGGATGTTTTAGCTTAGGATATTTTTTATGTTTTGAATCTTCTTTGACATGTGTCAATATCTTCTAAGGTATCTTTTACACCCGAGATTCTCTTGTATTCTGTTGTTGATGGTTATATCTATAATGCCATTGTGTATATATACTACATTTTCTGTATCCATTCCTTCATTGATGGACAGCTGGGTTCTTTCCAGCCTCTGGCTATTGTAAATATGGCTGCTATGAACATAGTGGAGCATGTGTCCTTATTGCATGCTGGGGAATCCTCTGGGTATATGCCCAGGAGTGGTATAACCGGGTCCTCCAGAAGTGTCATGCCCAGTTTTCTGAGGAACCACCAGACTGATTTCCAGAGTGGTTGTACCAACTTGCATTACCACCAGCAGTGGAGAAGTGTTTCTCTTTCTCTATATCCTCTCCAACATCTACTGTCTCCTGAGTTTTTAATCTTAGCCATTCTGACTGGTGTGAGGTGAAATCTCAGGGTTGTTTTGATTTGCATTTCCCTTAATGACTAATGATGCTGAACATTTCTTAAGGTGCTTCTCAGCCATTTGAAGTTCTTTAGGTGAAAATTCTTTGTTTAGCTCTGTACCCCATTTTTTAATAGGTTTATTTGGCTCTCTGGAGTCTACTTTCTTGTGTTCTTTGTATATATTGGATATTAGCCCTCTGTTGGATGTGGGGTTGGTGAAGATCTTTTTCCAATTTGTTGGTTGCTGTTTTGTCCTTTTGACAGTGTTCTTTGCCTTACAGAAAATTTGTAGTTTTATGAGGTCCCATTTGTCAATTCTTGATCTTAGAACATAAGCTATTGGTGTTCTGTTCAGGAACTTTCCCCCTGAGCCAATGTCCTCAAGGGTCTTCCTCAGTTTCTTTTCTATTAGTTTCAGTGTGTCTGGTTTTATGTGGAGGTTCTTGATCCACTTGGAGTTGAACTTAGTACAAGGAGATAAGAATGGATCAGTTCGCATTCTTCTGCATGCTAACCTCCATTTGAGCCAGCACCATTTGTTGAAAAGGCCATCTTTTTTCCACTGGATGTTTTTGCTCCTTTGTCAAAGATCAAATGACCATAGGTATGTGTGTTCATTTCTTGGTCTTCAATCCTATTCCATTGATCTACCTGCCTGTCACTGTACCAATACTATTCGGTTTTTAACATTTTTGCTCTGTAGTATTGCTTGAGGTCCGGGATACTGATTCCCCCGGAAGTTCTTCAACAAGTTTTACTGTTGAGAATAGTTTTAGCTTTTACTTCTGAGTGTAGAGGTTAGATCTCCATCTTCTCTCTGGAGGGGAACAGCTAGGTGAGCACGGGGCCTAATATCAGTGGAACAGCTGGGACAGAAGTCTTCTTCTGGTGCCACCATTTGCACCAGAGAGCTGGGAGACTCCACATCCTTCTGTGCACAGCCCACCAGGAGGGAGTGATGTCCCAGCAGTGCTTTCACTTCTGAGCTCAGAGGAATAAGGACACAGGCTTACAGGCCCACAGGAGGAACAAACTCCAGCCAGAGACAAGAATACCAACTAGCTCCAGAGATAACCAGATGGTGAAAGGTAAGCACAAGAACCCTACTAACAGAAACCAAGGCCTCATGGCAACATAAGAACCCAGTTCTCCCATCACAGCACGTCTGAGATAACCCAACACACCATAAAAGCAAGAGTTGGATTTAAATAAGGAAATACAGGAGAACATTGGTCAACAGGTAAAAGCCCTTAAAGAGGAAACACAAAAGTCCCTTAAAGAAATACAGGGATCCTGGTTCAATAGGCAGAAGCCCATATAGAAGGAACACAAAAATCCCTTAAATAATTACAGCAAAACACAAACAATCAAGTGAAGGAACTGAACAAATCCATCCAGGATCTAAAACTAAAAGTAGAAACAATAAAAAAAAATCACAAAGTGAGACATCTCTGGAGATAGAAAGCCTTGGAAGGAATTCAGGAGTCATAGATGCAAGCATCAACAACAGAATACAAGAGATAGAAGAAAGAACCTCAGGTGCTGAAGATAACATATAAAACATTGACTCAACAGTCAAAGAAAATGCAAAATGCATAAATCTGGTAACCCAAAACATCTAGAAACTCCAGGACACAATGAGAAGACCAAACCTAAGGATTATAGGTATAGACAAGAGTGAAGATTTCCAACTTAAAGGGCCAGTAAATATCTTCAACAAAATTGTAGAAGAAAACTTCTCTAACCTAGAGAAAGAGATGCCCATGAACATACAAGAAGCCTTCAGAACTCTAAATAGACTGTACCAGAACATAAATTCTTCCCAGCACATAATAATCAAAATACCAAATTCACTAAACAAAAAAAAATAATATTAAAAGCAGTAAGGGAAAAGGGACAAGTAACTTATAAAGTCAGACCTATCAGAATTACACCAGACTTCTCACCAGAGATGATGAAAGCCAGAATATCCTGGGCAGACCTCATACAGGCCCTAAGAGAACACAAATGCCAGCCCAGGCTACTATACCCAGCAAAACTCTTACTCACCATAGATGGAGAAACCAAGATATTCCATGATAAAAACAAATTTACCCAATATCTGTCCACAAATCCAGAACTACAAAGGATAATAGATTGAAAATGCCAACACAATGAGGGACAGTACACCCTAGAAAAATCAATAAAGTAATCTTCTTCCAACAAACCCAAAAGAAGATACCCACATAAATATATAAATAACATCAAAAATAACAGGAAGCAACAATCTCTATTCCTTAATATCTCTTAACAACAATGGTCTCAACTCCCCAATAAAAAGACATAGACTAACAGAAATATTTCTCATGTAAATCTTCAATTTTATCAGAAAATGTTTTTAATTCCTATTTTAATTAATTTAGTAATGTTTTTTAGATCTACCATTTTATCTGCATTATATTTCATGATAATCTTCAAGTTTAATATGTCTTTCTATTCTTTTCCTCTATTTCATCAGAAATGTTTTCAATGTAAATCTTTTTATCAGAAATATTTCTAATTCTACCTTCAATTAATTTAGAGTTTTTATATCTACCATTTTATATGTAAAATAGTCAATTTTAATGTTTTTTCTATATATTTCTTGAATTAACTGAAATATTTTCCATGTAAATCTTTTATTTTATCTGAAAACATCTATAATTCCACCTTTAGTAAAATTAGAATTTTCTTTATGCCTATCACTATATAATTTCCATGATAATCTTTAGTTTTAACATGTTTTTCTATATATTTCTTCAATTTTCTCAATAATATTTTCCATATAAATCTTCAAGTTTATCAGAAAATGCTTATAATTCCACTTTCTATCAACTTAGGAATACTTTTATGCCTAGCATTATTACATCTATATAAAAAATTCCATGATAATCTTTAATTCTAACATGTTTAAAATTTTTAACACCTAAAATTTTTCTACAAGTTTATCAGAAATATTTTCCATGTAAATCTTCAGTTGTATCATAAAATGTTTCTATTTCATATTTCAATTAATTTAGCAATGTTTTATATGTGTACCACTTTACTCTTTAATTTTCCATGAAAATTGTCAATTTTAACGTGTTTTTCCTATGTATCTCTTCTATTTTATCTGAAATATTTTCCATGTAAATCTTGTATTTTATCATAAGGTGTTTTTACTTCCCTTTTCAATAAAAAAAAATTCATCATCACTGTTCACAGGGTTTAAAAAAAAAACCTTCCAAACATACTCATTTGACTGTCAACTATCAAAATACTCTTTTCCTTTAAGAAGTAGATTAAGATTAACAAAGTTCCTGAACAGAACACCAATAGCTTATGCTCTAAGATCAAGAATCGACAAATGGGACCTCATAAAATTACAAAGTTTCTGCAAAGCAAAGGACACTGTCAGAAGGACAAAACGGCAACCAACAAAGTGGGAAAAGATCTTCACCAACCCCACATCCGACAGAGGGCTAATATCCAATATATACAAAGAACTCAAGAAGTTAGACCGCAAAGAACCAAATAACCCTATCAAAAAATGGGGCACAGAGCTAAACAAAGAATTCTCACCAGAAGAAATTCGGATGGCCGAGAAACACCTTAAAAGATGTTCAACATCATTAGTCATCAGGGAAATGCAAATCAAAACAACCCTGAGATTCCACCTCACACCAGTCAGAATGGCTAAGATTTGGAAAATATCATCCTGAGTGAATTAACCCAATCACAAAAGAATGCACCTGAAATGCAATCACTGATAAGTGGATATTAATGAGCCCAGAAGCCCTAAATACTCAAGACACAAATAGCAAGTCAAATGATTCCCAAGAAGAAGAAAGGAGAGGACCCTGGGCCTGTAAAGATTGCTTCCAGTTTAGTAAAGAAACCGAGGGGGGAGGGGGAATTATTGGGGAACAGATGGGGGGGAGAGGAACTATGGGAACTATGGTGGGTGGGAACTGGGAAAGGGGAAAGCCTTTGGAATGTAAACATAGAATATAGAAAATAAAATTAAAAAAAAAAATAATACCAAAAAAAAAAAAAAAAAAAAAAAAAAGATTAACACCACTTTTATCTCATTTCTAGACACAGGTCCAGTATTTTCACTTCATCAATACTTTTCCTCAACGCTTTCAATTCCATCTTTGAAATATACAGAGTACCAGACATCTTTTCATGGTTGGTAAGAATCACCTTAACTGGACACCTCTGTAATTTGACTCCATAACCATGTCATATATTTGCCGTATCTACTCCTTGAAATTTTCAAATACAACAGAGCTCATTTCAAACATAATGGATTTTAGTCATTTTTTTACCCTCATTCTTTCTCACCCCCTTCCTCTTTTGTGGTGAGCATTTCCCCAAAGTCCCTTTCTACTTTTATGCCCTTTTATTTATTTATTTATTTATTTGGTCTTTCTTGTCTGAGTTCCACTTGTCACTACTGCTTGGGTAATGTGGCTGAGAGACGCCTGCTTCCAACCCTAGCACTCCATTTTCATTTCTCCCTTTATAGAGACTTCCCATATCTTTCAAAGTAAAATCTCTTCTACACTAATATAAAATGCTATTCATGAGCTAATGAAGTGGACAATTGCAGATTAAAGCAAGACAGCCTTTATCCTACAGTAAGGCTGAGGTTGTAATCACACACTCTTGGAGTTTCTACTCATTTGAACAAATTGCTTCCATTTCTGATAGAGTCTTCAATTTCAGCATTTAGATTTCACAAGCATATGCAAGTTTTAATTCGCCATTTTGACTGTGTTTTAGTTTCACTCAAGTGTTATCAAAATGACATGTGAAAAAATCATTTCTAAGAAACCACAGAGAGAAAGATAATGTACAAGTTATTTTTTCTTGTTTTTATACTATTTGTGAAAAGCATAGTGCAGATGTAAAAAATGCATGCATTCAACTTTGCTCTAAAATGTCTCAGTGAAAAATACCAGGGCATAAGGGTATGGAAAACACCTTGAAAGAAGGCCAAGATAATCAATTTGTAATGGAAAGAAAAGCTGATATGAACCAGCTTTTCCATGATATGCAAAAGAGCATGTGGTTTCTTTGAATCAAGACACACAGAAGACAGTATAGCAATATGAGGCATTAATGGCTGTTGCCAAATGAAAAGCTAATGACTAAAACTAGAATAGAAGAATCAATTAGACAATGGGCAGTTATCATTTCTCCTCAACTTTTCTGTCTTTTTATCTTGTAAATTTGATGAATGAATTTCCCCCTAATCACCATTGGTTTAGATATAACTCTGCCCACAGTGGTGGGAATCTGACATTAGATGAACCAGAGTCCTGTCTAGTGAGCTCTTTACAAAGAATTAAAAGAATAGTAGAATTGGATGTATGTGTTTGGATATGTGATTAATCACTTTCAAACTCTTGTGATAGCCCATTTGAAAACAATGCTGTTACATAGAAGAATGGGAGGATGAGAATTAAAAATAAAGGTAGAAAATTATTCCAAGCCTACTATGTTTCAGGAAAACCTAAAAAGTCTCAAAACATAATGCTACATTATTTAAATATTTTCCATTTGCTTAATTAATTTTTTAACGTTTAGATTTTATAATATCCCAAATAAATGTTCTTTAATCAAGTAAATCTCCATTAAGGTACATATTATCATTATCATCATCATCATCATTATCATTATTAAAGGATATTAAGAATTATTAAAGGAATCAAGAAAAACTACATCAAGGATTTTGTATTTGAAAACATTTGAGTACTTTAAACTTGGGGTGTTAAAAAACCATTTACTATCCCACTTTACAGAATAGATGTCTATTAAGTCGGATATAAGAAGGAAAATATATTTGACAACTTACAACTTAGTTGCCAGAAAGCGTTAGCATAATTTAATTTTTTTATAAATAAAAGTAAGAATAACTCCCATTTCTACCATTTTTTAATAAAAACAGAAACTTTAGCCCAAAATGAATTTTGAATGTTTTTAAAGTTTAGACTTGCTTTTCCTTTTTAGTTTTAATGTGAAAAGATGACATTTTATAGCCATGGTATAAATTTAACAACATGATTATTTCTACAAACTGTTAATAAAGACAGTGAGACAGCCCAAGACAAATTAGACATAACATCTCACACTTCCGTTACATTTATTAGCTTTGCTAGTAATTATAGTTAGAAAGAGCCTACTTCATACTATGTGGTAAACCATAATTTATTTCTGCTGTTACTGGACTCAAGTTTATCTGCTCACCAAATGACAGACCAATTAAACCTAGAGACAAGATGTTGAGAGAAGAAAAGTGACTTTATTTAGAAAATTAGCTGACCAGAGAGATAAGGAAATACTTCCCGAAGTTCCTCTTGTTTGGCATCCTAGGGAATAGGTAGTAGGAGTAATGAAAGTCTTTTCACTACAAGTAAAGTTTCCAGGTTTGTGGCCAGATGATTCATGTATGTTCTTAATTTCTTTTTTATAAGATACATTATAATATTGTGAATCTCAAGAAAAGCTGGGGTTATTTTTACTCACTAAGGAGTTTACAGATCTGTGTTTGCTGGCATGTTATACTATGCACACACTAGAGAGAACAATTCCCCAAAGACATGGGTAGGCTATGCTTAGAACCCATAATGCCTGGTTTCAATGTTAGGTGCCACCCCACTTCTTTTTTCTTTTCTCTTGAAACTGTTGAAAATATCTAATTTCTATTCGTAATATATCTAGGAAGTAGAGCCTTCTCTGGATAAAGAGCATTCTACTTAGAGTCCTAACTGTGACACTATAACCAAATGCAACTTGGGGAGAAAATGGCATTTTTAGTCTCATAACTTACAATCAATTGTGAATATAAGTCAAGGTAGGAACCTGGGAGCAGGAACTGAAACAGAGATCAAAGATAAATACTGCTTACTATTCTGTTCCCTATGGCTTGTTCAACCTGCTTTTTTATACAATCCAGGAGACACTGCTTAAGGGTGGCACAAAGAGGACAGTGAGGAAGTTGGGAACTCAGATGCTGATCCTGGTGGGAATATGAGTCACTAATGTGATAGGAATGGAGGACAGATCTAGGTAATTACATTCCAGTTATCAGGCAGCTGGAAGCCATTGTAGTAAAGGCAGAATCATGTGATCATGCTGATCTTGATGCTCATAACCTATTATTTTGTCAGTCTTTATGACAGCAAGAGACCAAGTGAAATATTAGTCAGAAATATTGTTATAAATATTGAAGTATTCAAGTGTACTAACATAAAACTGGTGAGGGAGAGGAAAGACACATCCAAGATGTTACATGGTAGGAGAGGAACAGGTATCTAATGCAGTAGAAAGATTTGGACAGTATCTGACAACTAAAGCTTAGAAGAAGGGGAAGATGTGTATTTTATTAAATAAAAGAGTTCTAAGAATTTTGAGGTCTTGCTCTTTCTTCACATTGAACTAGAAAGTTTATTTAAAAACTATAAAAGAATCAGAAGTTGATGCTGGTATCTTATCATAATGTGTTTTGTTCCCTAAGCTTTACTTTTGTTTATGCACATGTGTGCCTCCACTGGTCAATTAATAGCAATCTGAGACAAACTACAGTCATTTGCAATAAAGGCACCTAAATTAAGAAAATACCTTCACCAGATTTGCCTGTGAGCAAGCCTGTGATGCATGTTCTTGATGGATGGTTAGTGTGGGAGGACCCTGCTTTCTATCCCTGGGCTGGTGGTCCTGGATAATAGAAGAAAGCTTTCTAAGCAAGCCTTGAGAAGCAAGTCAGTAAGCAGTGCTCTTGCATAGCCTGTGCTTTAATTCCTGTCTCCAGTTTCCTGCCCTGAGTTCCTTCATTGGTTTCCACCAGTAAGTTACAAACTAGAAGTGAAATAAATGGCTTTCTCCACAAGTTGCTTTTGGAAATGAATTTTTGGCACACCAATGGAAACCCTATGAAAGGCGGTGCTTTATGAATTTATATGCACTGCTTGTGGGCATGTGTCTTTACATGTCAGAGGATGTCAGATCTCCTGGAATTGGAATTACAGGTGCTTGTGAGCAACCTGTTGTGGATACTAAATACTGAAATGCAGTTCTCTTTCAAAAGTATCAAGCTGAGCCATCTCCTTAGGCCTTGTGATGTTTTTTGTATAAATATGGTTATTGGAACTAGAGACTTGAATCAGCTTAAGAAGCATAAGAAAAAGAGTTCTATCCCAAGAACTGATAGAGACTCATACATATGTTGTGGTATGTCCTTGTAACATCAGAAATGACGCAGGTACTAGTCACTCTGTGTCTAGCCTACCTGACCCACTACTCAGTGATCACCTGGCTCCAAAGCACAGTGAATGGCTCCTGAGGAACAACATAGGAGATTTACCTATGGCCTTCACTTGAATATGCACATTCATTTGCCTAAACATACAAGTCCATGTTGTTACACCAGATTTATGGGATCCCAAATAATAGTAACTTTCCTTCCTTTAACAAAAAATAAGATTTTTTTAATTTTAAAGTGATTTCTTTGTTAACCCAGTTGTTTCTATGTTTAGAAAGAAAAAGGAAGAGGAGAGAGGAAGCATTCTATTTTGTCCTATACTGAGGCTGCTATACTATATTGTCTGGATAAAGTACAGGACAGATGTTTTTGTTAAACAACATGGAAGTATCTTCCATCACAGAAAGCGATGTACCTTCAGTCTTAAGTCCTTTACAAAGGGTTTGTCCCTGTCTGTAAAATTTAGCATTCATTCTCTCTTTGTCTATTCACTTTTTCTCACTGCAGTCCTGTAGAGAGAAGCTAAATATTGTATCCCTAGTCTCCTCTGCTGTATGCAGAGTCTTAATTAGCTCTTCAAACACACTGCAGATAAAACCTATTAATCCTCTGACCTTCACTGAATTCAAAAGACTTTGTGTTAATTGTTTTGAGAGAATAATAGTTAGTTTTGATGCTGTAAGAAGTCACTGCATCCCTCCCAGGAAAACAGTAGAACCAGTGAAAATGGTAGAAAGAATGCATGTATTTGAGCTCCCATCTTGTGCCCTTATTTATGGTGGTGGAGTCACCTCTGAATTTTCAGGGAGAGCATTTTTTTTATAATTACAAAATCAGCTTTTACAAATTAGTTCCATCTCAAAGTAGCAAAAACAATAATTAGGTCATTTGAGGTAATTGTAATTTTGTTGACTAAAACCTAAGGTGGGAACAGGACTAATATTTAGAGATCACCTATAATATTCTAAGCAGTGTGCTTACATTATCTCTTTAACACTTCACAGTTCTTTTTAAATTGAGTTCTGACCATATCTGTCAACATTCATTTCGGCCACTCAGGCACCGGAAAACAAACAAACAAACAGACAGACAGTGTCATCACTCACACTTCAGAGAACACACTGCAAAACCTCCTGGACTGGAACTCTGTGGTGACTACATTACCATGGTGCACCCTTCAGTTATGGTCAGTCCCTAGGAGACCAGGATACCCTGGCTTACACCAGTGTCAAGGGAAAATCCATACACACACTTGAACAAGAAGCTCTTATTAATCATCAGTCTCATTCCCATGCATCTTCAGCAATATCCAGAAGGGATGTTTCCAATCTATGAAGGCTGTTTTGTACCTTATGCTGATTTAGAGATTCAGATGGACCTGGAATCTATCTCCCTTTATGAAATTTGTATTCAGTTGTATGAGTCTTTTAGTGATTCTGTGCTGCAAGAAAAGCAAAACACTCATATTAATCCAAAAAGAAAGTGGCCATGAGCAGTGCAACCAATCTTCTAGGAACTGAGAACTCAGACGTAGGAGCAAATTTGGACATTAGCTGAATAATAGTAGCTGTTCTCTAGTAACCTCAGGTTCTGTCCTTCTTTCAGAAAAGAAGAAGTTAGAATGGTCAGTTATTTCCTAATGTTGATTAGGCTTCATCATAGGCAATAGAACACTTGCCTAGAAGAGATTTTGAAGATCTGAACTGAAAATTTTGAGGAATAGCTCAGGCTTCTGCATCCTAAAGAGGCTAGGCTCAGCTCCCTGTCCTTATATACCAGTCAAAAGATAAGTTATGGTGAAGAACTGAGAGATTTAACTTATGCTCATTCTGGGGATGAAAACATAAAGAGGTATAGTGGCCCTTAGCTGAGCTTTAGGGTACAGAAAGAGCTTTAGGTTTATATGGAGAAAACAAAGGGTAGGAGTGAAGAAGAGGTTTGCATGATTATGCAGTAAGGGAGCAGTCTCTTGTTGATCATTGTCTCACTGCAGGGTGGACTGAAGAACTCTCAGGGGATGACAGTTTTTGCTCAAGAAGGCAGTCTTACTGTCTTAGGGTTTCTGTTGTTATGAACAGACACCACAACCATGGCAACTCTTATAAAGGAAAACATTTAATTAGGGCTGACTCACAGTTTAGAGGTTTAGTATATTGTCATCATGGTGGTAAACATGTCATCTTGGAGGCCAACATGGTGCTGGAGCTGAGAGTTCTACATCTGGATCAGCAGGTAGCAGGAAGAAAAGTGAGCCACCAGGCCTGGAATGAGCTACTGGGACTCAAAGCCCACTCCCCAGTTATCCAAAAAGGCCATACCTACTCCAACAAAGCCACACCTCCTAATAGTGCCCTTCCCTATGGTACTATTTGACCATTTTTATTAAAATACCACATTTATCATCATGGAAAATTGCCTTTATGTAAAAGTCATCTGTCCAATTAGGCCCCATAGATCCTGACATCCAAGGGAACTGAAGATTAAAAAAAAATGGAGCATTAGAATACCTTTCAACCATCTAGATCAGAACTTTGTAAAAAACAAACAAACAAACAAAATGATGCCTCCATTACCCTTTGTGTCTTCAACCTTGAAGGCTGCTGAGATCTATTAAGGATTTTCAGTCTATAAGCAGGCAGTCCTTAAGTGATTGCTGTGCCTACAGCAATATTAAGTAGGTAACCCAAATTTCAGGAGACAAATGCCAAATGAAAGTAGAGAATACCATCTTTCACTCTGCTTTTAGATATCTTTTCAGCCCAAATGAGGGGGGTCAATGTTTTCAACACAATTTAAAAGACCCTGTTGTAATCTATAGGAAATGTCATCATCTTAAACAGCATAGGCAGTGTTGAAAGAAATATGTCCTGTTCTTACCTGTGTTAGAGTAGGAACAGGATGAAAAGTTGGACAGATTTTCTTTAATTTCTCTAAAACTGGACATTCTTAAAGATACAGATTTAGCAACTTTGTGATTGAATAGCCTTCCTGTTTTATTATCTACACACACACACACACACACACACACACACACACACACCCTCCACACACATTTTCTTAAACCTCTTTTCTCCTGAATTGCTGGAAGGAGAATAAGTGAACATCCACCTACCCTTTTTTGCCCGCTGATTTGTATGGTAACAACTGCCACACCCACCTTTACATTATGATAAGCTGCCTCTGGTTGCAATTGTTACAATTTGTCCTCATTAGTTTCAGAATCCTCTTCCTTTTGTGCATCACACTTATCCAGTCCTTGATGAGTAATTAATTCCATTTGGAGAGCCAGATATGCAAAATGTGATTAGGGCAAATAGTCCCTGTTCTGGACATGATTTAAGGGACTGAATAGCTCAGGTCTTTATCCCTGGTCTGGTACCTTTGCTTAACAAAGGTAGCTTGTGAGGGGTTATTGGTCCCAGCTGTTGGTCTGCTGGGAAAAGCTGTTTCTTTAACTATTTTGTCTCTAACCATAGGGCAAATACTGTGATATAAAAAAGCAAGAAACCAAGATATGGCATTGGCAACTTGGCATTGAAGGCAGTTGGATGATGTTTTCCTCTGGCTGCCCTTGCCAGCTTTTGTTTTGTATAGGTTGAAATCAAGGGGTTTGCCTATGACATTGTGCATTTAAATGCCAGCTTGTGCAATTTACAGTCCAAAAGGGCAAAGATGCATAGGGGAATAAGGAAAAATTTCTCTCTTTTTATTGGTTGACCTTTTGTTTCTGCTTTATATAGACATTTAAAGAGCCCTATGACCATATTTTTAGTCCTCAAAACAATCACAAAAATCCTACCATGTAATGTTGTTTATATCTATATCTCCTTGTTTTTATACATTAGAATGTAAAGAACAGCATTCCTGTATAGGCCTAAAGCTTGAAAAATACTCTCAACTAAGAGTAAAGTCCAACCAAATTGTCCTCTATTATTTTTATAATAGAGGCCAGAAAACCTTGTATCTAAGGAAATTCATAAAATAATTTTATATATGAGTTTGAATCAACTGTACTTAAATCTGAAAGATATCTAACATGCTTACCTGAAATTGGTTTCAGTTATGTCTAATTTGAAGAAATTATAACAATCTCACGGAATGGATACTTAAAAACTACAAATTTAAGAATGCTGGTTGGTGGCATAGATGTTTTTTTCTCCTGAAATGATAGCTTGAGCTAATTTAATTATTCTCTTCTTTCTAGATGTTTGCTCATTCAGTCAGTCATTTGTTCACCTAGTGAGTCCAATGGTGAAAGAGGACTTCTAGATATTTTAGCTTCATGATGTCAAGATAAAAATCCCTGGTGTTGTCTGCTGAAGGATGCAGACAGCAAGCATATAATATCTGACATTGATATGTATAATGGAGAATTATAAGAGCAATGTGAGAGAGAGTCAGCAAGGTTCAGTTTTCTGCAGAATGTCCTGGAAGTCTTTCTTGAAGACATGCTACATGAACAGATTTAAGAAAACTAGAATGAGCTATGTTCACAAATGTGGAAAATGTAGTTCAAAACAGATGACATGCTAGTGCCACCCACTGTAAAATCAAAGGCCTTTCATGTCAGGGAAGAGACAGTAATGGAATAGTACAGACTGAGGTAGAGAGTGCTGATGAGAAATTATTACTATGAAGTTCTGGATCAGCTTCTAGGGCCTGGGACAAGATCAGCTTAAGCAATTTCAAAAGTAAAACAAATAGAAACAATAAAATATCCCTAATGTGATATGATGTCTAGAGACATTATTTTGAAACAGTTCCTTTTTTTCACCGTTTTTTTTTCTATTTCTAAAGACATTGTAGTCACTGAAGTTGTACATAATTATTTTTGAAAAAAATAAAAGGAGATAGTGGTGCCATCTGGTGGCTACACTTGTGAATTTCCACATTATTTACAAATGCCAAACCAATGGTTAAGTAAATATATCTATCCTGTGCAAAGTAAGTTGTAATGAACTTAGAAAATATGCCAGAATACCACTTGATACTCTTCTGTGCTTTGAATGACCTTTCAGTTTAGTCATCCAGTTAGCTTGTTTTACAATGCTTACAAAGCACTTGTAAGCAATAACATATTTCATATTCTGTTGAAATGAATCTCATGTATACCCATATTTACTGGGGTACCATATGACTTCCTTAAGTATACAGTGAAGGGAAACCCTGAAGCCAAAGACAGTGCAGATGACACTCCATCACATATTTATTTGACTAGAACACTAAATTCATTTGTATAGTATGGATCTAGCCTGAATCTACTTACAGGCTAGGAAAAATTATATATTAATGTTACATACTTTATATAAAGAGCTTAAGATTGCTTGTCTTTGAGTCTTGGCTTAGTCTTCTAAACAATGGGTGGTTCTATAATCTGTGAAAATATTAACAATTACAACTTTATATGAGTTATATGAGTAAAGTGAAGATTCAATGAAATGAAAGACATATCACAGTAGCATATTAACAATAACTAATTAATACATAGTTAACAATAAATGATTAAACATGTCTTACAGAAAAACACAGATACAATATACTTGCATCTAAAGATAGTTTATTCTGAATACTTAATAAAAATATGACTATTTTATTTTTGTAGCAAGCAATATTTTAATATATCCAACAAACACTTATATAACTAGGAACAACTGAAATCTGCAAAAGAGGAAAGCCTCTACATGCTTAATAATTTTATTTCTAGGACCTACTGTGAGATCTTGCCTAGATAAGGTGCTCAATAATTGCTTGATGAGTGAGTGAATTAGAAAGAATTCTTTAAATAAAAACCTTAATTATTTTAATTTCTATTCAAGTAACTACTTCATAAATAATTATGTAGAGTTTTATATACTTCTATGGAACATGAATTGATAATCATGTTTATAACCTTTTGTTTTAACTGAAGGAATTAAACAGTCTTCTAGGGCACTCATTGTCCATTCATTATCAGAGATGTGTTCATTAAGTTGGGAGCCGGATCTAGATAGATAATAATGTAGGCACAATTATTTGGTGAATCACTATGTATATGTATATGTATATGTATATGTATATGTATATGTATATGCGAATGTGTGTATAGGTTTTTCCCTTGTTGGTTGTATGTGTTTGAGATGTTAATTCTTAAAGTCTCAAAATTAACATCAATTTTTTTAAGTTCTTGATTAGGAACTATTTTTAGTAAGATAAATATGTGAATATATATGTGTGTGTATGTGGTTGTGTATGTATATGTTTGTGTATCCATGAATGCATGTATGAATGTATCTATGCTTCCTGTCCAGCACCCACACACCTACAGCATACAGGCAGCATTTTCTTGAATAAAGGAAACCTTTAAACTTGTTTTGTATTAATGATGTGCCAGTGTTCTCTAACACATTTATTCTTGGAATTAAAACCATTTCTGTAACCTTAAGATTAGCCCTGATGCACATTTCATAGAGTAGTATTAAAGATCGATTTACTGGGACCAAGAAAAGTTACCAATCACAGGGACCTAAAATGAAAATCAAAGTCATGAGGTGATATAAAACTTAACCCATATCAGAGAGTGAAATGATGGTTTCCATCTGCACCTGGTCAGAGCTGATCCATGGCACAGAGCTACATACCCAAATACTGCCAGGAAAGAGCAGGTTGTCCAGGAGTGCTGACAAACCTGTGAACACAAGAAAGACCACCACTTCTGCTCAGAGGGACCCAAATGAAGCCCTCGGGACACAGGAATCTAGGAGAAGCCTGATACAGAATCCTTCCAATTTCTGTTTGCACCCAGAAGTGATCCTGTGCCACAGTGCTCCATACCCAAACTCTGCCTGGATAGAGCTGGTCTCCCAGGAGTGTCAACATACCTGTTAGCACAAGTAAGACTACCACTTCTGCTCAAATTCCTGGCCCAAAAGGGATCTACCCAGAGCCATCTGGACACAGGAACCAAGGAGCAGCCAGAGACAGGATCCTTCCAGTTTCTATCTGCACCCTGGAGCTGATCCTGTGCCACAGTTCTCCATACCCAAATTCCTCCCAGGGAGAACTGGTCTCGCAGGATTACTGGCACACAGGCTTGCAGGAGGAACAAGCCACCATCAGAGACAGCAAGACCAGCCAACACCAGAGATAAACAGATGGCAAGAGGAAAAGGCAAGAACATAAGCAACCAAAACCAAGGCTGCTTGTCATCATCAGAACTCAGTTCTCCCACCACAGCAAGCCCTGGATACCCCCCAAGACACTGGAAAAGCAAGACACTGATTTAAAATCACATCTCATGTGATTAATATAGGATTAATATAATAAAAATGGCCATCTTGCTAAAGCAATCTACAGATTCAATGCAATCCCCATCAAAATTTCAACTCAATTCTTCCTATAGGTAGTAAGAACAATTCTCAAATTCATTTGGAATAACAAATAACCCAAGAGAGCGAAAACTATTCTCAACAATAAAAGAAGCTCTGGGGGAATCACCATCCCTGACCTCAAGCTGTACTACAGATCAATACTGATTTAAAAAAAAAAACTTAAGGGCATTGGTATAGTGACAGGCAGGTAGATCAATGGAATATAATTGAAGACCCAGAAATGAACCCACACACTTATGGTCACTTGATCTTTGACAAAGGAGCTAAAACCATCTAGTGGAAAAAGACAGCATTTTCAACAAATGATGCTGGGCCAACTCTTGGTCAACATATAGAAGAATGCAAATGCAAATTAATCCATTCTTATTTCCCTGGACCAAAGCTCAAGTCCAAGTGGATCAAGGACCTCCACATAAAACCAGATACACTGAGTACAATAGAAGAGAAAGTAGGGAAGAACTTCAAACACATGAGTACAGGGGAAAAGTTACTGAACAGAACACCTGTTATGCTGTAAGATCAACAATTGACAAATGTAAACTCAAAAAAATTGCAAAACTGTAAGGCAAAGGACACTGTCAGTTGCTGGTATCATTGCTGGTGGGATTGCAAGCTAGTGCAACCACTGTGGAAATCATTCTGGTGGTTCCTCAAAAAAACTGGTCATACTACTACCTGAGGACCCACCTATACCACTGGGCATTTGTCCAGAAGATGCTCCAACATGTAATAAGGACACATGCTCCACCACGTTCATAGCAGCCATATTTGTAATAGCCAGAAGATGGAAATAACATAGGTGTCTCTCAATAGAGGAATGGATACAGAAAATGTGGCACATTTACCTAATGTAATACTACTCATCTATTAAAAACATTGACTTGCTGGGCAGTGTTGGTACATACCTTTAATCCCAGCACTTGGGAGGCGGGAGGCAGGTGGATTTCTGAGTTTGAGGCCAGCCTGCTCTACAGAGTGAGTTCCAGGACAGTCAGGGCTATATAGAGAAACCGTGTCTCAAAAAAAACAAAAACAAATAAATGAATAAATGAATGAATGAATGAATGAATGAATGAATAAATAAATAAATAAGTAAACAAAAGCATTGACTTCATGAAATTCACAGACAAATGGAACTTGAAAATACCATCCTGAATGAGGTCACAAAAGACACATGTGCTATGCATGCACTCATTGATAATTGGATATTAGCCATACCATATACAGTCACCAAACTTGGACACTATTGTGGATTCTGGGAATTGCTTTCTGACAGGAGCACAATATGGCTGTCTCCTAAGAGGCTCTGCCAGATCCTGACAAATACAGAGGTGGATGCTTGCAAACAACCATTGCACTGAGCAGGAAATCCCTGATAAACGAGTTGGAGAAGGGACTGAAGGAGCTGAGGGTATTTGTAGCCCCATAGAAGGATCAACAGTACCAACTGGCTAGATCCCCCAGGATCTCCGAGGGACTGGACCACCAACCAAAGAATACACATGGAGGGACCCATGGCTCCAGCAGCATATGTGGTAGAGGATGGCCTTGTTGGCATCAGTGGTTGGAAAGGCCCTTAGGCCTTAGGGTGTTTGATGTCCCAGTGTAGTGGAATGCCAGGGCAGGAAGAAGAGAATGGGTAGGTAGGTTTGGGAGCTCCATCATAGTGAGTTGGGGAATGGGATAGGAGATTTCTGAAGGGGAGGCTGGAAAGGGGAACACATTTAAAATGTAAATAATATAGATAGATAGATAGATAGATAGATAGATAGATAGATAGATAGATAGATATGGGGGAAGAAAGATGATATAGGCTATGTGCCCTGGATGAATATAAAACAAAACCTATTAACATAAATTTAAAGTGGAGAATGGATTGAATTAAAGGGAAGAATATTAGATTCTCAATCATCTACTAAGCAACATTTAATAATTAACATTACTTAACCTGCCAGAGATGTGTGTAATGAGTTTCATCATATCTGTAGAGACCTTGGATTTGGTCACTCTTTGAAAATGATTTCCATTTGGCACTGTTGCATGAGTTCATTCAGGATTTGTCAATTTTTTGACACATTTGCTCCTGTAATAGGCAAATTAATTTTTGAAGTCAGTAATTATGCAGCTTTCCTTGAAAAAACACATTTAAGAATATTTGCAGGGCAAAAACAATTAAAAAAAAGAAATGGAGTATTTAGTTCTACTTACAGATGAGGAATATGGGAAAAATACAACAAATGTTATTCATAGTGATTTGATATAATTAACGAAAGAATTGAGGTTGGAGGAAATGTAGAGAGCTGACTTTTTAACTTAATATTTCTTCTCAAATGGCAGCTTATCTCATAAAGAATATGGTAAAATGAAAAAAATAAAAATGAATGTTTGATGGGAACTATACATACCCGTTGGCTGACTATTTCAAATATCACTCTTCCCACTGGTGCATGCTTTTCCATAAATGGCCTTTGATCAGCCTGTAGAATCCAGTTCTAGAATGTTGTGAAATCATCAATTCTTTCTCATCACAGTATGACTTAAGTTCAGAAACATTTCTGAGAATTTAACTATGTAGTCTCATAGCCTAATACAAACTGGCTTTCACCCACAGCTAAAAAAAGTACCTCTTTCAGATGCCCTTTTGAATGTCACAGGGAATTATATATGCCTACTATCCTCTTGGATGTGAGCCCTGTCCCTATGGCATTTGCTCTGCTTGAGATTTTTTTGTTAATCCTCTTAATATTGATCTTTTATTTCTTGCATATGCCTCTGTTTAATTTCCACAAAATGTACTCACAGAAATCGTATGCACAAAGGATAGAGTTTTCTAAATAGAACTCTGTGGATTGTAGGACATCTGCAGGTGAGCTGACTGCAAGATGATATAGGTAGATACAGATTAATTAATGAATGCTGTTCTTCCCCCAGAACTTTCAGCTGTGTGCCCATCTCTAATACCCTAGTGCCCTTGTTGTGAGCCACTTGTCTACATCCCTGACTCTATAAGGCCACAAAAATTTCCAAATCAACACTATGTCATTCAAATAAATTTGTTTCTCAACAGTCTAAAATACTAGCCCCAATTTTTCTTTTAATGTTGAAGTTAATGAAGTTGATACAGTACTCTGTATCTGAAGAAAACATCCTTAAAAGGCAGTTGATACTTAACTCATCATTATATATTGATTATGAACTGGAACCCAGATGTTCTTTTAATTAACAATATTACTTGGACCTCTATAACATTAGTATTTTCTGTAATAAGTATCAAAACATGAAATTTTGTTGGAATGAGTATGTTGTATGAGATGAGATGAAGTATGTTGGGAGTCAAGGAGTGTCATTATAATGTATGATTTTGAAGTAGAATTTAGAACTATATTAACAAATTAGGAGGAAGATATAAAGGTTGCAAACTTAACAAAGATTAAACAGGTCATCTACAGTTAATCTTAATTACAAATCTTGATTTACCCTTAAAAAATGATGCTGTTTCTCATAAATTTGGGCATGTCAAGGACCTCCACATAAAACCAGACACACTGGAACTAATAGAAAAGAAACTGGGGAAGACCCTTGAGGACATAGGCATAGGGTGGAAAGTTCCTGAACAGAACACCAATAGTTTATGCTCTAAGATCAAGAATTGACAAATAGGACCTCATAAAATTACAAAGTTTCTGTAAGGCAAAGGATACCATCAAAAGGACAAAACAGCAACCAACAAATTGGGAAAAGATCTTCACCACCCTACATCTGACAGAGGACTAATATCCAATATATACAAAGAACTCAAGAAGTTAGACCCCCCAAAGAACCAAAGAACCCTATTAAAAATGGGGTACAGAGCTAAACAAAGAATTTTCACCTGAAGAATTTCGAATGGCTGAGAAGCACCTTAAGAAATATTCAACATCATTAATCATCAGGGAAATGCAAATCAAAACAACCCTGAGATTCCACCTCACACCAGTCAGAATGACTAAGATTAAAAACTCAAGAGACAACAGGTGCTGGCAAGGATGTGGAGAAAGAGGAACACTCCTCCACTATTGGTGGGATTGCAAGATGGTACAACTGCTCTGGAAATCAGTCTGGTGGTTTCTCAGAAAATTGGGCATGACACTTCCAGAGGACCCTGTCATACCACTCCTGGGCATATACCCAGATGATTCCCCTGCATGCAATAAAGACACATGCTCCACTATGTTCATAGCAGCCTTATTTATAATAGCCAGAAGCTGGAAAGAACCCAGCTGTCCCTCAATGGAAGAATGGATACAGAAAATGTGGTATATTTACACAATGGAATACTACTCAGAGATTAAAAACAATGAATTCATGAAATTTGTAGGCAAATGGTTGGAACTGGAAAATATCATCCTAAGTGAGGTAACACAGTCACAAAAGAATGCACATGGAATGCAGTCACTGATAAGTGGATATTAATTAGCCCAGAAGCTCTGAATACTCAAGACACAATTAGCATATCAAATGACTCCCAAGAAGAAGGAAGGAGAGGGCCCTAGTTCTGGAAATGCTTGATGCAGCATTGTAGGGGTGTACCAGGACAGAGAAATGGGACAGGCGTGATTGGGGAATGAGCAAAAGGAAGAGTGCTTATGGAACTTTTGGGGAAGGGGGAACCGGGAAAGGGGAAATCACTTGGAATGTAAACAAAGAAAATAAAAAAATATTTTGGGAGTGTAAACTGTTTGGAGGTCACCCATGCTCTTATAAATAACCAACCCCTTATCCATGCTCCTATAAATGATAATAATAAACCCACTGGTTCACCAAGAAATAAAAATGATGCTGTTTTAGTGTTGATATTTATCTCCTTCAAATAAATGAAATTACCTACTACCATTTTAGCAAAATTATGCATAAATCAGAACACTTTTAATTAATATATGTACATCATTCCACTTACCATTTATTTGTTTATGACACTAGCATAAATTCTCTAGCTGCATAGTGTAGTGCACAATAAACACATATATTTATATTTTCAATTTTCAAAAATGAAAAGAAAATATATAACAAGTGTTATAGAGGAGGTTAATGATACATTTTTACTCAGTTTGGTGTTGGGGAGGAAGAGGATAAGGTGCACACTTCTGTGTGTATGCATACATGTTTCTGTGTGTATATGTGTGAGTATATGCGTGCATGTGGGTATGAGTCTATGTATGTTTATGTGTGTGTGCATGCATGTGTGTATGTGTGTCTGTGAGTGTTCTCATACAGATACAAATATATGTGAAAACGCATATGTATGCCAAAAGATAACTCAGATACTGTGGAGTTTTTCCTTAGGAAACACCTACCTTACTTTCTGAGATGAAGCCAAGTCCCTTAGTGATCTAAAAGTCACAAGTAGGCTAGGCTGCCTGGCCAATGAGCACACTGTTGGTCTCTGCTGCCCTTGCAGTTTTATTATAAGCCTGTGTCACCACATCTGGAACTTATTATATCAGTTTTGGAAATCAAACTCAGCCCCTCACACTTGTTCTGTAAAGCACTTTTCTAGCCAGACAATCTCCCCAGTCTCCTCATTTTGAGTATTGGTGGCCATCCCTTTAGAAGTTGTGAATTTATTTGGTAATTTTTTATGAGTGCAGTGACCAATGTTTGCTGGCCATGATTTGAGGTGGTGGCAGAAGAATAGGAACCACACTATTTTACTTTATGCTCCTGAGTATAGCCAGAGACAATACTTAATACAATATTTATGTGTTGAAAGGCTCATGGTTCAGTCTTTTCTAGTTCTCACACTGCTACTACTCTATGCTGAAACACTGTTGAGTTTTTCTGACTCAGTTTTTCTGACTCTCCTCTTTTTTTAAATTGGATATATTCTATATTTACATTTCATTTCCCTTTTTCTGGTTCCCTGCCACCCAAAGGTCCCACATGCCCTTTTCCCTCCCAGTGTTCACCCATCCACCCTTTCCCACTTCCCTGTTCTGGTATTCCCTTACACTGATGCTTTGAGCCTTTTCAGAACCGGAGTCCACTCCTTCCTTCTTGTTGGTTATCATTTGGTATGTGGATTGTGTCTTTGGTTTCCCAAGAGTCTAGGCTAATATCCACTTATCAGTGAGTGCATGCCATGGGTATTCTTTTGAGACTGGGTTACCTCACTTAGTATAATGTTCTCCAGCTCCATCTTTAACTTGCTGAGTTTGACTCTTTAAATGGGATGAAATTGAAATAAAAATTTCCAGTGCCTTTTAAATCTGCATTGTGTTTAACATCCTAATAACCTCTTTCTGCCTTTTCCTCTGCTCATACAAGTTATCATCCATTAGTTTAGAGACATTTCATTCTCTCATATTCTGTTGTTTCTTTACTAGACATCTATGTTCAAACTCCTGTCCTTATCATTCCATGTCTTCCTATCTTTGCAAGACTGTTATCATAATAGAGTGTTCAGTTGTTGTTTCTATAAAATTGCATCATTTAATGGCCTCTCTGGGTTCAGTCTCATCTGTTATAATAAAGTGTCATTTGTAATAGGACACAGGATACAACAGTAAGAATTTAATTGTCTCTTACTATAGAGTTTTGTTAGTGCTGCATTACTTTTCTTTTGTTACATCATATTCTGTGTTTTACCTCACACACAGAGGCACAATGTGACATGAATATACTGCTCCTTTTAAAATTCAAGTCAGTTCATAAATGCTATATATGAATAGAAGAGTTTTTATCTCTGTCAGCATTCAAAGGGACTGGGAAGAAAGCATACCATTGCAAAGTGCCTGTTATATCAAGGTCTTATTCTCGATGCTTTACATATGTCACCTCATTTAGTCCTCCTATAAATTTGAGTCTTTAAAACTGAAACATTATCAACCCCCAAAGAAACAGAAGGGGGTCATAGAAAGTCTCCCAACCAAAAAAAGCACAGGACCAGATGGTTTTAGTGCAGAATTCTATCAGACCTTCAAAGAAGATCTAATACCAATACTCTTCAAACTATTCCACAAAATAGAAACAGAAGGAACACTACCCAACTCATTCTACAAAGCCACAATTACCCTGATACCAAAAATCACACAAAGATCCAACTAAGAAAGAGAACTTCAGACCAATCTCCCTTATGAACATCAATGCAAAAATACTCAATAAAATTCTTGCCAACTGAATCCAAGAACACATCAAAACGATCATTCACCATGATCAAGTTGGCTTCATCCCAGGGATACAGGGATGGTTCAATATACAGAAATCCATCAACATAATCCACTACATAAACAAACTCAAAGAAAAAAACCACATGGTCATCTCATTGGATGCTGAAAAACCATTTGACAAAATTGAGCATGCTTTCATGTTAAAAGTCTTAGAAAGAACAGAAATTCAAGGCCCTTACCTAAACATAGTAAAAGCAATCTACAGCCAACATCAAAGTAAATGGAGAGAAACTTGATGCAATCCCACTAAAATCAGTGACTAGACAAGTGGCTGCCCCCTCTCACCATATCTCTTCAATATAGTACGTGAGGTACTAGCTAGAGCAATTTGAAAACATAAGGAAGTCAAAGGGATACAAATTGGAAAGGAAGAAGTCAAACTATCACTATTTGCAGATGATATGATAGTATACTTAAGTGACCCAAAAAACTCCACCAGAGAACTCCTACAACTGATAAACAACTTCAACAAAGTGGCTGGTTATAAAATCAACTCGAGCAAATCAATAGCCTTCCTATACTCAAAAGATAAGCAGGCTGAGAAAGAAATTAGGGAAATGACACCCTTCACAATAGCCACAAACAATATACAGTATCATGGTGTGACTCTAACCAAACAAGTGAAAGATTTATATGACAAAAACTTCTGAAGGAAATGGAAGAAGCCCTCAGAAAATGGAAAAATCTTCCATGCTCATGGGTTGGCAGGATTAATATACTTAAAATGGCAATCTTGCCAAAAGCAATATACAGATTCAATGCAATCCCAATAAAAATCCCAACTCAGTTCTTCATAGAGTTAGAAAGAACAATTCTCAAATTCATCTGGAATAACAAAAAACCCAGTTTAGCTAAAACTATCATGAACAGTAAAAGAAGTTCTGGAGAAATCAGTATCCCGGACCTCAAGCAATACTACAGAGCAGTAGTGTTAAAAACTGCATGATATTGGTACAGTGAAAGGGAGGTAGATCAATGGAATAGAAGTGAAGACCGAGAAGTAAACCCACACATCTATGGCCAATTGATCTTTGACAAAGGAGCTGAAAACATCCAGTGGAAAAAAGATAGCCTTTTCAACAAATAGGGCTGGCTCAACTGGAGGTCAACATGCAGAAGAATGAGAATTGATCCACTCTTATCTCCTTATACTAAGATCAACTCCAAGTGGATCAAGGACCTCCACATAAAACCAGACACACTAAAATTAATAGAAAAGAAATTGGGGAAGACTCTTGAGGACATTGTCTCAGGGGGAAATTTCCTGAACAGAACACCAATTGCTTATGCTCTAAGATCAAGAATAGACAAATGGGACCTCATAAAATTACAAAGTTTCTGTAAGGCAAATGACACTGTCAATTGGACAAATCAGCAACCAACAAATTGGGAAAAGATCTTCACCAACCCTACATCTGACAGAGGGATAATATCCAATGTATACAAAGAACTCAAGAAATTAGACCCCATAAAACCAAATAACCCTATCCAAAAATGGGGTACAGAACTAAACAAAGACTTTTCACCTGAAGAAATTCGGATGGCTGAGAAACACCTTAAAAAATGTTCAACATCATTAGTCATTAGAGAAATGCAAATCAAAACAACCCTGAGATTTCACCTCACACCAGTCAAAGTGGCTAAGATTAAAAACTCAGGAGACATCAGGTGTTGGCGAGGATGTGGAGAAAGAGGAACACTCCTCCACTGCTGGTGGGACTGCAAGCTGGTACAACCACTCTGGAAATCAGTCTGGCAGTTCCTCAGAAAAATGGACATGATACTTCCGTAAGACCCTGCCATTACACTCCTGGGCATATACCCAGAAGATTCCCCAGCATGCAATAAGGATACATGCTCCACTATATTCATAGCAGCCTTATTTAAAATAGCCAGAAGCTGGAAAAAACCTAGATGTCCCTCAACGGAGGAATGAATACAAAAAATGTGTATATACACAATGGATTCATCCATTAGAAACAATGAATTCATGAAATTCTTAGAGAAATGGATGGAGCTGGAGAACATCATACTAAGTGAGGTAACCCAGTCTCAAAAGAATACCCATGGTATGCACTCACTGATAAGTGGATATTAGCCTAGAATCTTGGGACACCAAAGACACAATCCACATACCAAATGATGTCTGACAAGAAGAA
Organism: Apodemus agrarius; assembly: GCA_964023405.1. NCBI lineage: Eukaryota > Metazoa > Chordata > Mammalia > Rodentia > Muridae > Apodemus > Apodemus agrarius. The sequence continues at coordinate 554,377 of OZ030027.1, read as the reverse complement.
AGGAGTGGACACTGGTGCTGGAAAGGATCAAAGCATCAGTGTAGGGGAATACCAGAACAGGGAAGTGGGAAGGGGTGGATGGGGGAGCAGGGGGGAGGGAAAAAGGCATGTGGGACCTTTGGGGGGCGGGGAACCAGGAAAAGGAAATGAAATATAAATATAGAATACACCCAATAAAAATTGAAAAAGAGAAACATAACAAAAGTTAAAGAAACAAATTAAATTCAAATCAACCAAAGCCAATAAAACCAAACAAAATAGCGTCAAAATGTATAAGTCAAGAATGTATTAATTACAATCGGGTAATGATAATCTCTCTACTAGTAATGCTTGTAATTGTAGATTTTCATTGACTTCTGATTTATTTGATACAAAATTAAGACATATGCACATGAGTGCATGCCATGTGTGTTCTTTTGTTACAAGGTTACCTTACTCAGAATAATACTTTTTTTTTTGAGACAGGGTTTCTCTGTGTAGCCCTGGCTGTCCTGGAACTCACTATGTAGACCAGGCTGGTTTCAAACTCAGAAATCCGCCTGCCTCTGCCTCCCAAGTGCTGGGATTACAGACATGTGCCACCACCGCCCAGCTAGAATGATACTTTTTAATTCCCTCCATTTGCCGATGAATTTCATAAAGTCATTGTTTTTAATAGCTGAGTAGTAAATGTACTACATTTTCTGTATCCATTTCTCTACTGAGGGACATCTGGGTTCTTTCTAGCTTCTACTTATTATAAATATGTATATAGTGAAGCATATGTCCTTATTACATGTTGCCTTCCTATACTCAAAGGATAAATGGGCTAAGAAAGAAATTAGGGAAACTACAACCTTCACAATAGCCACAAACAATATATAATGTCTTGGTGTGACTCCAACCAAACAAGTGAAAGATCTGTATGATAAGAACTTCAAGTCTCTAAAGAAAGAAATCTAAGAAGACCCCAAAAGATTGAAAGATCTTCCTTGCTGGTGGATTGGCAGAATTAATATAGTAAAAATGTCCATTTTGCCTAAAGCAATCTACAGATTCAATGCAATACCCATCAAAATTCCAACTCAATTCTTCATAGAGTTAGAGCAATTTTCAAATTCATTTGGAATAACAAAAAACCCAGGATAGCAAAAACTTTTCCCAACAATAAAAGATTTTTGGGGGGGGGGAATCACCATCCCTGACCTCAAGCTCTATTACAGAGCAAGTGTGATAAAAATTATATGGTATTCGTACAGAGACAGGTAGGAAGATCAATGGAATAGAATTGAAAATCCAGAAATGAATCCATATACCTATGGTAACTTGGTCTTTGACAAATAAGCTAAAACACTCCAGGGGAAAAGACAGCATTTTGAACAAATGGTGCTGGTCCAACTGTCAGTCAGCCTATAGAAGAATGCAAATTGTTCCATTCTTATCTCCCTGTACAAAGCTCAAGTACAAGTGGATCAAGGACCTCTACATAAAACCAGATACACTGAGTCTAATAGAAGAAAAATTGGGAAGAACCTCTAACACATGGGTACAGGGGAAAAATTCCTAAACAGAACACAAACGGCTTATGCTCTAAGATCAACAATCGACAAATGGAACTTCATAAAACTGCAAAGCTGTAAGGCAAATTACATCTTCAATAAGACAAAATGGCAACCAACAGATTAGGAAAAGATTTTTACCAATCCTAACTCTGATAGAGAGCTGATATCCAATATATACAAAGAACTCAGGAAGTTAGAATCCAGAAAACCAAATAACCCTATTAAAAGTGGGAAACAGAGCTAAAGAAAGAATTCTCAACTGAGGAATCTCGAATGGCTGAGAAGCAGTTAAATAAATGCTCAACATCCTTAATCATTAGGGAAACGAAAATCAAAACAACCCTGAGATTCCACCTCACACCAGTCAGAATGGCTAAGATCAAAAACTCAGGTAACAGCAGATACTGGTAAGGATATGGAGAAAGAGAAACACTCCTCCATTGATGGAGGGGATTGCAAACTAGTACAACCACTCTGGAAATCAGTTTGGTGGTTCCTCTGAAAACAGAGGACCCAGCTATACCATTCCTAGGTATATACCCAGATGATGCTCCAATGTGTAGTAAGTGGAGCCATCCTTTAGAAAAAGACTTATACTTTGCCCTTTACATGTATAGATGTTAAACTTTCCAAATATGTCAGTCATTATTTAATTTCTCATGTGTCTTTGTGTTCAATGATAGAGTAATTGGATTTTAAAATTCTTATTTGTGTATATAAAAGACTCATTATTCCTCACTGCATTGTTGTCCAGAGAAATTGGTCCAGTTGCTGCAATCTGTAAAAATGTGAGTTCCAGAAGCAATGCCAATCCTCAATAGACACAGTTTGTCATTTTATATTAAGAGAAACATCCAACTTTTAGCTTAAGTTTAAGTTTAAAAGTGCTTGCCTGATATCTAGGACTGCTTTTTTCAATGGTGTCTATAATTGTGTCTACTAATGATAGAAAAGAGGGTATGAGTTCAAGGCATACCTTTATAGAGAAGCCAACACTTAGAAGTTCATTTATTGATTTTAATGATTAGTATTTGAGCTGACATGGAGAACATTTGAACTTCCCAAATATGATACAAATCATTGCTATGGAACAATCAGGCAAAATTAACAAGCAGAGGATAATCTCTACAATTAAAGAATAGGTGTGGCTTGTTGCCTTCACTTAAATTTTCCCTTAAATATTAGATAAGTGAATTATTTTATGTCTCTGTTATGATAAGCAACAAATATAATTGTGTTTATAAAATTTAATAATTACATGCTTTTAAACTGTCTTAAGGGAAGCATGTGGCTTCTATTTTATCAAATAATTTCAGATATCGGTTTACATTCATTTATATATATTACAGTTGCTGAGAAGGCCTCCAAAATAAATAGATTCTAATATCAAAATGTAGACATAACTAAATTCTGTTACCTTTCTTTGACTCCTACTACCTAGCTGATAAATAGTTCTCTTCAGTTAGAGAAATACAGGTTTCTTCATACAGTATTAGAGTACACACAGATAACATATCAATAGACATTATAAAACCTGCAGTACTTCAGTTGAACTTTAAATAACATGTATTTTGCCATAATTAATTGACGTTATTTATCTCAAATTTAGTTTGTTTACATACAATTTTTAAATTTCTCTTTTCTTCAACACTATTTTCTTTTTATCTCTCTCCCCACCTCAAATACTTTAGTGAAATTCCATTTTTGGCTATATTGAGCCTTGGATTGATTAGGAGCCCACCATGTCCTCCTTGCACTGTATCACTGTGACTTAGGATCCCATCCTTGAGGGATACTGATGACTTTCTGACAACTCACTAGTGGTATTTAGAATAGATTCCAAGCTGCCCTTTCTTCAGGCAGTTACTTCTTCCGTCTGTCCTGCCTGCAGCACAATGGGGATCAGTCTTTAACTATCCCCGCAATCTGACATGTTTAAGTGTTTTCCTCTCAGTGAGACATTTCTTTATGCTTTTGAAACAAAGTAGAAATCTCTGAGTTTTGGAGAAAAGCTTTGACTTGACCTTAGCCCTACCTTACAATCACTCTAGATTCTGTTCTTCCCAGTTCTTTCTTTCTTTGTTTTAAAAGGAGTTACCCTCTGTACATATAGTTTATTAGCATTCACAAAAACAAAATAAACCCAAAAAACCACAAGTGATGTTCTGCTTTCTTTCTATTACCATACTTATTTGTGAATCATTTTGCATCTGATTGTATTATAAAAGAAACATAAGTGAGATTCATGTCCTTTTCTACGATGTCAGTAGTTCTCAACCAGTGTGTCATGACCCCGTTGTGGGTTGGCATGACCCTTTCACAAGGATCACCTAAGTAAGACCATCAGGAAACACAGATATTTACATTATGATTCATAGCAGTAAAAGAATTATAGTCATGAGGTAGGAACAAAATTAATTTTTTTGGGTGGGAGTCACTCTAACATCAGGAACTGTATTAATGAGTCGCAGCATTAGCTAGGTTGAAAACCACTGAGCTAGGCAACAGTGAATTCACAAGCTACATCAGTTTTCTTGACTGATATGCCAAGTAACTCACATTTTCCTTGATAGTTGTTTAAATTATAAGCTCTTTTATTCCAAGCTTAATTCCAAACATTAACTTTTAAATCATAAATCACCCTTTCACACAATAATGTGTATGCATGTAGGTAATAGGATGACTAGGAAAGGTTTGAACAAACCTAGCAGTTAATGGCACTTTCTTAAGTAAGAGGAATAGGTGCTTTAAAAATCCCAGGCCCAGAGCCAGTGGACATAAAGGAGTGAAATTTAGGTCTGAGTAGGAATGAAAAAGTCAGATATAAGTCTTGGTTACAGCTTGATTTGATGGTTAGTTTGAAGTGGGTTGAGGTTCAGGGGTCAGAGAAACTGTTCAGATAGAACTTAGAGAAAGAAGGAGGTATTTGTTCACTGTAGTAAGGTTCCTAGAAATGGCTGAATATTGGGAGATGAGTCTACATATCTTCCACATTTAAAAAGTTTTCTTTTAGAGTATCCACATAAGATGGATACACATCATGAAATTGATTAACTCCTTCATCTGGTGTTTTTGATATAATTTAATATATTTTTCAGTATCATTATTCATAAATTATCAGCTTATGCCTATAGGTGTGTAGTTACATGGTAGCTGCATATGTGTATAAAGATGTGGAGCCTTTCTTTGGGGGACTTGTATTCAATATAGAGTCACTTATAGCTGAATAATCCCAAACTACAGATAGCTTGAAAGCTGCTATCACACAATAATAAAATAATCCAGGGCAGACAGTACTGTTCTCACTATCAAAACAAATTTATTTTTGTTTCCATTTAAATTCTGTGTTTATTTCTTTTATTATCAAAAACTCCTTCCCCTGACCTTGTTGAAAGTCGCACTTGGATTGTCCTTTACATGATTAGCTAATATATTTCTTGATGAGGTGGCAGTCGGAGATCAGTTATTTGTTCCTTAGAAAAGAATTATTCAGTTTCAGAATTTTAATTTACACCTCTGTGTGGATGACTTTAGAATCTCCTTATTTCCTCAGGGATCATTTATTTCCTTGAATATTTACTCAAATTTTCACTTGACAGTTTTCAATTGCCCAAAACTAATATGAATTATAAATTTTAATTACATTATGTTGAAACCTTTTTGATTTATCAAGTTGACAACCAGTTTTATTTAAATAAAGACTATTTTATATGTTTGTTAGGAACAAATCTCAAAATTTTTATAGTTTTTCATGCTGGGGAATCTTCTGGATATATGCCCAGGAGTGATATGTCAGGGTCCTCTGGAAGTATCGTGTCCAGTTTTCTGAGGAACTGCCAGACTGATTTCCAGAGTGGCTGTACCATCTTGCAATCCCACCAGCAGTGGAGGAGTGTTCCTCTTTCTCCACATCCTCGCCAACACCTGATGTCTCCTGAGTTTTTAATCTTAGCCATTCTGACTGGTGTGAGGTGAAATCTCCAGGTTGTTTTGATTTGCATTTCCCTAATGACTAATGATGTTGAACATTTTTTAAGGTGATTCTCATCCATCCGAATTTCTTCAGGTGAAAAGTCTTTGTTTAGCTCTGTACCCCATTTTTTGATTGGGTTATTTGGTTTTCTGGGGTCTAACTTCTTGAGTTCTTTGTATACATTGGATATTAGCCCTCTGTCGGATGTGGGGTTGGTGAAGATCTTTTCCCACATTGTTGGTTGCTGATTTGTCCAATTGACAGTGTCATTTGCCTTACAGAAACTTTGTAATTTTATGAGGTCCCATTTGTCTATTCTTGATCTTAGAGCATAAGCAATTGGTGTTCTGTTCAGGAACTTTCCCCCTGAGCCAATGTCCTCAAGGGTCTTCCCCAGTTTCTTTTCTATTAGTTTCAGTGTGTCTGGTTTTATGGGAGGTCCTTGATCCACTTGGAGTTGATCTTAGTACAAGGAGATAAGAGTGGATCAATTCTCATTCTTCTGCATGTTGACCTCCAGTTGAGCCAGCCCCATTTGTTGAAAAGGCTATCTTTTTTCCACTGGATGTTTTCAGCTCCTTTGTCGAAGATCAATTGGCCATAGATGTGTGGGTTCAATTCTAGGTCTTCAATCCTATTCCACTGATCTAACTCCCTGTCACTGTACCAATACCATGCAGTTTTTAACACTACTGCTCTGTAGTATTGCTTCCTGTGACTTTTATGGGCTTCTGTGCTAATGAGAAAACCATTTACACTCAAAGCCATGATCATAGACATTTTTATTTCTTCAAAACATAGGTTTAAAATATAATAACTCTAAGTGTCTTAAGAAAAATAGTTAACCTTGGCAGGTATTTTGGCCCACATATGTAATCCCAATATTCTAGAACAGAGGCAAGGAAACCCTATAATGTTAAATACAGCTCAATCTATAAAGTAATTACCAGCCAGCCAAGACTATGTAAGCAAAACTCAGTCTCAAATAAATAAACACAGACATAAAATTACCACATTTATTCAGATTTCATGGACACTTTAGCATATTTTTGATCTAAGTTAATTTTTAGTGTGCAATCAAAAACTAGTTCATAAATTGTGTGTCACTCAGAACTGAATTTTAGAGAATTCCATTCAACTGTGTGGTCAGCAAGCAGATGTAGATATCCCAGACAGAAATAATCTGATTGGTTATAGTGTAGCATTTGTTTCATTTGAACATGGTTTGATTAGCTACTTACTGGTGACTGGCTGGAGGACAGCTTTTACAACTGTCAACACCTAAGATCCTTGTACAATTCTTAAGTTCCTAAGTTCCATTCAAACTATGCATATTGAAGACATAAGTTACATCTCATTACACAGGAATGGAAAGACCTACACTCTGAATACAGTCTCAGTTCAATATTCTGCTTATTTAACCCAACAATTTGAACTTCTCTTAATGATTACCAAGACTTTTCTGAGTTAGTTCATCCATATAACAGAATGAATTATCATTAAGTTAGATAACAGTTTTTGTTCCCTTGTCTTTTTGTGAAAATTTATCTTGTCTCTACATTAAATCATTTTTGCCTAGCTTGCTTCCTTAAAATGGCCAGTCAAGAAGTCATCCTTCATGAGACACTACAATGCAACAATGGATAGACATCATTAACTAGGTCACTTAAATAAAATAATGCAATGAGCTTTGGTGCAGTAAATATTGTGAAATGTACAATAGACTATGGTAGGCACTTTTCAAGCCAAGTACCATTGTAGGCTGTTTACTCCCTTACCCTTTTGCTCCTCCTGCAGACTAAGTATTGCATGACATGCTTGCCATCTTAGAATTCTTCAGAATCTTGACTTATAACTCTATGTCTCTGTTTGTGGAAGTGATTTAACATTGCAGGGCAGTATATCTGCATTTCATAAGTCTAAAGATTTTTTTTTACAGGAATCACAGATTCTCTTTGAATCTGAATATATATATATTATATATATTTGCATTTTGCATTTTTGGCATCTTCAGAACTGTAGAGTGAAAAGGGAGACTTTACTCTCAGTCTGATTAATTTGGGAGGATAATTGCTTCTTAGTTGAGATGTCAGACATCTAACACTGATCTTTGTAACACTTTGACTTTTTACCAGTTTCTACTTATTTATTCATGAAAGGCCTTTTACCAGAGGCCTTTTTCAGTGCCACAAATTGTGCTAGAAACTTCAAGATACAGGTAACAATAAGTCATGGAGCCACTGCTCAGGTGTAGTCGCGTTAGGTCTAATGTGTGTGGAGAAAGTGGTGTGCTGGCATGAGAGCCACAAGGCAAGGCTAGGGGAAAGGCAGCTTTGAGACAGGGTGATTGCAGGGACCAGCCTGGGCAGGGACCGAGACTCGGGATCCCTGAGCAGCCAACTGGCCGGGCTGGAGGGAGAAGCTGAAGGTTGCAGCTCCATCTCAAGAGATCTGAGCAGAGAAGGCCACCCTGACTGGAAGACGGTAAGTGGAAATGTCCTCCAGAAGTAAGAAACTAGCAGCAGGCATTCGTCTTGCGAAACGGAGGAGTCAGGAAAAAGGGAAGTTTGTGGAAGTAACTAACAGGCTGAGTGACCTGGGAAGAAGGCTGGTGGAAGTGAAATAAGAGTGAGGAGGGGTAGAAGAAAGTCTGTGTGGGTGGATCAAGGGAAAGGAGAGGAAGTGGCCTGGGCCAGAAGAGTGCCAGAGTGTCAGAGCTCAAGCCTGGGGTGTTTGGAAGGGTTAGTTGGTGGCAAAGATAGTCAGGACCTGGAGTCCTGAGAGAGAGTGGGGATGTGTCCCAGATGTGGGATCAGAGACTGGTCTGATTGTCCCTGCTGCAGTAGCTTTGGGCTGTCTATGACATTAAGGTCAAAGGTGGCTGTGGTCAGTGTGATCACAGGAGACATGAAACTGCAGGTACGGAGATAAGGGGTTAGATATTTGGAGTTCCTTTTAATTCCGTGCCTCATTCAGTTGTTTCAGAACAGGGACACATTCCAAGCATTCTTGTTGATACACTCACATCTTTAAAAGAGCATATTCATACAGAAGGGATTTTTAGGAAATGGGGGGGGGTCTGTTATTCATCTAAAGGCACTAAAGAGTAAACTGGATCATGGTGAGAGCCTGCCTGTCTTCTGCACTTACATGTGATGTCGCAGGCCTGCTTAAACACTTCTTCCAGGAATTGCCAGAGCCTGTCCTCCCAGCTGATCTGCATGAAGCACTTTTCAAAGCTCAACAATTAGGAGCACAGAAGAGGAATAAAGCTACATTGTTGCTGTCGTGTCTTATGGCAGGTCCTACAGGTGATATATTAAGATACTTCCTTAAAGTTCTTAAGAATATTTCTCTTAGGACAAGTGAGAATAAAATGGACAGTAGCAATCTTGCAGTAATATTTGCACCAAATCTTCTTCAGACAAGTGAAGGCCAGCATGAGAGATGTCTGCCCACACAGAGAAGCTACATCTGCAGGAATCAGTAGTGTGGACTTTTATTGACTGTGCATCAGACATTGGACAAGTGCCAGATTTTATCCTGGAAAAGATGAAATCCAGCCATGTTATGTATTGATGGACTCTGTACTACTGCATCCCTGAAAGGCTTTGAAGGAGACTATAAAACTCCTAGTGAATGGAAGAGAAAAAGAAGACAAAGTGTTGGGGATGTTGTGGAAGGAGCCCTAAATAAACTTAAATCTAGCAGAACACCCTCTATTACACCTCAACAAGATAGAACAGCCCAGACCTCTGCATCACCATTGATTTTTCACATCAAGTATTAAGTGTAAACTGCCAGGAGAGTCTTCTCGTGCCTTCTCCAGTAAGTAAAGGAAGTCTACCAAGCACAACTAACTGAGCTGTTGCCAAGTCATCTCTTCATCAGCAATTCTACACCAGTATCTGTTCACTTTGATCCAAGTCCTGAAGGGTCATCTCAGAGTTCTCTATCACAAATTACCATGAGTGGAAACCACTTGATCGGTGCAGACCTAAGGCAAAGTAAAAGGATTGCCAACAAAAATTTACAGGGTAGAATCAGGAAAAGCAGGGTGCTTCTCTTCCAAAGTGAATTGTAAAGATAAGACCTCTCCATATGAAATTTAGTTGGAAGAACAGAGATTCAGCTCAGAAAACATCAACAAATCAGAGGAGACATGAGTGCAAATGGAACTTCTCCAATAATGCAAAATCTTGAGGTGAAGAGCATTTCTTTGGAGCCTGACATTACTGGGTCCTGCAATCTCAGGCCTTCCACCTTCTATAGGCAACCTGACAGTGATGTGCTGGGGAGTTCCTTTAGCAGGGATGAAGGTAACCTGGCCACGGAGACATTGCAAAAGATTCAGAAAATATTTTCCAAGTTTGGGAGTGATCTTTATATGGTGATAAATCATGAGCAGTCATCAGTAACAAATATGGGGGGACAAGTTGATTCCAGAGATGTGACCATGAGTGCATCAAAGGGACCTGATGTGAGTTATACTGGGGAGGATGAGAACTATCCTTCAGAAAGGAATTTCTCACTGTATCAAAGTCCAGAATTTGCCAGAGAAGTCAAAAAGGAAAGCTACTCAACTCAGATGTAGGTGGAACATGAAGACATACACTCAGAAACACCCAAAGCTGACCTTGCCCTGCAAGCATTCCCCAGTGAGGAGCCAAATGAGGAAGCATGGTCCCCAAGGAACCAACTAAATTCTCCATCATAGGGAGTGAGAATGTGGTGGAGGAGAACTCTGTGGCAAGGGAAGCTCCTGAGGAAGATGAGGCTCCATCATTTTTAGAGTGGAGCATATGCAGTGTGGCACTCCTTTCAAAACCTCAGCCCCAGAAACTTGCTAGGCAACAGTCACTGGTAGAAAAATGTAACAATGCAGTTCCTGGAGGTCTACAAGTGATAGAGCACAGGAAGGTTTCTGATCACATACAGTGGTTTAATAACTGTCTCTAAATGAACCGAACAGAGGAAAAGTGAAGTCACCTCTTAAATTTTAGCACACTCCTGTCAGTCAATTCATCAGAAGAATTAATTCTTTGTTGGAGTATGACAAGCAGCCTATGAGGCAGAAGTTGGCAATCCTTCATAACACAGCTTCTCCTCCTGTTAAATCAGTGAGCTGTAACAGTGCTCTTCCCTTTTGTTTACAAAGCACATCAAAAGGTCCCACTGTTCCACACACTAAGTCAGATCTTGAAGCACGGAAGTCTACATTTTGTAATAAATCAAGAATTGAGTTAAATTCTAAATCTTTCACAAAATGAAGAGACATCTGCATTCTTTGACTGTTTCTCTTGGAACTACTAGACTTTGTAAACAGGAGAACAAATCTAATGGCCAAATTAAGTTTCCTTTGGATGATCTCACTAATCATGATAGATTAAATTTTGTTGTAAATAACAATGTGTCCTTTTCTCCACAGTCAAAAAACAGAGTTCTTAGGAAACTGTCAGAAAAAGAAAGGGTCTGGTACAAAGTTTCTCCTAAATATCCTATTGGAAAGACTCAACTGCTACTAAGAGTAAGCAGTAACTGTCAAATGCAGTGTTCACCTTCAGTGCAAATACAATTAGCAATTGCTTGGTAAGGTTGCAGAATGCTCAAGTGCTGGTAGGCAGTTGCAGAATGCTTGTGTGCTAGTATGTAGCTTGGAATGCTTGTTAAGCAGGTTCTTTCCCAAGTGGTCACACTGACTGAACAATTTGGATTTTCATACTTGCACATAAGGGTACTTTTTTTCTTTACTATAGCATTTAACCTTAACTTTGTGGTTTCTTGAAGCGGAATTTATAATAACTTTAGAAGATATTGTTGGCTAGATGTAGTTATATAAAAAGGGACATGAGTCTTATTCTGCATGCTTGATAAGAAGAATACAGGAAGTTGTACTTGTGTCTCTTGTTATTCCTTCACATCAAGAACAATTGTCCACTAGAAACTTCTAGTACATAAAGGGAATGATGGAGCTTCCCATCCAGCCGGTGGCAGGGAAGCCGGACCCAGCCAGCTTGCCAGGTGCTCAGAGCCAGCCTGCGGCAGAACCAGGTACCCGAGACAGCCTGAGTTTAAGACCTTCGGGGACTCAGGCCTGGAGTGGGAGTTGGGCACAGAGTAGCAGTTAGGGGCACAGCGGCTGAGCCTGCGCTCTGCGCTCGCGGGGCGGACCCCGAGCTCCTTGCAGGCAGCTGCCATCTTGCCTGCAGCTTCCCATCCAGCCGGTGGCAGGGAAGCCGGACCCAGCCAGCTTCCCAGCAGCTTTGGACCAGCAGGCAGAACCAGATAACTGAGATATCCCAACTTTAAGACCCCTGGGGAAACAGGATATCAGACAGCAAACCCTGAGCAGGATCAGTGCGGAGCAGCCACCCGACAGGCGGAACCAAGTACCTGGGATATCCTGAGTTTAAGACCTCCGGAGACTCAGGCCACCTGTCAGCAATCTGTGAGCAGGAGCCCTGCAGGGCAGTGGTTCAGGTGTCCCAGTCGCTGGGAAATAGCCTTACGAGCCCACAGGAGGGTCAAGCACCAGCTAGTATCTACAGGACCAACTAATACCAGAGCTAACCAGATGGCAAAAGGCAAACGTAAGATCTTTACTAACAGAAATCAAGGCAGTATGGTGGCATCTGAACCCAGTTCCCTGACAGCAATAAATCTTGGATACCCCGAAACACCAGAAAAACAAGACTCAGATCTAAAATCACTGGTCAGGATGCTGATAGAGGAACACTTAGATAAATCTCTTAAAGTAATATATGAGAAAATAGATCAAAAGCTAGAAGCCATTACAAGGCAAACACAATTAAATCTCGGATATCTCAACACACCAGAAAAACAAGACTCAGATCTAAAATCACTGGTAAAGATGCAGATTGAGGATCACTTAGATAAATTTCTTAAAGTAATAGAGGAGAAAATAATCAAAAGCTAGAATCCCATACAAGGCAGACACAAAAATCACTTAAAGAAATCCAGGAGAATATAGAGCAAAAAATGAATCCCAATAAGGGGGAGAAACAAAAATCACTTAAAGAAATACAAGAGCACATGGGTCAACAAGTAGAAGTCATAAAAGAGGAAACACAAAAATCCCTTAAAGAATTACAGGAAAACACAAACAAGCAACTGAAAGATCTGAGCAAAACCATACAAAATCTAAAAACAGAAGTAGAAACAACTAAGCAATCGCAAAGGGAGACAATGTTGGAGATAGAAAACCTTGGGAAGAAATCAGGAGTCATAGATGCAAATATCAACAATAGAATACAAGAGATAGAAGACAGAATCTCAGATGCTGAAGACACCATAGGAACCATGGATTCAACAATTAAAGAAAATGCAAAATTCAAAAAGCTGGTAACCCAAAACATTCAGGAAATCCAGGACACAATGAGAAGACAAAACCTAAGGATTATAGGGATAGATGAGAATGAAGATCTACAACTTAAAGGGCCAGCAAATAACTTCTACAAAATTATGGAAGAAAACTTCCCCAACCTAAAGAGAGAGATGCCCATGAATATACAAGAAGCCTATAGAACCCCAAATAGACTGGACCAGAACAGAAATACTTCCCGTCACATAATAATCAAAACCCCAAATGTACTAAACAAAGAAAGAATATTAAAGGTAGTAAGAGAAAAAGGACAAGTAACATATAAAGGAAGACCTATCAGAATTACACCTGCGACCATGAAAGCTAGAAGATCCTGGGCAGACCTCATGCAGACCCTAAGAGAACACAAACTTCAGCCAAAACTACTATAACCAGCAAAACTCTCAATTGCCATATATGGGGAAACCAAGATATTCCACGATAAAACCAAATTTGCAAGATACTTATCTACAAACCCAGCCCTACAAAGGATAATAGGGGAAAAATACCAACACAAGGGGGGAAAAAACACCCCAGAAGAAACAAGATAGAAACCCCATCTCATCCAACCCAAAAGAAGAGAAACACTCAAATACAAATAATAATAATAATAATAATAATAATAATAATGCCCAAAATGTCAGGAAGTAATAATTACTATTCCTTAATATCTCTTAATATCAATGGACTCAATTCCCCAATCAAAAGACACAGACTAACAGACTGGATACGGAAACAGGACCCTACATTTTGCTGCATACAGGAAACACATCTCAGTGTCAAAGACAAACACCACCTTAGAGTAAAAGGCTGGAAGACAGTTTTACAAGCAAATGGTTCCAGGAAACAAGCCGGAGTAGCCATTCTAATATCAGATAATATTGACTTTCAACCTAAAGTCATCAAAAGAGACATAGAAGGTCACTTCCTGCTTGTCAAAGGGAAAATCCACCAAGAAGAATTCTCAATACTGAACATCTATGTGCCAAATGTAAGGGCACCCTCATTCATAAAAGAAACTTTACTAAAGCTTAAAGCACACATCGCACCTAACACAAGGATTGTAGGTGACTTCAACACTCCACTCTCCTCAATGGACCGATCAGGAAAGCAGAAACTAAACAGGGACACAGTGAAACTAATTGAAGCTTTGGACCAATTGGATTTAACAGATATATATAGAACATTCCATCCTAAAGCAAAAGAGTATGTATACCTTTTTCTCAGCACCACACGGTACCTTCTCAAAAATTGATCATATAATTGGTCACAAGACAGACCTCAACAAATACCAGAAGACTGAACTAATCCCATGTCTCCTATCGGATCACTATGGAGTAAAAGTGGTCTTCAATAGCAAGAAGAACAACAGAAAGCCCACATACACATGGAAACTGAACAATACTCTACTCAATGACACCTTGGTCAAGGAAGAAATAAAGAAAGAAATCAAAGACTTTTTAGACTTCAATGAAAATGAAGGTACGACCTACCCAAATCTTTGGGATACAATGAAAGCAGTCCTAAGAGGAAAACTCATAGCCCTGAGTGCCTCCAAAAAGAAACTGGAGAGAGCATACACTAGCAACTTAACAGGACACATGAAGGCCCTGGAACAAAAAGAAGCTAACTCACCCAGGAGGAGTAGAAGAGAGGAAATCATCAAACTAAGGGCTGAAATCAATCAAGTAGAAACAAAGAGAACCATACAAAGAATCAACAAAACCAAGAGCTGGTTCTTCGAGAAAATCAACAAGATAGATAAACCCTTAGCTAGACTAACCAAAGGGCACAGAGATAGTATCCAAATTAACAAAATTAGAAATGAAAAGGGGGATATAACAACAGAAACGGAGGAAATTCAAAAGATCATCAGATCTTACTACAAAGGCCTATACTCAAAACAACTGGAGAATCTGGAGGAAATGGACAATTTCCTAGACAGATACCAAATACCAAAATTAAATCAGCATCAAGTAGATCAGCTAAACAGTCCCATAAATCCTAAAGAAATAGAAGGGGTTATAGAAAGCCTCCCAACCAAAAAAAGTACGGGACCAGATGGTTTTAGTGCAGAATTCTACCAGACCTTCAAAGAAGACTTAACACCAATACTCTTCAAACTATTCTACAAAATAGAGACAGAAGGGACACTGCCCAACTCGTTCTTCGAAACCACAATTACGCTGATACCTAAACCACCAAAAGATCCAACAAAGAAAGAGAACTACAGGCCAATTTCTCCTATGAATATTGATGCAAAAATACTAAATAAAATTCTTGCCAACCGAATCCAAGAGCATATCAAAACAATCATTCACCATGATCAAGTAGGCTTCATTCCAGGGATGCAGGGATGGTTCAATATACGAAAATCCATCAATGTAATCCACTACATAAACAAACTAAAAGAAAAAAAACACATGGTCATCTCATTAGATGCTGAAAAAGCATTCGACAAAATTCAGCATCCTTTCATGCTAAAGATCTTGGAAAGAGCAGGAATTCAAGGCCCATACCTAAACATAGTAAAAGCAATCTACAGCAAACCAGTAGCCAACATCAAAATAAATGGAGAGAAACTTGAAGCAATCCCACTAAAATCAGGGACTAGACAAGGCTGCTCTTTCTCTCCATATCTTTTCAATATAGTACTTGAAGTTCTAGCGAGAGCAATTAGACAACATAAGGAAGTCAAAGGGATACAAATTGGAAAGGAAGAAGTCAAAGTATTGTTATTTGCAGACGATATGATATTCTACTTAAGCAATCCAAAAAACTCCACCAGAGAACTTCTACAGCTGATAAACAACTTCAGCAAAGTGGCTGGTTATAAAATTAACTCAAGCAAATCAGTAGCCTTCTTGTACTCAAAGGACAAGCAGGCTGAGAAAGAACTTAGGGAAATAACACCCTTCACAATAGCCACAAACAACATAAAGTATCTTGGCGTAACTCTAACCAAAGAAGCGAAAGATCTGTATGACAGGAACTTCAAGTCCTTGAAGAAAGAAATTGAAGAAGACCTCAGAAGATGGAAAAATATTTCTTGCTCCTGGATTGGCAGGATCAATATAGTAAAAATGGCCATCTTGCAAAAAGCAATCTACAGATTCAATGCAATCCCCATCAAAATCCCAAATCAATTCTTCATAGATCTAGAAAGAGCAATTCTCAAATTCATCTGGAGCAACAAAAAAACCCAGGATAGCTAAAACTATTCTCAACAATAAAAGGACTTCTGGGGGAATCAATATCCCTGACCTCAAGCTGTACTACAGAGCAATTGTGTTAAAAACTGCATGGTATTTGTACAGCAACAGGCAGGTAGATCAATGGAATAGGATTGAAGACCCAGAAATGAACCCACAGACTTATGGTCACTTGATCTTTGATAAAGGAGCTACAACCATCCAGTGGAAAAAAGATAGTAAAACCGCTCTGGAAATCAGTTTGGCGGTTCCTCATCAAATTGGGCATGCCACTTCCAGAGGACCCCAGCATACCACTCCTGGGCATATACTCAGAGGATTCCTCTGCATACAATAAAGACACACGCTCCACTATGTTTATAGCAGCCTTGTTTATAATAGCCAGAACTTGGAAGGAGCACAGATATCCCTCAAAAGAGGAATGGATACAGAAAATGTGGTATATTTATACAATGGAGTACTACTCAGCAATTAAAAATAATGAACTCATGCAATTTGTAGGTAAATGGTTAGATCTGGAAACTATCATCCTAAGTGAGTTAACCCAATCACAAAAGAATACACATGAAATGCAATCACTGATAAGTGGATATTAATGAGCCCAGAAGCCCTAAATACTGAAGGCACAATTAGCAAGTCAAATGACTCCCAAGAAGAAGAAAGGAGAGGACCCTGGGCCTGTAAAGATTGGATCCAGTATTGTATACCCAGAACAGAGAAATCGTGAGGGGGGGAACGAGTGGGGAATAGCAGGGGGGGAGAGGAATTATGGGACATATGGTGGGGGGTAACTGGGAAAGGGGAAAGCCTTTGGAATGTAAACATAGAATATAGAAAATAAAAATTAAAAAAAAAGAAAAGGAAGGAAAAAAATAAAGGGAATGATGAAGCCCTGCAAATCTTATGTCTAGAATTATTCATGTTTGTCATCTTGACCCAAAACCAAGAAGTTAATTGGCCTCAATGGTATGTAAACTCTTGTTGGGGACAGAGCGATTTGTCAGCATCACCTGTAGTTTCACTTGAATTTTGAATTAAAGACAGTGAATAAAGCAGAATGACAGCTAAGGTGCTTCATACATTATGATGTTGTAACTGATTAATCTTAAGCTATACTTCATTTTTAAAGGTGATTCAGATCATATTTTGTTCAGCATGACAATGACATTTTTTAGGGAGGTATAATTAAACTGGAAAATTTTAATCAAGGTGTTTTTTTCCTATGATGATGGTTGATTTTTATTTATTTTATTTTATTTTATTTTATTTTATTTTATTTTATTTTATTTTATTTTGAGACAGGGTTTCTCTGTGTAGCCCTGGCTGTCCTGTCCTGGAACTCACTCTGTAGACCAGGCTAGCCTCAAACTCAAAAGTCCACCTGCCTCTGCCTCCCAAGTGCTGGGATTACAGGCATGTGCCACCATGCCCAGCTATGATGGTTGATTTTAGAATTGGAATTGTTAATCTACATTTTACTTAGATAAATATCTGATACTGTTATGTGTTTAAATGTTATTCATTTAGCATAGACATTAAAAATAGCTCCTGGGGGGAGAGGGGTGGACAATAAGTCATGTTTCCTGTGGATTTCTTTTAACTATCTCCCACTACTTGGTAGTTTCATGAAAATTAAGGTAAACCTAAATTCTTATTGGTTCATAACTTTTCTAAATGGAGAATATGAAAAGAGTATTGCTTTCCATTTTCTGTAAAGTCAAAAAGCAGGATGGTGATATTCGCTAATGCTGGTTACTAGTATAGAACAACAAGATCCTTTTTTCTAAGTGATGAACTTAGATCTCATTGTTCTAACACACTAGTGAATGGGAGAACCACTTCCTTTTGTATTGGCAGAATAAATATTTTAACTCCAAAATATTTTAATGTACATTCAACAAAAGGAGTAGACCCTAAGACATTATTCAGTGATAATCATTTTATGTACTTATACCTCAATAGCAACTGAAAGAACTCTCCCCAAATAAACCTTTGAAAACTTTTTTTCTTTTCTTTTCTTTTCTTTTCTTTTTTCTTCTTTCTTCTTTCTTTTTCTTCTTCTTCTTCTTCTTCTTCTTCTTCTTCTTCTTCTTTTTCATTTTGTGTGTGTGTGTGTGTGTGTGTGTGTGTGTGTGTGTGTGTTTTGAGACAGGGTTTCTCTGTGTAGCCCTTGGCTGTCCTGGAACTCACTCTGTAGACCAGGCTGGCCTTGAACTCAGAAATCTGCCTGCCTCTGCCCTCCCAAGTGCTGGGATTAAAGGTGTGCGCCACCAATGCCTGGCCGTTGAAAACTTGTTTAGGTATATTTGCAAAGTCTTATTCATGAAGTGAAAAAAAGTATTTAATGTAATAATTAATTAAGATTCCCTATTACTTCTCTTTTTCATATTTAGAAAAGTAGGGCTACCAAATTCCCACTGAGAAATTAGAAATTTCTGAGGTGTAAACATCAACTAAGTTGTAAAATGGCATAGAATGCTCCATGAAATTTTCCAATATAATTGTATTATTTATTTGAATGTATGTGAGTATGTGTGAACATGTGCATGCCGGGGTGTACATGGTGAGGTCAGAACATAACTTTTGGGAGTGGGTTCTCTCCTTTCATCCCATGGGTCCTGGGGATTAAACTCAGTTGTCAGCCTTGGTGGCAGGCATCTTCATCTGCTGAGCCAATTTGCTTTTAATAATAATAATAATAATAATAATAATAATAAATTGATAATAAACAATAGTAATGATAATAATATAATTAGTACTGAAACACAAAATCTTTGGGGTTCAGACTCCATCTTAGATAACCTGACCTAAGGTCCAGTATCTAGCACCAGTTTCCAGGTTATCCCCAACAAATCTGCACCTCCAAGTTGGATTTTTGCGTGTGTGATCACTTATATATACTCTCATATTGTCTGCAAATAGTGGTATTTTTGACTTCCTCCTTTCCAATTTGTATCCCTTTGATGTCCTTTCATTGTCTAATTGCTCTGGCTTGAACTTTAAGTACTATACTGAATAGATAGGTGGAGAGAAGGCAGCCTTGCCTTATCCCTGATTTTAGTGGGATTGATTTATGTTTCTCTCCATTTAGTTTGATGTTGGCTATTGGTTTGCTATATATGACTTTTATTATGTTTAGGTATGGACCTTGAATTCCTGGTCTCGCCAATACTTTTAACATGAAGTAGTGTTATACTTTGCCAAAGGCTTTTTCAGCATCTAATGGTATGATCATGTGGTTTTCTTTCTTTGCATTTGTTTATGTAGCGGATTATGTTGATGGATTTCGATATTTTGGACTACCCCTGCATTTCTGAAATGAATCCTCCTTGATAATATTGAATGGTTCATATTGATGTGTTCTTGCATGCAGTTTGCAAGAAATTTATTGAGGATTTTTCATCAGTATTCATAAGCGAAATTGGTCTGAAGTTCTCTTTCTTTGTTGGGTCTTAATGTGGTTTAGATATCAGTGTAACTATGGCTTCATAGAATGTATGGGGTCATGTTCTTTGCACTTTTATTTTATAAAATAGTTTGAAAAATATTGGCATTAGGTCTTCTTTGAATATCTGATACATTTCTACACTTAAACCATTTGGTCCTGAGTGATTTTTGGCTGAGAGACTTTTAATGATTCTCTTATGTTTTTAGGGGTTATGTATGGGACAGTTTAGATGGTTTATCTGATCCTAATTTAACTTTGATACCTGGTATCTGTCTAGAAAGTCATCCATTTCATCTAGACTTTCCAGTTTTGTTGAGTATAGATTTTCAATTTGATGATGTTTTCCCTTTTTTAAATTTATATTCTATATTCTTTGTTTACATTCCAAAGGCTTTCCCCTTTCACAGTTCCCCCCTCACCATATGTCCCATAAGTCCTCTTCCCTTTGCCCATTCCCCAAACACCGCCACCACCACCCCATTTCTCTGTTCTGATACTTTCCTACAAAACTGGACCCAGTCTTTTAAGGACTAGGGTCCTCTCCTTCCTTCTTCTTGGGAATCTTTTGATTTGCTAATTGTGCCTTGAGTATTCAGAGCTTTTTGGCTCATTAATATCCACTTATCAGTGATTGCATTTCATGTGTATTCTTTTATGATTGGGTTAACTCACTTAGGATAACATTTTCCAGATCCAACCATTTGCCTACAAATTGCATGAATTCATTATTTTTAATTTCTGAGTAGTATTCCATTGTATAAATATACCACATTTTCTGTATACATTCATCCTTTGAGGGACATCTGGGCACCTTCCAAATTCTGGATATTATAAATGAGGCTGCTATGAACATAGTGGAGCATGTGTCTTTATTGCATGCAGGGGAATCCGCTGGGTATATGCCCAGGAATGGTATGACAGGGTCCTCTGGAAGTGTCATGCCCAATTTTCTGAGGAACTGCCAGACTGATTTCCAGAGCAGTTGTACCATCTTACAATCCCACCAACAGTGGAGGAGTGTTCCTCTTTCTCCACATCCTTGCCAGCACCTGTTGTCTCTTGAGTTTTTAATCTTAGCCATTCTGACTGGTGTGAGGTGGAATCTCAGGGTTGTTTTGATTTGCATTTCCCTGATGACTAATGATGTTGACCATCTCTTAAGGTGCTTCTCAGCCATCCAAATTTCTTCTAGTGACAATTCTTTATTTAGCTCTGTACCCCATTTTTAATAGGGTTATTTGGTTCTTTGGGGTCTAATTTCTTGAGTTCTTTGTGTATATTGGATATTAACCCTCTGTCAGATGTCGATTGGTGAAGATCTTTTCCCAATTTGTTGGTTGCTGTTTTGTCCTTCTGACAGTATCCTTTGCCTTACAGAAAGTTTGTAATTTTATGAGGTCCCATTTGTCAATTCTTGATCTTAGAGCATAAGCTATTGGTGTTCTGTTCAGGAACATTCCCCCTGTGCCCATGTCCTCCAGGGTCTTCCCCAGTTTCTTTCCTATTAGTTTCAGTGTATCTGGTTTTATGTGGAGGTCCTTGATCCACTGGGAGTTGATCTTAGTACAAGAAGATAAGAATGGGTCAATTTGCATTCTTCTGCATGTTAACTTCCAGTTGAACCAGCACCATTTGTTGAAAAGACTATCTTTTTTCCACTGGATGGTTGTAGCTCCTTTATCAAAGATCAAGTGACCATAACTCTGTGGGTTCATTTCTTGGTCTTCAATCCTATTCCATTGATCTACTTGCCTGTTGCTGTACTAATACCATGAAGTTTTTAACACAATTGTTCTCTCGTACTGCTTGAGGTCAGGGATATTGATTCCCCCAGAAGTCCTTTTTTTGTTGAGGATAATTTTAGCTATCCTGTGTTTTTTGTTACTCCAGATGAATTTGAGAATCACTCTTTCTAGATCGATGAAGAATTGATTTGGGATTTTGATGGGGATTGCATTGAATCTGTAGATTGCTTTTGGCAAGATGGCCATTTTTACTATATTGTTCCTGCCAATCAAAGAGCATGAAATATTTTTCCATCTTCTGATTTCTTTCTTCAAGGACTTGAAGTTCCTGTCATACAGATCTTTTCGCTTGTTTGGTTAGTGTTACACCAAGGTACTTTATGTTGTTTTTGGCTATTGTGAAGGGTGTTATTTCCCTAACTTCTTTCTCAGGCTGCTTGTCCTTTGAGTACAGGAAGGCTACTGATTTGCTTGAGTTGATTTTATAACCAGCCACTTTGCTGAAGTTGTTTATCAGTTGTAGGAGTTCTCTGGTGGAGTTTTTTGGGTCACTTAAGTATACTATCATATCATCTGCAAATAGTGATAGTTTGACTTCTTCCTTTCCAATTTGTATCTTTTTGACTTCCTTATGTTGTCTAATTGCTCTCGTTAGAACTTCAAATGCTATATTGAAAAGATATGGAGAGAGAGCGCAGTCTTGTCTAGTCCCTGATTTTAGTGGAATTGCTTCAAGTTTCTCTCCATTTAGTTTGATGTTGGCTACTGGTTTGCTGTATATTGCTTTTGCTATGTTTAGGTATGGGCCTTGAATTCCTGCTCTTTCCAAGACTTTTAGCATGAACGGATGCTGAATTTTGTCGAGGAAATTCAAAAGATCATCAGATCCTACTACAAAAGTCTATACTCAACACAACTGGAGAATCTGAAGGAAATGGACAATTTCCTAGACAGATACCAAATACCAAAATTAAATCGGGATCAATTAGATCAGCTAAACAGTCCCATAACTCCCAAAGAAATAGAAGGGTTTATAGAAAGCCTCCCAATGAAAAAAGTACTGGACCAGATGGTTTTAGTGCAGAATTCTACCAGACCTTCAAAGAAGACCTAACACCAATACTCTTCAAACTATTCCACAAAATAGAAACAGAAGGGACACTGCCAAGCTCATTCTAGGAAGCCACAATTGATAACAAAACCACACAAAGATCCAACAAAGAAAGAGAAATACAGGCCAATTTCCCTTATGAATATCTATGCAAAAATACTAAATAGCCAACCAAATCCAATAGCACATCAAAACAATCATTCACCATGATCAAGTAGGCTTCATCCCAGGGATGCAGGGATGGTTCAATATATGGAAATCCATCAATGTAATCCACTACATAAACAAACTAAAAGAAAAAAAAAAAAAAACATGGTCATCTTATTTATGTCCTTAAAATCCTCTATAATCTTCATGAGATGGGATTTTAGTTCTGAATCTTGTTTTTCAGGTGTCATGTTGTTTCCAGGGCTTGATATGGTGGAAGAACTTAGTTCTGATGTTGCCATACAGCATTGGTTTCTGTGGCTTATGTTGTTAAGCTTGCCTCTTGCCATCTGGATATCATTCATGCTAACTGGCCTTGTTGTCACTGACTGAAACCTGTCCCTGCTATGGGCCTTTGATCTTATGATCTTGTTTTTATTCCCAGAACTTCTGGTAGTCCAGCTTTCTCTCTGATGCTCTAACCTTTGGTCCTTAGATTCTGGGTGTGTCAGAGCTCCTGGGAGTCCAGCTGCCTCTGCATGTGGGTGAAGTTGAGTACCGAGCCAGAGCCCAGGTTCTGTTCCAGGCACAGAGGCAAACCAGAAGAAATGTGTGCCTCTGGCTGTGCAGGGGTTTTTGTGTCCCCTGGTAACTTCCTATTTAATTACAAAACTTTCTTTGTTTGATTCTTTAAATATAGTTAATTTAAAATAGTAATTGGTTAAAAGTGCACCAACCCCACTTATCCAATTCAGACAGCCAGGTGATACACTCATTCATAGGTTTCTGAC
Source organism: Apodemus agrarius (assembly GCA_964023405.1). Lineage (NCBI taxonomy): Eukaryota > Metazoa > Chordata > Mammalia > Rodentia > Muridae > Apodemus > Apodemus agrarius. The sequence continues at coordinate 531,028 of OZ030027.1, read as the reverse complement.
TAATGCTCTCCAATCATCTGTCTTCCTATACTTAGTTGTCTTCAGTACTGCTGGGAAGTGCTGATGCTTTCTCCACAATCTATGGGTAGATGTTTTTAGATTAATGTTTTATTGAAATATCAGAGCTCATTTTTTCCCCTCAAGTCAAGAAATGTTTATGATGATTTTTTTTTTTTGGTTTCTTAAAGGTTCATGACAGAAACAAATGAACTGTTTTAATAGACATCAAACATACTTATTTTTTTCAACTGTTCACTGTTAGCCCATCTAGAGCTATTTAGATAGGAAACATAAAATAATCAGTTGAAGATTCTCTGGGGAGAGAAAAAGGAGTTTTGGCTCAACTGCATTAGCTTTTTGTAAATGGTGTTGGCAGGTAATTTATACTTTTGTAACCTTTAGCAATAACAGATTGCTTTTGTTAAATTGTTCATATTTCTGTATGTCTTACAATTTGCATATCTGGCAGCATATAGGCCAAATTTTCAGACCTCAGCACCCTAGGTCAGAAAGAGTGGTGAAAGACTGCTTCATTATTAATTTCATCTCAATAGGGTGATTATTATACTAAAATGAAGTATTATCCCAGAAATATAGTTTCCTAGAGCACTAAGTACAAGAGGCTTTACCTAAGAATTTGTAATCACATAAATCTTTATTTTAATTTTTAATCTTTCTCCAGTTGGGTAGTAATTTTATAAGAAAATAGGAGACTATAGTTTTATAACTAGAGAAAACAAGTCAGACCTTGATTGAGCAGCTCATTGGACTTCTAGTATCTTATTTTAAAAGAATGTGTACCCTTTGAGGGTTTGAAAAGTGTTATATTGCTGGTCCAACTTTAACTGTTGTATTCATTATTATGGATTTCTCTTGAAATTTATGTAAAGTTCTCATTCCAAAGTTAATTTAATTTTATTCAGACAAATATGAATGTTTTATGTAATTTCTTTCACTTGTAAGCATGAGCAGTGAGGTACCTGTATCCACCCTGGTTGTTCGTGAGGTTTGATCACAATATGCCACAACACTGGGGGCAAGTCCATTCTAGCAAGAGGAAAAGCTTCATGCATATTACCTTCAAGTGGTGTTTTCCCCTGTTCTTCTTAACCTTCTGCTTCCAGCTTTCCACCCTCAATTTTCCCTTTCCCCCTGTCCCATGTCTCCTGTCTCCTGTGTCTCTCTTTCTGTCTCTGTTGCTGCCTCCTTCCCTCCCTCTTTCCCTTTCTCCCTTCCTCCAATGTAATCAGGATAAAATGCTTTCTCAGAAGGATGGTGTTAATCCAAGCACCATTCTGAAACCTTGGAGCACTCCTATCTCTCATATGAGGTGCCCCCAGGAGATCAAGAAAGATATATGGCTGAGGATGCTGATTTTGCCAATTTTTTTTCTGGCAAAAGATCAGTAGATGTGATATCTTCACCATATTCATCTCATTCTTACATTCTTGAAACCAGGTGCTCCACAAACAAGCAAAGTACCAGTATTTGTCCCTATGCAGCTTGCACTTATATAGCCTTATATAGTGGCAGCCCCTTCTGCTGGTGACTCATGTAGGCTGGATGAGCCAGAATACCACAGCAACTTACTCAGAATCCAGTGAGGATCTCTATATTTAGTTTTCAAATTTAACCTTAACCTAAATGTGCATTGTAAAACTAGAGACTGACTTTGAATTTTCTTTTCTTGGAAATCAAAAAAAAAAAGGAATTTGGTTGATAATTAGCTTCATAAAGAACTAGTTTCTTCATGCTATAGTGAAACATTAATAGTCTAATTGTAGAAAATTCCCAATATTTTCTGGTCCCTGTATACTCTATTGAAAATCATGTTCTGAACTTTAAAATGAAAAGACTTTCCATATAATATACATTTAATAGAAGGAGCAAGGGAGTTTGTTTAGAATTTTTATATCAGTCTGTTCAGTTGAGTTTTCCCATTATTATTAGTTTTTTAAATACAATTTTTTGAGCTACATTGAATTTATTAATAAGAATATTTTGTCTGACCTGTTGCAACAATTACTAAAATCTCTCTCTGTCTCTGTCTCTCTGTCTCTTGCTGTGTGGGTCTATCTGCCTCTCTGTCTCTCCCTCCCCCTTCCTTCCCCTCCCTCTCTTCCTCCTTTTTTTTCTATTATTTATTGGATATATTCTATATTTACATTTCATTTACCTTTTTCTGGTTCCCCATCCCCCAAATGTCTCACATGCCCTTTTCCCTCCCCCTGTTCCCCCATCCACCCATTCCCACTTCCCTGTTCTGGTATTCCCCTACACTGATGTTTTGATCCTTTCCAGCACCAGTGTCCATTCCTTCCTTATTGTCGGATATCAATTGTTATGTGAGTTGTGTCTTTGGTGTCCCAAGAGTCTAGGCTAATATCCACTTATCAGTGAGTGCATACCATGGGTATTCTTTTGAGACTGGGTTACCTCACTTAGTATGATGTTCTCCAGCTCCATCCATTTCTCTAAGAATTTCATGAATTCATTGTTTCTAATGGCTGAATAGTACTCCATTGTGTATATATACCAAATTTTTTGTATCCGTTCCTGTGTTGAGGGACATCTGGGTTCTTTCCAGCTTCTGGCTATTATAAATAAGGCTGCTATGAACATAGTGGAGCATGTATCCTTATTGCATGCTGAGGAATCTTCTGGGTATATGCCCAGGAGTGGTATGGCAGGGTCCTGCGGAAGTATCATGTCCATTTTTCTGAGGAGCCACCAGACTGATTTCCAGAGTGGTTGTACTAGCTTGCAGTCCCACCAGCAGTGGAGGAGTGTTCCTCTTTCTCCACATCCTCGCCAATACCTGATGTCTCCTGAGTTTTTAATCTTAGCCATTCTGACTGGTGTAAGGTGAAATCCAAGTGGATCAAGGACCTCCACATAAAACCAGACACACTGAAACTAATAGAAAAGAAACTGGGGAAGACCCTTGAGGACATTGGCTCAGGGGGAAAATTCCTGAACAGAACACCAATTGCTTATGCTCTAAGATCAAGAATAGACAAATGGGACCTCATAAAATTACAAAGTTTCTGTAAAGCAAAAGACACTGTCAAAAGGACAAATCGACCACCAACAAATTGGGAAAAGATCTTCACCAACCCCACATCCAACAGAGGGCTAATATTCAATGTATAAAACGAACTCAAGAAGTTAGACCCCAGAAAACCAAATAACCCTATCCACAAATGGGGTACAGAGCTAAACAAAGACTTTTCACCAGAAGAAATTCAGATGGCTGAGAAACACCTTAAAAAATGTTCAGCATCGTTAGTCATTAGAGAAATGCAAATCAACTTCTTATAGGTTTATTAGTGATAATCTTGTCAGTAGTCTTCTAAGTGAAAGTTACAAAGATGACTGAGTAATAATTATTAATACTATTAATAATTATTAATTCAAAGGCTAGTTTGAAGAAACATCAGTGTAAGTAACTTTAATATATGACTACTCTGAGACTCAAGTTTTCACTGTCAGGCTCAGTAGAGTGGGATTGAGAAATGATCAATGGTATTGATACTCATTTCTTGGCCTCACACTTGCTTGTATTCATACCATTTCTTGTGTCAGGTTGTTCTTAGTTCACTCTTTATTTCTATTTTATTGTTATTTGCTGAAGTGAAGGATCTATCATATTATTCAAGAATTACTCATTGCCACTTTTGTTTTGCATATATGGTCTCTGGATTGAGTTTCTTCTTTAAATCATATGGTTTTGAAAACAGAAGTGCCATGTACAAGCAGATGTCAAATCTTCTTGTACACAGCACTTACATGTGTTCTTGATTGCTTAGAGGCTGACACTGTTGCCAAGTGGAAGCAAATTGGCAGAGTTGTTGTAAAGGCATTTTGGTTTTAAGCTATTAGCTTTTCCTGGAATGCAGTTCATATAATAGGTTATGAACTATCACATATTAACTTACAAGTTTACTCAGAGAAGAACCACATGGCATTGTGAGGGACTCATGCTGTCATTATGACCCTGAGATTCGCTTTTGTTAAGATTGCTCCTTTGCAAGGAGACATTGAAGATTGTTCTTTCCAAAATGAATTTGGGGATGTTTAAGATGTTTCAGGCAGCTGTAAAAGCCTTTGATGTTTAAGAAGAGGGCCCTCATCAGTTCAAGCATCCACATGACAACTCACACCTGTATGTAACTCCAGTTCCAGAGGACTGAACACCCTCTTCTGTCCTAAGAGACCTTCAGGCATGGATATAGTACACATATATACATGCAGTCAGAACACTTAAAAGAAATGAACTTTAATCCACTAAAAGTATTGGCAATAAACCAGTGTGCATTAATAAAATAATGTGCTTTTCTGGTGAAGAAACAGATGCAGGCAAATCTTAGAGAGGGACCTGGGGCAGAGCCTATAGCCTTAAATTCTTCCATTCATGTGTCTATCTGACCTTTCAGATAGACAGGTCACTTGAGTGAGTCATGATCAATCAGAAGCCAGGCCTTGAATAAATAACTATAAGGATGATGATAGATAAAAAATACTCTTCATATAAAAATCTGAAATATTAGCATGTTTGCAATGATGGCTGTGATATAAATGAAACTTATCTCTGAAACAAAAGAGAATACAAGTTCATTTATCCCAGAACATAAAATTTTTTATCATCATTTTGATATGGGGGTAAATTTATGGCGAGAGAGAGAGAGAAGAGAGAGAGAGAGAGAGAGAGAGAGAGAGAGAGAGAGAGAGAGAGAATGAGAATATAGCATAATATAAAAATGCCAAATAAGGAATGGAGAAAAGCAATGACAACAAAATCTCTACTATACCAGGGAAGAAAGACTAAAATGGCTCTCCTTCATAACATATATTTTTGCTCAAGGTGATGCTAAATGTGATGGGTAGAACAGCAATGTGGGTAATGACATCTTAGTGATACAGGCAGGCTCCAGATTAAAAATGATTGTCCTGGCAATTATTCTCATATTATCTTCAGTAATTTTCAATGGACCAGTTTTTATCTGAACATAAAGGGCTGGCCATGCAGAATTAATTAATAAAGGTGTTTGAGAGTCTTTGATTCTAGGTGCTAAGCAGAGAACAATGAAATTGGACAGTTTTTAGAATCTCTTATGCTTTAATATATTTCATGAATTTTTGTTTTTATATGCCTCATTCTTTGAAATTTCATTAATGACTAAATATATTAAGAAAAAAACCCGAGTATTAAAATCAAAGCTTCTATGTATGGCCACAGAGGACACAGACATTAGAGGAGAAACCTGCTAGTATCATTTTCTTAAGGCAAAATAATTTTCACATGTATTCCTAATAGTTGCCATTATATCCACAGATAAGACAAATTCTCTTAACTCACCAAAGAAGTATCATTTTCAGTAGATGGAAAATATTACAGAAATACACAATATGTCAAAAACTCATAGAATAAGCCATGATGGTACACCTGGCCCCATTTGGTACATCATATAATGCAGCCCTGTACTCAAGGAACATCACAGAAGAGGGTAAAGGAAAGAATGTAAGAGCCAGAGGAAAAGATGCCAACTGAGAATTAGTATCATGTAGAGATGACAGAAAAGTTGCCCCCATAAAATCTCAATAATATGGTTTCCTAAAAACACCTGAACAATGAAACCAGTGGACATGACAATATAATAAGGTTCTTAAATTCCATGTGGTCATCTGTAAATCTGTGAACATAATAATATTACTAAATGTAGTCAGTAGAGGTGTGTGTGTGTGTGTGTGTGTGTGTGTGTAACAATGGTAATTAAATCTAAAGATGTCATGAATTTTGAAAGGGTATTGGTGCAGGAGGAGTTGATGAGGATAGAGGGAAAAATAAGAAGAATATAAATACAATACTCATGTATGAAACTGTCAAAAGAAAGAAATGAAAAATCAAAGTTAATAATCAATGTTGTGTAATGTTTCATCTTTTTTTCTATATTGTTCTGAACCTCTTGTGAATGCTAAATTATTCATCTTTTTTTTTCTTGAAGAGCAAGACAAACCCCCTGAAACCAAACAAGCAGCTGCCAAACTCACAACACAAGGTAAGCAATCAACTCTTTAAACATTACTACTGCCTTTTCCTTTTGTAACTTCATAGCATTTTATTGACAAGGCAAAAGCTGTTTATTGCAGAAGGGCACCATCTGCTGACTGTTCTTCTTCAGTGAACAAACTTTCAACTATTCATTTTTATTGAAAATAGAACTTGTCATACATTGTATTCTGGTTATGATTTCTACTTTCTTCAACTTTTTTCAGATCTTCCCCACACCCTCATCCACCTAAATCTATACTCTTTTTTTAACATGCATCTAAAATATTAATAAAATAAAATAAAATAAGAACAAACATATCTGAATGGGACAAAACAAACTAATGACCAGAAAAACAAAGAGCCAAATAAAAAGAAAACACATATAGACAGAGACCTACACACATATGCACATACAGAAATCCCCCCAAACACAAAATCAGAAACCTTAACATATAAGTAAAAGAACTGTTAGAAAAAGAAAAAGAAACCTAGCCAAAGCATTATAATGTAAAAGTATCCTCAAATATACCACTAAGGGTTTTTGTTGTTGTTGTTGTTGTTGTTTGTTTGATTGTGCTGATCATCTGTGGCTAGAGATGGGGTCACATCCTAAGAATATTGTTTATACTCAGTGAGACTCTATAAGGGAAAAACTTTTTTTTTAATTTGAATGTAGTAACCAATTGGAGAAAGCTTCTAGGCTAAGGATGTGATCTTGTGTTCAGTTCCACCCTCAGGACTGAGACCCCATAAGCCACAGGCCTGTGTCGACTTTGTTTAATACATATTTTAAAAAGTAAACCTCAGGTAACTATATAAAAATACACAGATTAACTATTACCACAAATATTTCTAATGCTGTGTCTAAACTGGTTATATCTTATGATTTGTTTCATATTACAAGAGACTATTATAAAACTATTATATTGTTATAAAATCAATATTGCTTTCTAAATGCTCACATTCCAAAAGCTGGCTTCTAGATATATTACAAAAATAATTACCTTAATTTTATGAAACACGCAAGAAAATTAGTCCCATCACTCAATGACATCCTTAGGGCTTTACATAGTAGAAGTAGTATATTCTCAAATCAGGACAATTAATTTGGAAAAACATAAAACAGGGTCACAAATATTCTGCCATTGTTACCTCTGAAAAGTTTAGAGAACACGTTTAGAAAACAAAGGGGAATACATTCATTGGACAGATTTTCCATTTTCTCTTCTACACTAGATTATTCAGTACTACTGTACTTAGCAATAAAAAACATGTATTTAGACAAAGATATGATTTTTTTTCTGTGTAGAGGTGCCTTGAAGCAAACTCATTAGCATACAGTGTGCTGTGAGATATGACTGAATGTATTGCATCTGACCAAAATCTTATTTATAAGCAATTTATGCCAGCATAGTTAAGAATTAGAGAACCAGACTTAAGTTTTCTTGCTGATTACAAGTTCAATAAAATTGTTTCTTTATGAAAGTTTTGGTATGGGATGCAATAAATAGTATTTGAGATAGAAAAACAGAGTAAGTCTACATGAAAATGTATATTAGTGTAAATTCCACAGGCAAATAACTTTGTAAAAAGAGTTATTATTGTGTTCATACATGGAGGTGTCTGTGTATAGACATCAAAGTGTGTTACTTTTCTCATAAAAAATTACAGAAATTTTATTTCCTTTTATTTTGCCTGGAAGTTCTAATAACTACACAATAGTTGAAGTGCAATTTGAATCATGAATCAAATTTACTTGAGCCTGATGTTAATGAAGTTGAAACAGAAGCATTGAAATATATGTGGAAATTCACTTAAAATATCAATTCAAGCCTAAGAGCTCAGTGCTTTTACATTAAACTACATTAGGCAAAGTGTCTTAGTCAGGGTTTGTATTCCTTCACAAAGCATCATGACCAAGAAGCGTGTTGGGTAGAAAAGGGTGTATTCAGCTTACACTTCTACATTATTTTTCATCACCAAAGGACATCAGGACAGGAATTCACACAGGGCAGGAACTTGGAAGCAGGAGCTAACACAGATGCCATAGAGGAATGCTGCTTACTGGTTTGCTCAGCTTGCTTTCTTATAGAACCCAAGACCACCATCCAGGGATGGCACCACTCACAATGGGCCCTCCTTCCCTTGATTACTAATTGAGAAAGTGCCTTACAACTCATGGAGGGTTTTCCTCAAGGGAGGGTCTTTTCTCTGTGATAACTGCAGCTTTTGTCAGGTTGACACACAAAACCAGCCAGTACAATTAACTCCTTGTCATCTTGGCACATAAACACATCACTATTAAGCCTCAACCCTTACTTTCTTGTTCATCCCCAAGACCTAATAAACTTTAAAAGTCCCACAGTCTTTACAAATTCTTACATACTAATATTTCAATCCCTTGAAAATATCCAATTTCTCTTAAAATTCAGTCTTTTACAATTACAAAATAGTCTCTTAACTGTGGGCTCCACTAAAATATTTTCTTACTTCAAGAGGGAAAAATATCAGGATGTAATCATAGTCGAAAGCAAAATCATACTCTTTGTGTGAGATCCACATGTTATCATCTGGCTTCCTCCAAAAGGCTGCTGTCACTTCTCTAGCTCAGCCCTCTGTAGCTCACACCTTGTCTTGGGCTCCAGCTGCCTGTACTCCACTGCTGCTCCTGTTCTTAGTGGTAATCTCATGATACTGGCATCTCCAAAACACTGCTGTCTTTTGCTGCAACTGGACTGCACTTTCACAAATAAGATTTGTAGTGGCTAACATAAACAACTGAAAGAAAAAAACCACATGGTCATCTCATTAGATGCTGAAAAAGCATTCGACAAAATTCAGCATCCTTTCATGCTAAAAGTCTTGGAAACAGCAGGAATTCAAGGCCCATACCTAAACATAGTAAAAGCAATCTACAGCAAACCAGTAGCCAACATCAAAATAAATGGAGAGAAACTTGAAGCATTCCCACTAAAATCAGGGACTAGACAAGGCTGCCCTCTCTCTCCATATCTTTTCAATATAGTACTTGAAGTTCTAGCAAGAGCAATTAGACAACATAAGGAAGTCAAAGGGATACAAATTGGAAAGGAAGAAGTGAAACTATCATTATTTGCAGACGATATGATAGTTTACCTAAGCGACCCAAAAAACTCCACCAGAGAACTTCTACAGCTGATAAACAACTTCAGCAAAGTGGCAGGTTATAAAATTAACTCAAGCAAGTCAGTGGCCTTCTTGTACTCAAAGGACAAGCAGGCAGAGAAAGAAATTAGGGAAATAACACCCTTCACAATAGCCACAAACAACATAAAATATCTTGGCGTAACTCTAACCAAACAAGCGAAAGATCTGTACAACAGGAACTTCAAGTCCTTGAAGAAAGAAATCGAAGAAGACCTCAGAAGATGGAAAAATATTTCTTGCTCCTGGATTGGCAGGATCAATATAGTAAAAATGGCCATCTTGCCAAAAGCAATATACAGATTCAATGCGATCCCCATCAAAATCCCAACTCAATTCTTCATAGATCTAAAAAGAGCAATTCTCAAATTCATCTGGAGCAACAAAAAACCCAGGATAGCTAAAACTATTCTCAACAATAAAAGGACTTCTGGGGGAATCAATATCCCTGACCTCAAGCAGTACTACAGACCAATTGTGTTAAAAACTGCATGGTATTGGTATAGCAACAGGCAAGCAGATCAATGGAACAGGATTGAAGACCCAGAGGTTAACCCACAGACTTATGGTCACTTGATCTTTGATAAAGGAGCCACAACCATCCGGTGGAATAAAGATAGCCTTTTCAACAAATGGTGCTGGTTCAACTGGAAGTCAACATGCAGAAGAATGCGAATGACCCACTCTTATCTCTTTGCACTAAGATCAACTCCAAGTGGATCAAGGACCTCCACATAAAACCAGACACACTGAAACTATTAGAAAAGAAACTTGGGAAGACCCTGGAGGACTTGGGCACAGGGGAAAAGTTCCTGAACAGAACACCAATAGCTTATGCTCTAAGATCAAGAATCAACAAATGGGACCTCATAAAATTACAAAGTTTCTGCAAAGCAAAGGACACTGTCAGAAGGACAAAACGGCAACCAACAAAGTGGGAAAAGATCTTCACCAACTCCACATCTGACAGAGGGCTAATATCCAATATATACAAAGAACTCAAGAAGTTAGACCGCAAAGAAACAAATAACCCTATCAAAAAATGGGGCACAGAGCTAAACAAAGAATTTTCACCAGAAGAAATTCAGATGGCCGAGAAACACCTTAAAAGATGTTCAACATCATTAGTCATCAGGGAAATGCAAATCAAAACAACCCTGAGATTCCACCTCACACCAGTCAGAATGGCTAAGATTAAAAACTCAAGAGACAACAAGTGCTGGCGAGGATGTGGAGAAAGAGGAACACTCCTCCACTATTGATGGGATTGCAAAATGGTAAAACCACTCTGGAAATCAGTTTGGCGGTTCCTCAGAAAATTGGGCATGTCACTTCCGGAGGACCCTGGCATACCACTCCTGGGCATATACCCAGAGGATTCCCCTGCATGCAATAAGGACACATGCTCCACTATGTTTATAGCAGCCTTGTTTATAATAGCCAGAAATTGGAAGGAGCCCAAATATCCCTCAAAGGAGGAATGGATACAGAAAATGTGGTATATTTATAAAATGGAATACTACTCAGCAATTAAAAATAATGAATTCATGCAATATGTAGGTAAATGGTTAGACCTGGAAAATATCATCCTGAGTGAATTAACCCAATCACAAAAGAATGCACATGAAATGCAATCACTGATAAGTGGATATTAATGAGCCCAGAAGCCCTAAATACTCAAGACACAAATAGCAAGTCAAATGATTCCCAAGAAGAAGAAAGGAGAGGACCCTGGGCCTGTAAAGATTGCATCCAGTTTAGTAAAGAAACCGAGGGGGGAGGGGGAATAATTGGGGAACAGTTCGGGGGGGAGAGGAACTATGGGAACTATGGTGGGTGGGAACTGGGAAAGGGGAAAGCCTTTGGAATGTAAACATAGAATATAGAAAATAAAAAAAAAAATAAAAAAAAAGATTTGTAGTGGCTATTCCTTGTTGTCAATTTGACTATATCTGGAATGAACTCCGATCCAGAATTGGAAGTCTCACCTGTGATTCTGATCTTGAGGCTGGGAGATACAAGTGTCTGACCTGGATCTTGGCATGGAGATCTTGAGGGATAGTGTCTATGAATCCCAGGAGACTAAGGCAAGGAAATTTCTGAGTTCAAGATCATCTGGAACAAAGCAAGCCTCAGATCCAGGCTTGGTGGCATACACCTTTATTCTGGGCCACATCTGCTGGAGACCTGCATAAGAACATTGGAAGAAGGAAGATTCTCTCTTTTCCTGCTTGCCTTGTGGGACTAAGCAACTGCTAGATCCTTGGACTTCCATTCACATCTGCTGCTGACCATTGTTGGGGAGTTGGACTACAGACTACAAATTCCCTTACTATATAGAGATTGCCCATACACTCTGTCACCCTAGAGGACCCTGACTAATACAGGCTTTCATAGGCTCTTTTCATCGTACTAAGCCTTAACTTCTCTACATGACCCATTCAGTCCTGGGCCTTCAACTGCCACTGAGGCTCCACCTTTCCCAATGGCCTCTCCTGGCCTCTCATAATGTCAATGATGCTTCATAACCAGTACCACCTGGGTGACTCATACATTGCTAAGTCTGGTTACCAACATGGTACAACCCTGACTGCCTCTGAAACAGTTTCTCTGAACTCTCAGGAAAGACTTCCCAGAAGATTTCACCTGAGCAATGCTGGTCTCTTCTTAATCACTGCTAATCTCTTAGCTCCAGCATCAATCTTCCCAGTAATATAAAGATTTCACTTTAGTAGTTCTGGTATCTTGTTAATCACAGCTGATTCTTCAGGTGCAGCTAACCAAAAACACAGCATCTTCACAATCAAAATAACAATGGTCCTGATAATAGTCTTTAATCTTCCCTCTAAAATTTCACAAGCCAGGCCTCCATCAATTGCACTGTTCTCAACATTTTCTTCCAGGCCCCTAAAAAACATCCCACAGAGCTCTTAACATGCATTTGCTCTTCTAGCCCAAAGTTCCAAAGTCCTTCTACAATCCTCCCCAAACATACTGAGGTTGTCACAAGAATACCCCCACTATGCTGGTAATTATTTGAATTATTTAGGGTTTGTATTCCTGCACAAAGCATCATGACCAAGAAGCAAGTTGGGGAGGAAAGGGTTTATTCAGCTAACAGTTCCACATTGCTGTTCATCACCAAAGGAAGTTAGGACAGGAAGTCACACAAGGCAGGAACTTAGAACCAGGAGCTAATGCATAGGCCATGGAGGAATGCTCCTTACTAGCTTGCTTCCCCTGGGTTGCTCAGCTTGCTCTTTAAAAAATTGGTTATTTTATTTACATTTTAAATTTTATCCCCCTTCCTGGTTTCCCCTCTGAAATCCCCCCATCAGATTCCCCTCCCCTGCCTCCATGAGAGTGCTCCCCCACCCATTCGTCCACCCACCCACGCCTGTCTGCATGCCCTAGCATTCTATGTTGGGGCATCAAGCCTTCCCAGGAACAAACACCTCCCCTCCCAATGATGCCAGACAAGCCCATCCTCTGCTATATATGCAGCTGGAGCCATGGATCCCTCCATGTGTATTCTTTGGTTGGTGGTTTAGTCCCTGTAACTCTGGGGGGATTGGTTTGTTGGCATTGTTATTCTTCCTATGGGGTTGCAAACACCTTCAGGTCCTTCAGTCCTTCCCCTAACTCTTTCATTGGAGTCCCAGTGGCTCAGTCTGATGGTTGGCTGCAAACATTCGCATCTGTGTTGGTAAGGCTCTGTCAGTCTCTCAGGACTTATATCAGGCTCCTTTCAGCAGGCACTTCTTGTTATCAGCAATAGTGTCTGGGTTTGGTGGCTGTATATGGGATGGATTCCCAGGTGGGACAGTCTCTGGACAGCCTTTTCTTCAGCCTCTGCTCCACTCTGTCAGCTTGCTTTCTTATAGAATCTAAGACTACCAGCCCAGGGATGTCACCACCCACAATAGGGCCTCCCGTCCTTGATTACTAATTGAGAAAATGCCTTACAGCTAGATGTCATGGAGGCATTTCCTCAAGGGAGGCTCCTTTCTCTGTGATAACTTCAGCTTGTTTCAAGTTGACACACGAAACGAGCCAGTACACAAAGTGACATCTGAAAGTTTTGCTTTCAAAGAAAGTGTTTACTGTTGAATGACCAGTAATCTAGAGTCTCACCTATATGTTAGAGAGCCCTACTCATTAGAAAAGTGGTTTCCTGTGTTGATTTAGCACAGTGGACTATGCAGTGCTGAATACTGTTGAGTGTATTCAGAGAAATAACAGTGATGCACTAATGTAAGAAACAGCATAATGAGAACAATCAGCAGTGCAGAATTTCAATAGATCTTTAATTTAGTAGATAAGTAATTAGAGTATATACTGAGACAAAGAAATAATTGATGTTTTCACATAATATATGATGAAATAAAGTTTATGCACAAGTGCCAATGAGTTCATAGTAGACAATTTTAAAGTAAACAAAATGAAAATGAACATGAAATATGATGCAAAACTAAATTATATGTGATTCTCTACTTATATGATTCTTGCTTTTATTATTAAAAGTATAGTAATTGTTTCTAGGTTATTTTAGAAAGGATTGATTTGAACTAACTATGGATTATGCAAATTCTTAAAGGAGCATGTAGTTCAGAGATGTTCTTTGTAGAATTTCTAAATGGTATATTTAAGATATTATACTACAAATGAAAAATAAGACCAAAATCCAAATCATCAATATAGACATTTTGTAGATAATCATTTGCATTTTGATAGGTATAGGCATGGATGATGTTTTATAACCTTCTAAGGTAGTTTCCCGGATATAAGAATTGTAAAGCTTACATGAAAAATATGAAAAATGAACTACATTAAACATAAGTGTGTATTCATGTCTGTGTGACTCAATATATGTATTGTTTTTGCTATATTCCTATTTCTGAGTTTTAAGAAGTCTTCATGTATAGCAGTTTATATAGTTCCAACCTTATAATTTTTAATGGGTTAAGAAGTTCACAGGTGGTCACTGAACTTATGAGTTCCAGGGATGAATTTATATATTATGGGGGGTATTCCAAAGAATGTTCAGTTAATGATTGAATACTGTTTGCTCTCCTTTATTTTAGCTGCAGCTAGAAAGGATGAGAAGAAAGAAGGTATGTTTTAATGTTTTATGTAAAATATCACTGTGCATTTTGCTAGAATAATGTACCAATATGCAGAACCAGATTTGACTGCTCTTCTACCCACATTCCCTTTAGATGACTGGATCTATTATGTACAGGCATTTTGCATGAATGTGCCTTTTCTATTTCATCTCACCAAAAGGGATGAGTTAGTCTTAAAATAATCTTAGTATAGTCATTTTCAAAACAAAGAAAAAATATGGTCTGTTCAAATATTAGTCCTCCTACTTGTTTGGAAACTTGATAAAGTTTTGTATAATTATAAAATGCAGAACTCATTCTCCTACATTAAGTCCTTTCATAAAAAATACCCTGATTCTATTTTCTTCTACTAAATTGCTAATAAGTAATAATAAATCCCTCAAATATCATGCCATTCCCTGTTTTACTTTGTCACAATATAGAATAAAATATATTTTAAAATATTACACTGAATGGACTGTTAAAACCCAAATTTCATTCAAAAATATTGCAATCCAGGTAAAATATATTTGTAACAATAACAGGATGATAGAGAACACAATCCCAGAGAAATCCAGGCCTGGAATATTCTGTGTATTTGGTGAATCAGCTAAAATTACTGGAAGATACTGACCAGTGATTGGTAGGATTAGGCCAAATATATCTCATAATAGGTACTTATTAGACTCAGGTTCCTCTCTTGCCAAGAGATTAAGAGACAATGGTGATATCTTTTCATTATATCATCATCATCATCATCATCATTATCATCATCATCAGCATTGGGATCAGTGTTAATTATTTTAATCCAAAGGGTTTTAGTGGGTTCATATGTCACAAAGGTTGACAGGATATTTCCAGTGACATGAAATATAAATTAAATAGCTAAAAGAGTAAACACAAGTTACAGCCATGATGAAATCTGGCAATGTTTCAAGAAGTGTAGGACTTTGCTTTTCTGAGAAAAGTTTCTAATGAACTCTCACACAATTTTGAAAAAGGCTGCACTGCTGATAATTAACCTAAGATTTTTTTTTCATGACAGTAAAAACAAGAAAACACTCTTAATGTAGAAATGATACCTCTAAACTAATTAGTGTTCATCTGATCAAAGAATGATAAAAGAAAGCTAGGGTTATATTTTATGATTTATTTTCTTAGTACCCAATCACAATATCTTAAAGTCTGCATTTTGCTTCCTTTAAACAAAAATGTAAGATTTATCATGTATGAAAAAGAAAACAAGCAAATAAAATACAAAATCTTGTTTACTATTTTAGAAAGAATGGATATAGACCACTAGGCCACACTGAATTTTTAATGACACTTTAATCAGTATTAATTCTCCATATACATGTAGTAAACCATCATGCTTATTTATGTTGTAAACACTTTGCAGTCAGAAATGTCATGAAAACAGTGAGATAGTAAGTTGCCAACACAGCTTTAGACACACTAGAGCTTCACAAATGTTTCTTTGTTTCTTCTATAGGATCTCAAGAATAAATACAATTTATCATTTAATTTGGGTAAAAAAGTGATATTAATAAATGCTTTTTTAGGTAGTCATACAAATTTAGCTGTGTGGTGTTTCTGTGAGTTCATTATGATGAAGTGATTTTTACTTTTAGAAGTTAGTTTGATTCATCAACACTAAAAACAAAATATTAAAAATTATGGTATATGAAGTAATAGTCACAATATAATTTCATATACTTAAGACAAATTATTATGCCCTATCAATTGTTATGCCTATGGGATGTTTTCTTTAGTTTTGATTTTGCTTTGCTAACATAACT
The DNA here is from genome assembly GCA_964023405.1 of Apodemus agrarius. NCBI lineage: Eukaryota > Metazoa > Chordata > Mammalia > Rodentia > Muridae > Apodemus > Apodemus agrarius. The sequence goes on along the minus strand of OZ030027.1, from coordinate 514,889 downwards.
CAAACCACTATTCTTGAGAATTTCTCCACATATAGTATATGATACTATATACTATATCTAGTGTGTGTGTGTGTGTGTGTATATATATATATATATATATATGTATATATATATATATATATATATATATATATTTAGTTTAAGAATTGCTTCAAAATATATCAGGGAAATAGAAATCTTTCCTTATGAACCCCAAGACTCTGTTAACCTATGTTCCAATTTTCCATTGGGCCCTGACATTTAGTCTTTCATACATTTCAGTCTCAGTGACCTCTTCTTGACTTCATTCTACCTAAAGAAATTAAAACTATAATCTTAAGTACAGTCTCCAGAAATGTAATTGCTCCTTACATGGCTGCTGTGATCTCATGTACTTCTAATGTCTCAGATCAACTAGTATAATGACTCCTAAAACTCAGACATTTTTACAAAGACTGTAGTAGAGTGACTTCAGAGAATGCCTGAGACCTTTTCTATAGGGCCTCTGGACAAAAACATGTGTGTGTGTGTGTGTGTGTGTGTATTTATGTATACATATTTGCATATATAAACATACAGATACTACATATGTATGTGTATATATATGTATGTATATGTGCATTTTTGTATTCTTTCTCTTTCTTATGTAAATTTTACTAGAATTTTCCAGTAGGTAAAAGATGCCTGACTTTGCAACAGACTAAATGGCTATGCAAATATACAAATTCAGCTGTCTTCTAATTAGGCTAGACATTAACAAGATTTCCAGAAACAAAATCATTCATCTCACTATTTTTGTCAAAAGAATTAAATGTTATAAAGTATAAATATATTGTTCATTTTAATCTATTACATATAATAAGTCATAAGCATTTTTGATATTTTCTCAACTTTATTTTTTAAGGTTACAAACATCAATTAAAACATAAATAAAAGCTGTTTGTGGTCCTTAATGGCTGTTAGGCATTTAAAAGAATCCTAAAATGAGAACATTTGAGCAGAAATATATATTCTGCCTATAATTCTTATTCATTATAAAGTATTAAACCATGTTAGTTAAAAAGTTTAAATCATTAGCTGTCTAAAATACTGAATGACTATAGCATTACTACAGAATATACTCTACCAATCTTAGCCTGAAACTAAAGTTTTCAAATTCACATTCATACTTGCTTTCCATATTTGCTATCAGGTACACAAGTGGTCATAGTAAGCCCAAGACAAGAGACTGAATAATTCAGCGGTCAGGCATGGGAAGTCCATTGAGACTGAGACAATGTATTACCTTTATACACACAAAAAATAAAACTAGCTAAGGGTGCCTGCCTTCTGCTCTCCCACTCCAAAACAAACGAGGTAAAACATTAACTTCAGAAAACAAGTTATAATCACTTCCAAAGAACCACTTCCACACTGAGGCAATATGATTTTGTGTGTTAAGACTGTTGCTAGGGTCCATGGCTGGGTGACTCTGGTAGTGGTGAAAAACTGTCTCCACAGTCACATGGGAGAGATGAAGTATAGTTTGGGACAATTGTCTCAGACAAGCTTCTCACAATCCTTCCATGATGCTGTTTTAGGGGTACTGCTAAGGTTCAAGTCAACAAAGTAGGCACTTTAGCTTCCATAACTAGTGTAACAGGGTTACTTGGGGACCAAGGTGAGGGTGTCATGCTATATTCTCACTCCTGCTCTTCATTTATGTACTTATACAAAATTGTTCTCACTATTATGTATAAAATACTGTCATGAGTATGTTATTGTTATCTGAACACACCTCAGCATTTCTTCTTCCTATGAATATGTGAGCAATTTTTCTAAAGTTCTAGATGATTTCTCCTTTCTGTAGGAAGTTTAATCCTCTCACTTGGGAATACTAAAGTATAATCCACCATTGGCGTATACTGACAGTCTTCTAATTATATATTTCTTACCATTTTGTCCTCAAATGTTATTTACATTCACGTTTCCTTTGCTTCAACTGATTCTTTTGACTGAAAGGGTCATATCCAGTTTACTTAAATGTCTGTAAAGATTAACATCTTTTGTTTTGTTTGTTTCTCAGAGATTAGGACTAAACCCAGGGCCTTATTTTCAGTAGTAAACAAACACTCTACTATTGAGATAAATTCCCAAACGAGTTATATATTTATGAAGTTTTTTTAAAGCACTTATTGGTTATTTTGTTTATTTACATTTCAATTGTTACCCCTTCCTGGTATCCTCCCTGTAAACCTTCCATCCCAATTCCCCTCCCCCTTGCTTCTACGAGGGTACTCCCCCCATGTCCCTCCCCAAAGCCATAGCATTTTCCTATACTGGGGCATCCAACATCCACAGGACAAAGGATCTGCCCTCCCTTTGATGCCAGACAAGGCCATCCTTTGCTACTGGAGCCATGGGTCCCTCTCTGTGTGCGTCTTTGGTTGGTGTTTTAGTCCCCGGGAGCTCTGTGGGGATTGGTTAGTTGATTTTGTGGTTCTTCCTATGGGGTTGCAAACCCCTTCAGCTCTTTCAGTCCTTCCTCCAACTCTTCAATGAGCTCCCCATGCTCAGTCTGATGGTTAGCTACAAGCATCCCCATCTGTGTCAGTAAGACTCAGCTGTGCCTCTCAGGCTCGCACTCCTTGGCATCAGAAATAGTGGCTCGGGGGCCATGTCTAACCTCTGGATATGCTCTCTACAGGTTCTCTCTACCCTTTGTTGGGTATTTCAGCTAATGTCATCCCCATTGGGTCCTAGGAGCTTCTTGCTTTCCTGGTGTCTGGGACTTTCTGATGGCTACCCCTATCCCCCATAGTTACACACTTCTGTTCCATTTCCTGAACCTCTGTACATCTCCCCAGTCTCCTCCCACATCTGATCCTGCCCCTTTTTTCTTCTCCCCCTCCTGTCTCCCTCACAAGTCCCACCTACCCACTACCTCCTATGATTATTTTGTTCCCCTTTCGGTTTTTTTTTGTTTGTTTGTTTTTTGTTTTGTTTTGTTTTGTTTTTTTGGATTTTTTTTTCGAGACAGGGGTTTCTCTGTATAGCCCTGGCTGTCCTGGAACTCACTCTGTAGACCAGGCTGGCCTTGAACTCAGAAATCCTCCTGCTTCTGCCTCCCAGAGTGCCAGGATTACAGGCGTTCTCCACCACCACCTGGCTTTGTTCCCCTTTCTAATTAAGACTGAGGTATCCATACTTTGGTCTTCCTTCTTCTGGACCTTCATATGGTATGTAAGGTGTATCACGGATATTCCAAGCTCTTTTCCTAATATGAATTTATAAGTGAGTTATACCATGTGTGTTCTTTTGTGACTGCGTTACCTCACTCAGGATGACCTTTTCTAGTTGCATCCATTTGTCTGTAAATTTCATGAACCCATTTTTTTTAATGGCTGAGTAGTACTCCATTGTGAAATGTAACTCATTTTCTATATCCATTCCTCTGTTGAGGGACATCTGGGTTGTTTCCAGCTTCTGGCTATTATAAATAAGACTGCAATGAACATAGTGGGGCATGTGTCCTAGTTATATAATAGAACATTGTTTGAGTATATGCCCAGGAATTGTATAGCTGGGTCCTCAGATAGTACTGTGCCCAGTTTTCTGAGGAACTGCAAGACTGATTTCCAGAGTGGTTGTACCAGCTTGCAATCCCACCAGCAGTGGAGGAATGTTCCTCTTTCTCCACATCCTCACCAGCATCTGCAGTCCCTTGAGTTTTTTTTATCTTAGTTATTCTGACTGGTATGAGGTGCAATCTCCGGGTTGTTTTGATTTGCATTTCCCTGATGCCTAGGCATGTTGAACATTTCTTTAGGTGCTCTCAGCCCTTCGAGTTTCCTCAGTTGAGAATTCTCTGTTTAGCTCTGTACCCCATTTTTAATAGGGTTATTTGATTCTCTAGAGTCTAACTTCTTGAATTCTTGGTATATTTTGGATAATAGCCCTCTATCGGATGTAGGGTTGGTAAAGATCTTTTCCAAAACTGTGGGTTGTTGTTTTGTCCTATTGAGAGTGTCCTTTGCCTTACAGAAGCTTTGCAATTTTATGAAGTCCCCTTTGGCAATTGTTGATCTTAGGTCATAAGACATTGGTGTTCTGTTCAGGAAAATTTCCCCTATGCCCCTGTGTTCAAGGCTCTTCCCAACTTTCTCTTCTATTAGATTCAGTGTATCTGGTTTAAATGGTAGTCCTTGATCCACTTGGACTTGAGCTTTGTACAGGGAAAAAAAGAATGGGTCAATCTGAATTCTTCTACAAGCGTACCTCCACTTAAGCCAACACCATTTGTTGAATATGCTGTCTTTTTCCACTGTATGGTTTTAGCTTCTTTGTCAAAGATCAATTGACCATAGGGATGTGGACTCATTTCTGGGTCTTTAATTCCAATCCCTTGATCTAAATGCCTCTCTCTGTACCAATACCATGTGGTAATTACCACTATTGCTCTGTAGTAGAGCTTGAGGTCAGGGATGGTGTCTACCTCAGAAGTTCTCTAATTGTTAAGAATGTCTATGGGACATAGGGAGGGGGGGAACTGGGAAAGGGGAAAGCCTTTGGAATGTTAACATAGAATATAGAAAATAAAAAAAATATAGTACAATTAAAGAAAATCTGTATACAAGTGAAGGATGTAAAAAAAAAAAAAAGAAAGAATGTTTTTCACTATCCTGGGTTTTTTGTTGTTAGAAGTCATTACCAAGTACTGGCTATGTCAGCTGAAGTGTATATGTAACCACTAGCTGCTACTTGTGCTGTAACAGCAGATCAGCAACTTAGCCTTAAATTGATGAAATTCTTGAGATCAGAATTTTAGTAATTTGTTTTTATCTTCTGAAGTATTGAACTCCACTAGGCGTTAGCCAAATGACATGCAATGCTTACCAAAACTATTTCATAAACGCTTGAATGCATATAAGAATCTCCTCCATTTCTGCCACTCAAGAATTGATATTTCAGGAAGAACCTTTCTGATCACAGGAAAAATGGTTGGTGCCATAAGTGAAAGAAGATGTAAATTAGGAAAGAAGAGGAATACTTCATGACCAATGTTAAGATAGTACCACAGTTAATTTTCCTCTTTTAATATGTGGGTATTTCATGTACTTCTGGCCTAAATACAAATGTAACACAGTGTACAAGATACTAAAGATGATGAGTAATGAAGCAAGCAGTGCAAAAATTCACTGTATACCACAGGGGCTAAAGCCTCAGTGTTCTTCAATACATAGTCAACTGAGCACTCATATATAAACTGAGCAGGTGATCTTTAGTGATGAATGATTGACAAATAAACCTTGGCAGTATTGTAAGCTGACAATAGAATGACAGAAAAACATAAGGAGATTTAATAGTATTAATATTAATAGCTAGCTAGTACTGATCACCACCATCTGAAGGCTCTAGACCAAAAAGGAGCAAACACACCCAAAAGGAGATGGCAGAAAATAATCAAACTCAGGGCTTAAATCAGCCAAGTAGAAACAAAAAGAACTATACAAAAAATCAACCAAACCATAAGCTGGTTCTTTGAAAAAAAAAAACAACAAAATAGATAATCCATTAGACAAACTAACCAGAGGGCACAGGAACAATATACAAATCAACAAAATCAGAAATGAAAAGGGGGACAACAGATACTGAGGAAATCCAAAAAATTATCAGATCCTACTACAAAACCCTATACCCAAAAAAGTGGAAAATCTAGATGAAATGGACAATTTTCTAGACAGATACCAGGTACCAAAGTTAAGTCAGGATCAGACAAATGATCTAAACAATCCCATAACCCCTAAAGAAATAGAAGCAGTCATTAATAGTCTTGCAACCAATAAAAGCCCAGGACCAGATGGGTTTATTGCAGAGTGCTATCAGACCTTCAAAGAAGACCTACTACCAATACTCTTCAAGCAGTTCCACCAAATAGAAACAGAAGGAACACTACCCAATTTGTTCTATGAAACCACAATTACTCTGATACCTAAACCACACAAAGACCCAACAAAGAAAAGGAGTTTTAGACCAATTTCCCTTATGGATATCAATGCAAAAATACTCAAAATTCTTGCCAACCGAATCCAAGAACACATCAAAATGGTCATCCACCATGATCAAAGTATGCTTCATCCTAGGGATGCAGGGACGGTTCAATATACAGAAATCCATTATATAAACAATCTCAAAGAAAAAACACATGATCTTTTCATTAGATGCTGAGAAAGCATTTGACAAAATCTAACACCTCTTCATGATAAAAAAACTTTGAAAGATTAGGTATTCAAAGCCCATACCTAAACATAGTAAAAGCAATATACAGCAAAACATTAGCCAACAAATGGAGAGAAATTTGAAACAATCCCACTAAAATCAGTAATTATTACTTCCTGACATTTTTGAAATTATTTTTTTCTATATTAGTGTGGTTACCTTCTTCTGGGATTGATGAGAGGGGGTTTCTATCTTGATTCTTCTGGAGTGTGGTTTCCCTCCTTGTGGTGGTGTTTTTCCCCTATTATCCTTTGTAGGGCTGGGTTTGTGGAAAGATAATGTGCAAATTTGGTTTTGTCATGGAATACCTTGGTTTCTCCATCTATGATGATTGAGAGTTTTGCTGGGTATAGTAGTTTTGGCTGAAGTTTGTGTTCTCTTCGAGTCTGCATGAGATCTGCCCAGGATCTTCTAGCTTTCATGGTCTCAGGTGAGAAGTCTGGTGTAATCCTGATAGGTCTTCCTTTATATGTTACTTGGCCTTTATCTCTTACTGCCCTTAATATTCTTTCTTTGTTTAGTACATTTGGGGATTTGATTATTCTGTTATGGCAGGTATTTCTGTTCTGGTCCAATCTGTTTGGAGTTCTGTAGGCTTCTTGTATATTCATGGGCATCTGTCTCTTTAGGTTGGGGAAGTGTTCTTCCATAATTTTGTAGAAGATATTTGCTGGCCCTTTAAGTTGTATATCTTCCCTCTCATCTATGCCTATAATCCTTAGGTTTGGTCTTCTCATTGTGTCCTGGATTTCCTGGATGTTTTGGGTTACAAGCTTTTTGCATTTTGTATTTTCTTGGACTGTTGAATCAATGGTTTCTATGATCTTCTGCTTGCTTGTTATTTTCATGTATTTCTTTAAGAGATTTTTGTATTTCCTCTTTCATGACTTCTACTTGTTGGCCCACATTCTCCTTTATTTCTTTAAGTGATTTTTGTACTTCCTCCTTATTGGCTTCTAATTTTTGTTCCATATTCTCCTGAATTTCTTTAAGTGATTTTTGTGTTTGTCTTGTAAGGGCTTCATATTTTTGATCCATTTTCTCCTGTATTTCTTTAAGAGATTTATCTATGTGTTCCACTATCAGAATCCTGACCAGTGATTTTAGATCCAAATCTTGTTTTTCTGGTGTGTTGGGGTATCCGGAACTTACTGCTGTCGGGGAACTAGGTTCTGATGCTGCCATATTGCCTTGATTTCTGTTAGTAACGTCCCTACGTTTGCCTTTTGCCATCTGGATATCTCTGGCCTAGTTAGTCTTGTAGTCACTAGCTGGTGTTTGAACCTACTGTGGGCTTGAAAGGCTATTTCCTCACCACCGGATAACTGGGTTTCCCCTGGCACAGATTGCTAATGTACTGTTCTCCTCTTGGGTGCTGTTGGACCCCTGGTGTATCTTACTCTAAGCAATGTTATATTCGGTTATCTCTGTGGACCTGATGCTGCTTGTCTTCTCTGGTTCTGTTTTCTTAGTTCAGTCAGCAACAAGGATGCTGTCTGCAGCCTGGGGGAGTGGGTAGTGTGGAGTGCAGGGACTCCCAGAGGGCCAGGAACCCACGCCCTGCTGGAACACAGGAACTGCTGCTCTGCCAAGCTCATGTTCTTAGATGACTGGCTGGCGGCCTGGGTCCCCCGAGATCTTAAGCTTGGATATCTGGGGTATCTGGTTCTGCCCGCTCAGTCTAAGCACTCCCTACAAAGATGGCTGCAGTTGAGCAGAGTGCAGGGTTCACCTCAGAGCGCAGAGCCTACACCTGGTTGGGGCCCAGGAACCACTGCTCTGCCTGGTTCGCTGCCAGGTGGTCTTAGCCCCCAAAGATCCCAAGTTCTGGATATCACGGGTACCTGGCTCAGCTCTTGCTTAGACAGGACCTCTGCAAGGATGCTGGTGGTGGCTGCCAGATGTGTGAAGTGCGGCTTGCAGAGTCTCCTGCAGCGCAGGGAGCCCACGCCCTACTGGAACACAGGACCACTGCTCTGCCAAGCTCCCATTCTTAGATGACTGGCTGACGGCCCAGGTCCCCGAGATCTTAAGCTTGGGATATCTCGAGTATCTGGTTCTGCCTGCTCAGTCTAAACACCCGCCACCAAGATGGCCGCGGTTGAGCCGTATTATGTGTATTATTATAACTTGTATATTTAGTTTAGTTTAAAAATATATTTAAAATATTTTTTCTTTATTTTCTATATTCTTTGTTTACATTCCAAAGGCTTTCCCCTTTCACAGCTACCCCCTCACCATATGTCCCATAAGTCCACTTCCCTCCACCCATTCCCCAATCACTCACCCCCCCCCCCATTTCTCTGTTCTGATACTCTCCTACAAATCTGGATCCATTCTTTTCAGGACCACATTCCTTTCCTTCCTTCTTCTTGGGAATCTTTTGATTTGCTAATTGTGCCTTGAGTACTCAGAGCTTTTGGGCTCATTAATATCCACTTATCAGTGATTGCATTTCATGTGTATTCTTTTGTGTTTGGGTTAACTCACTTAGGATGATATTTTCCAGATCCAACCATTTGCCTACAAATTGCATGAATTCATTATTTTTAATTGCTGAGTAGTATTCCATTTTATAAATATACCACATTTTCTGTATCCATTCCTCCTTTGAGGGACATCTGGGCTCCTTCCAACTTCTGGCTATTATAAATAAGGCTGCTATGAACATAGTGGAGCATGTGTCTTTATTGTATGCAGGGGAATCTGCTGGGTATATGCCCAGGAGTGGTATGACAGGGTCCTCTGGAAGTGTCATGCCCAATTTTCTGAGGAACCGCCAGACTGATTTCCAGAGTGGTTGTACCATCTTGCAATCCCACCAACAGTGAAGGAGTGTTCCTTTTTCTCCACATCCTCACCAGCACCTGTTGTCTCTTGAGTTTTTAATCTTAGCCATTCTGACTGGTGTGAGGTGGAATCTCAGGGTTGTTTTGATTTGCATTTCCCTGATGACTAATGATTTTGAACATCTCGTAAGGTGCTTCTCAGCCATCCAAATTTCTTCTGGAGAAAATTCTTTGTTTAGCTCTGTACCCCATTTTTTGATTGGGTTATTTGGTTCTTTGGGGTCTAACTTCTTGAGCTCTTTGTATATATTGGCTATTAGCACTCTGTCAGATGTGGGGTTGGTGAAGATCTTTTCCCAATTTGTTGGTTGCTGTTTTGTCCTTCTGACAGTGTCCTTTGCCTTACAGAAACTTTGTAATTTTATGAGGTCCCATTTGTCAATTCTTGATCTTAGAGCATAAGCTATTGATGTTCTGTTCAGGAACATTCCCCCTGTGCCCATGTCCTCCAGGGTCTTCCCCAGTTTCTTTTCTATTAGTTTCAGTGTGTCTGCTTTTATGTGGAGGTCCTTGATCCACTTGGAGTTGATCTTAGTACAAGGAGATAAGAGTGGGTCAATTCGCATTCTTCTGCATGTTGACCTCCAGTTGAATCAGCACCATTTGTTGAAAAGGCTATCTTTTTTCCACTGGATGGTTGTAGCTCCTTTATCAAAGATCAAGTGACCATAAGTCTTTGGGTTCATTTCTGGGTCTTCAATTCTATTCCATTGATCTACTTGCCTGTCGCTGTACCAATACCATGCAGTTTTTAACACAATTGCTCTGTAGTACTGCTTGAGGTCAGGGATATTGATTCCCCCAGAAGTCCTTTTATTGTTGAGAATAGTTTTAGCTATCCTGGGTTTTTTGTTACTCCAGATGAATTTGAGAATTGCTCTTTCTAGATCTATGAAGAATTGATTTGGGATTTTGATGGGGATTGCATTGAATCTGTAGATTGCTTTTGTCAAGATGGTCATTTTTACTATATTGATCCTGCCAATCCAAGAGCATGAAATATTTTTCCATCTCCTGAGGTCTTCAATTTCTTTCTTCAAGGACTTGAAGTTCCTGTTATACAGTTCTTTCACCTGTTTCGTTAAAGTCACGCCAAGATACTTTATATTGTTTGTGGCTATTGTGAAGGGTGTTATTTCCCTAATTTCTTTATCAGCCTGCTTGTCCTTTGAGTATAAGAAGGCTACTGATTTGCTTGAGTTGATTTTATAACCAGCCACTTTGCTGAAGTTGTTTATCAGCTGTAGGAGTTCTCTGGTGAGTTTTTTGGGTCACTTTCATATACTATCATATCATCTGCAAAAAGTGATAGTTTGACTTCTTCCTTTCCAATTTGTATCCTTTTGACTTCCTTATGTTGTCTAATTGCTCACACTAGAACTTCGAGTACTATATTGAAAAGATATGAAGAGAGAGGGCAGCCTTGTCTAGTCCCTGATTTTAGTAGGATTGCTTCAAGTTTCTCTCCATTTAGTTTGATGTTGGCTACTGGTCTGTTGTATATTGCTTTTACTATATTTAGGTATGGGCCTTGAATTCCTGTTCTTTCTAGGACTTTTAGCATGAAAGGATGCTGAATTTTGTCAAATGCTTTTTCACTATCTAAAGAGATGATCATGTAGTTTTTTTTTCTTTTAGTTTGTTTATGTAGTGGATTACATTGATGGATTTTGTATATTGAAACATCCCTGCATCCCTGGGATGAAGCCTACTTGATCATGGTGAATGATTGTTTTGATGTGCTCTTGGATTCTGTTGGCCAGAGTTTTATTTAGTATTTTTGCATCAATATTTGTAAGGGAAATTGGCCTGTAGTTCTCTTTCTTTGTAGGATCTTTGTGTGCTTTTGGTATCAGTGTTATTGTGGCTTTGTAGAACGAGTTGGGCAGTCTTCCTTCTATTTCTATTTTGTGAAATAGTTTGAAGAGTATTGGTGTTAGGTCTTCTTTGAAGGTCTGATAGAATTCTGCACTAAAACTATCTGGTCCCGTACTTTTTTTGGTTGGGAGACTTTCTATAACCCCTTCTATTTCTCTAGGGGTTTTGGGACTGTTTAACTGATCTAATTGATCCTGGTTTAATTTTGGTATTTGGTATTTGGTCTAGGAAATTGTCCATTTCCTCCAGATTCTCCAGTTGTGTTGAGTATAGGCTTTTGTATTAGGATCTGATGATTTTTTTTAATTTCCTCAGTTTCTGTTGTTATATCCCCCTTTTCATTTCTAATCTTGTTAATTTGGATACTGTCTCTGTACCCTTTGGTTAGTCTAGCTAAGGGTTTATCTATCTTGTTGATTTTCTCAAAGAATCAGTTCTTGATTTTGATGATTCTTTGTATGGTTCTCTTTGTTTCTACTTGATTGATTCCAGCCCTTAGTTTGATGATTTCCTGTCTTCTACTCCTCCTGGGTGAATTAGCTTCTTTTTGTTCCAGGGCCTTCAGGTGTGCTGTTAAGTTGCTAGTGCATGCTCTCTCCAGTTTCTTTTTGGAGGCACTCAGGGCTATGAGTTTTCCTCTTAGCACTGCTTTCATTGTGTCCCATAGATTTGGGTAGGTCGTACCTTCATTTTCTTTGGAGTCTAAAAAGTCTTTGATTTCTTTATTTCTTCCTTGACCAAGGTGTCATTGAGTAGAGTATTGTTCAGTTTCCATGTGTATGTGGGCTTTCCGTTGTTCTTCTTGCTATTGAAGACCACTTTTACTCCACAGTGATCTGCATGAGATCTTCCCAGCATCTTCTAGCTTTCATGGTCTCAGGTGAGAAGTCTGGTGTAATCCTGATAGGTCTTCCTTTATATGTTACTTGGCCTTTTTCTCTTACTACTTTTAATATTCTTTCTTTGTTTAGTACGTTTGGGGTTTTGATTATTATGTGACAGGAAGTATTTCTGTTCTGGTCCAGTCTGTTTGGGGTTTTGTAGGCTTCTTGTATATTCATGGGCATCTCTCTCTTTAGGTTGGGGAAGTTTTCTTCCATAATTTTGTAGAAGATATTTTTCTAGCCCTTTAAATCATCACTCTCATCTATCCCTATAATCTTTAGGTTTGGTCTTCTCATTGTGTCATCATTTGGTATCAATGGATTTCCTGAATGTTTGGGTTACCAGCTTTTTGCATTTTGTATTTTCTTTAATTGTTGAATCCATGGTTCCTATGGTATCTTCAGCAGCTCAGATTCTGTCTTCTATCTCTTGTATTCTATTGTTGATATTTGCATCTATGACTCCTGATTTCTTCCCAAGGTTTTCTATCTCCAACGTTGTCTCCCTTTGCGATTTCTTATTTGTTTCTACTTCTGTTTTTAGATTCTGGATGGTTTTGCTCAGATCTTTCAATTGCTTGTTTGTGTTTTCCTATAATTCTTTAAGGGATTTTTGTGTTTCCTCTTTTATGACTTCTACTTGTTGACCCATGTTCTCTTGTATTTCATTAAGTGATTTTTGTGTTTCCCCCTTATTGGCATTCATTTTATGATCCATATTCTCCTAAATTTCTTTAAGTGATTTTTGTGATTGCCTTGTAAGGGCTTCTAGCTTTTTGTCCATTTTCTCCTGTATTTCTTTAAGAGATTTATCTAAGTGTTCCTCTATCAGCATCCTGACCAGTGATTTTAGATCTGAGTCTTATTTTTCTGGTGTGTTGGGGTATCTGAGACTTATTTGTGTTTGCCTTGTAAGGGCTTCTATCTTTTGATCTATTTTCTCCTATATTACTTTAAGAGATTTATCTAAGTGTTCCTCTATCAGCATCCTGACCAGTGATTTTAGATCTGAGTCTTGTTTTTTTGGTGTGTTGGGGTATACAAGATTTATTGCTGTTGGGGAGCTGGGTTCGGATGCTTCCATATTGCCTTGATTTCTGTTAGTAAGGATCTTACGTTTGCCTTTTGCCATCTGATTATCTCTGGTGTTAGTTGGTCCTGTAGTTACTAGCTGGTGTTTGAACCTCCTGTGGGCTCGTAAGGCTATTTCCCCATGACTGGGACACCTGAACCACTGCCCTGCAGGGCTCCTGCTCACAGATTGCTTACAGGTGGCCTGAGTCCCCTGATGTCTTCAACTCAGGTACTTGGTTCCGCCTTCTGGGCAGCTGCTCTGCACTGCTCCTGCTCAGGGATTGCTGTCTGGTGTCCTGAGTCCCCAGAGGTCTTAAACTCAGGATATCTTGGGTACCTGGTTCTGCCTGCTGGTTCAAAGCAGCTGGGAAGATGGCGGAGGCTTCAGGGAGTGCGGGGTCTGCCTTCAGGGCACAGAGCCCATGCTTGGCTGGGGCCCCTCAAACCGCAGCTCTGTGCGCAGCTCCTGCTCAAGGCCTGAGTCCCCAAAGGTCTTAAACTCAGGATATCTTGGGTACCTGGTTCCGCAGGCTGGTTCGAAACAGCTGGGTAAATGGCGGAGGCTGATTCCGCAGGCTGGATTGGAACAGCTGTGAAGATGGCTGAGGCTAGTTCCACAAGCTGGATGGGAACAGCTGGGAAGCTGGCAGAGGCTAGTTCCGCTGGCTGGCTGGAAACAGCTGGGAAGATGGCGGAGGCTGCAGGGAGTGCGGGGTCCGCCCTCAGGGCACAGAGCCCAGGCTTGGCTGGTGTCACCCAAACTGCTGCTCTGTGTGCAGCTCCCGTTCAAGGCCTGAGTCCCCGAAGGTCTTAAACTCAGGATATCTTGGGTACCTGGTTCCGCAGGCTGAATCGGAACACCTGGGAAGCTGGCGGAGGCTGGTTCCGCCGACTGGATGGAAATAGCTGGGAAGATCAAAATATTTTTGAGGTTATAAAATCTTGTTAATTATTCAGTTGTTAATTTAATTATATTTATATTATCAATAATTTATCTTTGTCTTTTCAGAATTCAAGAAAATGAGAAAACATCCAGAAGGTAAAAGAAATACTTGAAATACTTTATTTTGGGGGATAGGGATTTCTAATACTTGGTTTTAATGAGCCCTTAAGTTGCAGTTTTGCCCCTTAATGATTTGCCTAGAAGAAAAATCTTTAATTGGAATTGAAAAGAAGAAAAGAGAGCAAGAGTAAGGGATGGTTGGGGAGAGTACTTTAGTTCAGGAATGGCATACTTGTCTATAATGTGTAAGACTCCATGCTTATATTCTAGCAAACACAAAACAATACCAATAATAATGATGATGTCAAGTTATGATATATTGCTATAGCTACCTATCATTAACCTATTCAATTGTTTTCAAAAATATGATTATTTTATGAAACACTGAACAATGTTACATATCAAATACATATATTTGGTTACTTCACTTTCTTTTCAATGTAGTAACTTCAGGTAGGAGTTGAAGTATACCTTGTTTTTCTTGATTTCAATCATTACCCATTTGTCAAGTTACCCTCTGTTTTCTGAACTTCTATATGTTTAAGTTCTTAATAGATAGAGCTATCAGATATAAATAGCTCAGGTTATTAAGCAGTATAATTCCAGACCTTTTGATTGTTGAATAATGTTTCTGTTGATACCTGGAATAATTAATGATGCCTTAAAGCAGGACACACTGTGAAATTCAAAAGGGGAACTAATAGGGAGGCAGGTTGGGGGAGACTATCAATTATTTTTGTAGTAAATGTATCTCAAAGTCTTAAGAGTAATGGTTCCATACTTCTTTTTCTCTCAACAGAACAACCCAAGGGAAAAAGTAAGGAAATGCATGCAGTCTAAAGTTTGTACAAACTTGCCTCTACTATATAGATTTGGCCTGCTGATATAATTATATTTCAAATTTCAGTGTTTAATACATGTGGACTCTATTTTTGTTTTGCTTTGAATATTTTAGGGGGTTATTTTATTTATTAATTTTTCTGCATACTTGAGAATGTGTAAACTGGAGAGCAGAGTAGCATACAAACCATAGCAAGCATTCTCACACCCATCTGAGTTGCAGAAATAGCTAATAAAACCTCAAATTTGTTTTTACCATACCTGCATTCCGTTGATGCTCATGATGTAATGATTGTGTAAGTTTAGTGTTGATGTCTAGTTACTTCTCCATTCTTAGAAAACACTAAATATTGTTTTCCAGACTGTTTCCTATTATCTAATTGTTGTTAAGGCCCAGGAATCATCTCACAGACCATATGATCACCAATCTCAGTCAGACAGGGCTAGTTTACTGAGCATATACCCAGGAATGATTGATCAGGGCCACAGTCCAGATTCAGGAACTGAACTGTGACATTGATTTAAGATTCTACAGGGATTTTAAGTCTAAAATTCACAGATATTTGTGTCAAGTTATTCCACCAATCAATATTTAGGGATAGGCAATTTCCTTAGGAACATGTCTTTGTTGTACATTATTCTCTTCCCATTGGTTGGGATGTTCAACTGTGGCAGGGGATTTGCCTTGTCTAATATTCATGTCTTAATTTGTCTATGAGGATGGGACTTGTCTTGCCTAATATTCATGTACTAACTTGCAAGCCATGATGTAAGTTGCCTGCATACATGTCTTTTTCTGCCAAATAGAATGTCAGCTCCCAGGGAGGCCTTGGGAGCTTAAACTTAACTTGACCATAACTCAAAATCAAAGTCTTATACAAAATAGTGTATTATATTGATGCAGGTATCTCTTTGATGTTGGGATCCATCCTTTTCACAAGGGGCAACTTGTGAAAGCAAATAAAATAAATAACTTATGTGTAGGTGCAAGAAGTGCTGCTGGGTGGTTGGTTTGGATCCAAGCTTATTATTCCCAAGGCACATAACAATATGTAATTGACTTGGCCATGAGAAAGTTTTTTTAGTAACAACAGAAATAACAGAAGAAAGTTTCCCTGTTAAGGCAAGCTAGCCAGGTAACAGTCACCTAGGACTTAACATACGTTCCCTCTATGCCTTATTTTTCTATCTTGGATTTAACACTTGTAACCTACAAATATTTTGATATATTAATATTCAATTTCCAGGAAAGTATTATAAGCTCATTGCAATAAAACTTTTAGAGATACATTTCTTAAGGATCATCTACAATATACAATGCACTATTGATATTGCTTGCCAAACAGTTGAGTAAGCTATATGTGTCTAGGTCTGTTTTTGTAAAAGTATAGCTAGCATACTTAAGGGACAATTTAACAGTCATTTAAGTTAGCATACTTCTAGGAAGATAGATGTATGACTCCATTGGCATTCAAATATTTTCCTTTAAAATGTATGTCAGCTTAAAAATATGCATATTTTGGTTGTTAGGACATTATAACATCCTATCATAAAATTGCTCTAAATTATCCTCTAGAAAGAAATGTGAAATTATGCTACAAATCAGCAATAGGGAGCAATTTATCTATAGAGTAGTACACATTACTTCATGCCTGGATTGATGAGTGTATACAGCTGGTGTGATATTTGGCAAACAGATATAGAAGCCACACCATAAATGATTACACCAGCATGAACATAGAGGAAACTAAAGATTTGAGAAATGCTATCATATGTGTATATATGTATATATATATATAATATATTATATATATTATATTTAGTGTTGTGATCTAATGAGTGCTCAGCTTTTAGAAAACACTCAATGGATCTTGTGTTCCAGAATATTCCATGCTATTATTTCCCTTGTAATCAACAAATATTTTGACATGCTCACATTCCTTCTCCCTACAAGTGTTACAGACTCATTGGAAAATTGTTAAGATGAAATAAATAAAATAAAATAAACTTCACAATTGTTCAACATGCTACTTGTATGAAATGCATTCAGGATGTTTAGCTTTAGCGAATCAACACACACTTTTATTTTTGCCCTTTAACATTTGTTCAAACCATTTGTTCATTTATTTCCATGCCATTAACTGTCAGAGAAGAATATGTTGCCTAAAATACATATGTCAGTACAGGCTTGAAAAACAAAATTGTTCAAGGACAATTTGATGTATTGTCCAGAGAAGATTCTGTGACGCTCTAAAAGGTGATATATGAAATTCTTTCAATGTAAACATCTTCCTATCTTCTGATTGCACTCATTACATAAAATATTAACTATTTCCCTTGCTTTTTACTTAACTCATTCTATTTATCTTTGAATATCCTTGAGCAGGGATCTATATTATATTTCTAGTTTCTGTTTCCAAAAAATTTAATATTCAGAATATTTTAGAGTTATGCTAGGAGAACACACTCATTGAACTAGGGAGAGAAGGCTAGCCTGAGGATGAGATAGTCATCATTTTGTGACACTCATGAGTTGCTGTGATCTAGCATCAACAATAAATGTTTGTATTAAAACAACTTATTTAGAAAACATAAAATTACAATTATATTAACAATGATAATCTGTTTTAGAACAAGAAAAGAAAGAAAAGCACATAGAACCAGGTAATAATTTTAATATTCTATTTTTAAATTTTTATGTCATTTAACGCATGCCTGAATACTGAATTTTAAATGGCTGTCACAGATTGTTTATTTACCCTCTCCCCTCTTTCTTCCTCTTTCATACAGCAAAGACACCAAAAAAGGAATATCCAGGTGAGTGGGACTGGTGTACTTCATTTTATTTTCCCAGGAGGCAAGCCTGAGATGAACTTAAAAAGGCAATGCGAGGTAAAGACAGGAAAACCTCTCCATCTCATTCTCTGTCTTTTAAGCTCTTTCTTGAATCAATATCAACACAGTTTGAGAAAAGAGAGAGCAAATATTGTGTTGTCTCCTTGTTGCTAAACATGTGTCTATGAACTGGCAGTAACAGATCCTCTGAGATATCAGTAGTGCCTGTATCTGCTTCCACCCCAGACCAACTAAATAAAAATCTTCATCTTAGTAAGATCATTGGGCATCTATTTATACAGTGTCTGAGAAACTCTGTTGGTGGAAATACAACCAGACAAAAGCAACTTAGAGAAGAATGTTTATTTATTTCACAGTTCACAGGTATGATCCATCAAAGCAAAGGACCTTAATGTAGTAAGTTACATTATATCTACGATCAGTCTTGAGAAAGTAATGACTGCTCTTTTTAGCCTGGTTTTCCTTTTCATCAGTCCAGGACAATAGACCATGGCTGCCCACAGCTAGTGTGTGTTGTCCCACTTCCACTCATCTGACTTAGATTATGGCTCACAGCTATTCACAAAGGTTTGTATCCTCGGTGATTCTAGAGTCTATATGAAGCTGGTGATTAGAGACACTCTTTTATAGATAGATATATTTATAATTAAAGCTGATGATAAAGTAAGAATAAAACTCTTTTCTATAAATACACCTCACATAGTTTTGCTTTTGAAATATAGAATATTCAGCTCCAAAACTACTATCTCTATTCATGTTACAAAAGAACATTTTATGTTGCTCTGTGGTATTGCTCTCAATATATCAATATCCTAAGATTAGAAAAATGAAATTAGAACCAACAGACCAACAAATTAAACAACAGAAAAGAGAAGTACAGTTAATGTGGACACAAAATCATTTTCATAAAGTTTCTAAAATTTAACCAGATCAGGTAAGTTATTTCAAAGAAAAATTTCTAAATACTTTTTATTGGATCTTGCATTAAACACCACCTAAAATTTTTTATTGGTGAGTATTACCCAAATAATGTTCTTGAGGCTTTTGTGCTCTCTCTCTGTCTCTGTCTCTGTCTCTTTCTCTGTCTCTCTGTCTCTCAGTCTATCTCTGTATCTCTCTCTCCACTCTCATGTATGTGTGTGTATGTATAATATATATATATATGAACATGTCTGTGTGTGTATGTGTGTAGGATATGTGAATGTGTCTGTGTGTATAAGGTATGTGACTGTACATGTTTGCAGGTTGTAAGCTGTAAATTTTGGATAGTATAGGTGTTAAATCTTGTGCATATATCCAGTGGGTATGCATGTGTGCAGGCAGATGTAGCCTCAATTATTGTCTGCCAGCTGCTCCTATTACATTTAATTATAATTAAAATTAAACAACATTCATTTAATATTATGTCAGTGACCAAGTAAATACAGCTAACTTATAACCTATCTATAAGCTTTTGATTTATAACAGTTTACTAGATGAATTGAAGAATATGAAATAAATGATTGGTTATAAAGTTCAAAAAACTGAGTAATTTTTAGACACACAATTTAAGAGATAAAGTAATAGTATGTTTTATTATTTCACATTAATGGTCAAGCTACTGCAACTTAGAAAATGAATATTTTATTTACAATATACAGTGAAGTCTATTTATGTAGAAGTATATTCCCACAGTGAGTGAGACAACAGCTACTCTTATTTATATACACACGAGGAAAGCAAAAATAGTGTAAGTCATTGAAAACATACAGAAATATACACAAGTATTGATACAAGCAATTTAAGTGTTTAGCAGATCATTATTATTGTCAGTGTATGTTCATCTCCAGGTGTGAATACAGTACAGCAGTTTACTAACACTTGGCTATTTTCATTTTATTTTGCTTTGTTTTTAGACAAAAGTTGTTTCCAGGTAACTATTTCTATCCTGTAGCTCACTATATAGACCAGGCTAGCCTCAAATTCATAGAGATAATCCTGCCTCTGCTTCCCAAGGCCTGGGATTAAAGTTGTGTACCGCCATGCCTAGCTACATAGATAATTTTTTAAAGT
The DNA here is from genome assembly GCA_964023405.1 of Apodemus agrarius. Lineage (NCBI taxonomy): Eukaryota > Metazoa > Chordata > Mammalia > Rodentia > Muridae > Apodemus > Apodemus agrarius. Next base: position 495,216 of record OZ030027.1, on the reverse strand, counting down.
GATGTTACTGGATCATTTACTCAACTTAATTTATACTTTAGGAGCAATGTTATAGACTCTGGAAAATGCACATCTCTAAACATGTCAGCAATTAGGCCACTTGATAACTACTGAAGGCCCTGTAAATGAAACATGAGCACTGTTGAAAGATGCTTGGACTCTCCTGACAAATCTGTGGGCTTTGAAGCCCATCTTAGAGCATAGCAAAGAAAGTTGCAAAGCTACATTTTCTTCCCAGATATAATTTGCTTCAGTTTCCAATATTATATTTTCTGTCTTTCTAAGAAAGCCTCAAAGTTATTTTTAATGAAGGTAGACTACTAATTAATGAAGACTTGTTTCTTTCTTGTCATTGCAGCTCCAAGTGAAAAACACATAAAAGCAAGTATGTTGAACAAAGCTTGCTAAGAATAGCATGGTTTAGCAGCCTACTAACTTACATGTTCTTCTGTAAATCTTCTTAATGCTGATTTTTTTAGTCCCACTTGTCTGCATTTCTATATGATGAATTGTTACTGTGAAATAACATACAAAATAATTCATCTTCTGTTCTGTGTGTTTGTTCTTATGAAAATTTGTCTAGAGAGCTTAAATTTGTGCATTTTGAGTTATTTAGATTGTAATTTCTATATTTGTCTCTCATAGAATTAAATATAGTTTTATTGTCTTATGCGTTTTCTAATTAATTGCGTAAGGATCCCAATGAGTAGCTTTGTCTACTATGGAAGTTTCCTTTTTAGTGAAATGTAGACATCCTAAAACTTTATTAAAATTTTTGTAAAGTTCTGATTATTTTTAATGTTTGTATGCTCAGAATAATTTTTCTGAAAACTGACAAGTTATCATGATAGATGCATCAGTGGCAGCTCTCATGCTTAGAGAGAAATGCTGATTTTTTGCTTATTATTTTTTGATTGAATAAAATATAGTTATTTCAGTAGTTATTAATAAATACACTTATTAATAATCATTGAAGTCAATAACAATAATTTCCTTATAACTAATTTTCTTATGCTTTATATATAAGATTAATGGTAGAATATAAGAAGCACACAATATAGAAAATATTTATGTTTCTGTTTTGGGTTAAAGGTGCATCCATATTGACCCTAGTACTAATACATAAAGAAGCTCTATGGTTTATTTTGAAACAGTATTTTGTTGATGGCTATATCACAGAATAGTTGGAAAATCTTAGTTAGGTTGATATTATTTTTTTAATTTGGATTTCTTTTTTTTCTTTTTTTTTCCATTTTTATTTTCTATATTCTATGTTTACATTCCAAGGGCTTTCCCCTTTCCCAGTTCCCCCCACCATACGTCCCATAATTCCTCTCCCCCCCCCCAACTACAGTTACAGTTGTCACAAAGACATTAAAAAACTTTCTGTTTTTTACACATTTTATTAGATATTTTCTTTATTTACATTTTAAATGTTATCCCCTTTCCTCTTTTCCCCTCTGAAAACCCCCTATCCCTTCCTTCCTTCCCCTGCTCAGTAACTCACCCACTCCAAAACAATTTAGGTTAGGGCTAGAGAGCTAATTTATCAATTAAAACACTTGCTGCTCTTTGCTGCTCTTCCACAAGAGTTGAGTTTTTTAATTCGGTTTCTAACACTCATGATGGTTTACAGTTCCTTATAACTCCAGTTCCAGGGCTTCCGATGTCCTTCTTTGCTATCAATGGGTATACAAAACCATGAACATGCACAGAGACATACACACACATATACATACACATACAGAGTCATATATACATACTTACACAAACATACAAACACATAAAAAATTAAAAAAAATAAAAAGTAGTTATTCATTACCTATAATTCTGTCTATATTTTCATACAAAGCTGGATTAAAAGTTGAATGTAAGGCTAACTGGAACTTTGTATCATAAATTTTTTAAATATGCTAAGCAATGGATACACATAATCAAGAAAATGTACAAAATGAAACTGATAATTTTGTATCACTCATAGAAGCTTTAGAGTGAAAATTACTCTGAAATTTAACATTTCTCATGAGGAAATATGATACACAGATAAAAATACTTATCTACAAGAAAAAAGCCTGGAATTATATCCATCTGTGAAACATTGTCCAATCACATTTTGAAGAGATATGTATCTTTTGCAGTAAACCATTAAATTAGCTTATCAAATTATTTAAACCCAACTTAAAATTTAGAGAGGTAATACTCAACCCTTTATGTAATTGAGAGCACTGAGCTTGACATAAACATTATTCACTACAAATTTAATTTAAAATATTTCATAAGTTACATATTTATCTAAGAACTGGCCTTTTGATATTGAAATCACTAAATGTAACAGAATTTACACAGTTACTCTAGACCATCAACAACTAAAAGACTAATGCCTAAGGTGAAAGCTTCATACTATGGATAGTTTTGAAAATTCTTTAGCTTGTCCATATTATATTTTGCAATTTGTAGGTATTACCTGATTATCTGTAATATGGTTTCTATTATTTCAAATTACAGTGGTATATAAGACAGTTAGATATACAGACAAATTAACACTAATCAAGTTTGGATGTAAGTAAATGCATTGAATTTAAAAGAAGAGGTAGGATTGACAGGAAAGAGAAATTCATGAAAAAATATTGTTTATTAACACTGGGTTCATAGCTAGAAAGTAGATTGAACTACTAGGAAGGAACCATTTACCTCAGTTCTTGCAAAATAGTTAATATCACTGTAGAAGAAACATTTATTGGTTTGAAGTGAAGGTTCTCATGGGTACTACGGACTTGACAAAAATAGAACCCCTCCATTTTTCAATGATACAATTTTAGTTAAGGGTTCATAGTATCCATACAATATCATGAAGTGAACTTGATGGGGAAAGAGTCCTCAAGGAGGCATGAATGCTCAATCTAGATTCAGAATATTTCCAAGTTGATATAGATTTTTGCTCTATCCAAGCAAAGCCAAAAATGTGTCCAAATACCCAGTTTTTCACCCTTGTATTCACTTAAACATGCCATTTTTAACATTGGATAGAATGTTGCTGTGGTTGATAATATAACTAGTTATCTCTATATAGGAAGATGACAAGACAGTTGGAGTTTTGGAGTATAGATTATGTAACAAATGTAATACTATCCATAGTGGTTCTTTAGAAGGACATTATGTTCACACTACTTACTAAAAATATGATAGCATCATCTCTATTTTATTGTGAATGGTTATATAACATCAGTGCTCTGATAGTCTTTGGAAACACTGTTGTAGTTAATTATTTCTACATTGAGTAATTTAGGGTGTAGATCACATAGTTTACACAATCTACAAACAACCTCCAGTCAATTGAGTTATTAACAAAACATTTACCTTAGGCCAGACAAAACTGAACTTTTGTCTTTATTATCCATTTAAAATGCCAACAAACACTTTTTATCCTCTGATTTTAGTCCTGCACATATTTTCATATGTTCAGCCAACATTAGGTTGCTTAATCTAACTTCAGTATCCTGATATGTGTACTCTCCTCCTCTACTAAAATATACCTCAGAAGTATTTGGGAGCAGCCCAGATAAGGAACTGAAGAAAGTAAGGAAATTTTGAATTTAGGTATTTATTATTGAAAGAACAGTGGCAATTTATACCAAGAGAATGGAATATTATTTGAAAACCATTGAAGTATTTCTGGAAGAACAAGGAATATAGTCTTATTCTGGTTTGCTGAATTAGTATTTGTAGAGCCTCTTGCAGGAACCATGACTTCATAAGAAAAGTTAGCTAGGTTTCCCGTACTAGACATGGTATGTCTCTTGTTGAAAGAATAGTATGTCTAATCTGTACAGTTGTAGGGCCATGATGATCATTGACATGATTCATAGGCATCATAGCTGGGTAGAACAGTTCATTGCTTTTCTACTTTGGAAGCTTGAAAGGTGCCTTCTGGAACTATGGAATCTAGAGCAGAGGGAGAGCATTCAGGTAAATTTTAGTTCAAGGGCCTCTGGACCCTGTTTCTGAAGTACATACCATCTTCAGCAGTAGTAACTTAGCTTTCACTTTTGGGCTGTAGCCAATGACATGAGCAATAGGTTGTATATTTAGGGACCTACTTAGTTAGCTCTGGCCAACAACTCAAAATAGGAATTCTCATATCTGGTATGGAACTTTATGTTAAGGGATGTTTGGCTCTTAAAGGGAGTGCTATCATCCCAGATGAAAAAAGTCCATTAAAATATGTATGTAGAGACATATAAAGGCATTTTCTTGAAACACAGGTAGAGGTTACCCTCTAGGAAAACATCTAAGCTGTAAATTTAAAAAGATTCTGTATTTTGTATGCTAAAATTATGATCTTCATCAATAGATACTATAACAAGTAGTAGTAATATACAAATGCTAATAAAACTAAAAGCATAAATATGAGAATAAACATTACTTCAAATGATGAAATGTTTATAAAATGAGAAGAAAGGCATTACAAAAATTTATTACCACATCAATGCTCTCTCTTCCTCCTTTAAACTGTAGAAAGCTTCACCTATTTTTGCTTCAAAATGAAATATTTTGTTCTAGGCTCAGATTCCATATTTTTTCTTTAATGAAGCTTTCTTATTTTCTTTATTAGATATTCAGATAAGTGACCCACATGACAAAGGTTTTGCTTTTAAATTGCTACTATTTCTTAAAGAAGCAATGCATTTTTTAAAAAAAAATAATGTTGTGGCTAATATTTAATACTGCTCACACTCACCAAATATTCCTAACCATCTGCCTAATAAAAAACTGAACAAAGAAGGCCCTTATAAAGTCTACCCCAAAATTCATAAATCAGAATTGTGATTAAATACTAATACTTTAATGGCTATTTTTGTGTAATACGACACATTTTATTGGCACTGTGAATACATAAGAATACAATTTTGATATCATAGAGTTATACCATGGAAACGAGTTAACAAAGACTTCATTTATCAAAAAGCAAAGCATGAAATGAATGATTTTTCTCTCTCTCCCCTCACTTCCCCACCCCTCTCTGTGTGTCTCAGGTACTATATGCATTTTATGTTTTGATTAAATATATTTTAGTCTGACTATAATACTATATGCTATTGTTCTGAAGACTCTGATAGCCATTACTCATTCTTTAAATAACTGAATTTGCAGAAGCTGAACAAGCCAAGGAAGAGATTGCTGCTGCCTCAACAAAAAAGGGTAAACACAGCTGAAAAAAAAGGCTGATATGAGTATAACTTGATCCTGAAGCTTTCAAGTAGTGTCTGTGTAGTGCAGTGAGAGGAGCTGTGCTTGCTGATTTTGCTATTTCACTAACACAAAATCAAACTTTGCATAATTATTATCACATCTACATTAACAAAGTTTTGCTAGTTCACTATGGCAGTCAGTTTTAGCCCACTAGATCTATAAATTAATGTTTGTTACTATATCTAAATTGAAATACAGTTTAAAAAATTTTATAAGTATCCTGCTTAAATGCAGTATGATTTCATTTATCCATAGGGCTTTTGGATTCAACACACAGATTTGAAAGACTAAGTATTGAATAAATAAAAATTTGTCTAAGAAGACTCACATAATATGTTCATTTTGTATGAAAATATTATATGACTAAGAAATATATTCCATGAGAAGCTGACATAGGGAAGTTGTGTTTCGAGAAGCAAAATGGGAAGTTGCAAGAGAAAACAGTAACTCTAACAATGTCTTTAAAAGCAACTCATAAGAATATTTTTCTGTCTTATTACATTCTATTGTAATAAGATATACATTATATTACATTAATAATAATGTAATTCTATGTCTATTATACTTTCATGACCACAAAAATTCACATACTTATACACATATTTCACTAACATGACATTATATTTATAAAAAATTATGCTATATATGTATAAAAATAAAACATACATAAAATTGTAAAACTAATAATTATGCATGGCATTAATTTACATGATTCTAACATTATATGTATAAATATGTGTACCACATTCATTAATGTATTCCATATATTAGTATTAGTTGATTTATATCTATAAATTTATATATATTCATATATATGGTTGTATGATGTTATATAGCTATATCACATTATGTTTAATTGATGTAATTTCACCATAGCTGACAGAAACCTAAATTAAAGTAGCTTTATGTTGTATCATATCTTTTAAAATTATTTTTATTTATTTACATTTTAAATGTTGTCCCCCTTCCCAGATTTCCCTCCACAATACCCCCAACATATCCCAGTTCTTTTTTGCCTCTATGAGGCTGCTTTTCTACCCACATACTCTCTCCTTATGATTCTAGCATCCCCCTATGCTGGGCCATCAAGCCTTCACAAGACCAAGGGCCTCTCCTTTCATTGATGCCAGATAAGGCCATTCTCTGCTACATGTGTAGCTGGAGCCATGGATCTGTTCATGTATACTCTTTGGTTGATTTTGTCTCTGGGAGCTCTGAGAGGTCTGGTTAGTTGATATCATTCTTCCTATGGGATTGCAATCCCCTTCAGCTCTATCAGCCCTTCCCCTAGCTCTTCCATTAGGGTCCTCAGGTACCATCTGAAGGTTGGCTGTGAGTGTATGCATCTATATTAGGTGGTTGCATGGCTCATTAGCATTGTGTTGTTGGAAATAATAAGAGATGTCATAGTATTGTGAATAGGCTGCAGATATTAATAGACAAAGTTGTTAATCTGGGCATTGGTATTTGGGCCTCACACTCTGTCAATAAGATCAAGTTATTGATAAATTTAAAAGCAGGAAGGAAGATGAAGGCATGCTGCATTTATATCTGTAGCTAAAAGGGATACCAACACTGTGTCCAGAAAACAGTAGATGCTTTCTTGTGTAATTTTATTACAGATAATCCTCTTTGGGTAATTAGTGAGGGGGACAAGAGTAGAATTATGTCTACAGAAAGAAGCAAATGTTGAACTATTGACATTGGATACATGCATGGATTGAGGCTTTCTTTTCAAAGATTAATTTTTTTAATTTACTTTACATCATGATCATAGTCCTCCCCTTTCTTCTAGTCTTACCCTTATAGATGCCTCTCCCTATGCTCCTGTTCCCTTCTTTTCAGAGAAAAAAAACCCCTTGGGTACCACCCTACCCTAGGACATCTGTACTAGCATGACTAGACACATCCTCTCCCACTGGGGTCCAACCAGGCAGTCCAGATAGTGGAAGGGGATCCAGTGGCAGGAACAGAGACCAAAATAGTCTCTGTTTTACTTGTTAAGGAACCCATATGAATAACAAGCTGGAAATTTGCCACAGATGTATAAGTGATCTATGTCCAGCCCCTGCATGCTGCCTGACTGGTGGCACAGTCTCTGAGCCCCTATGGTCCCCGGTTATTTGACTTTGTAGGTATTCTTGTGGCGTTCTTGATCCCCCTGGCTAACTCAATTCCGTCCCCTACTCTTCCACAAGACTTCCCAAGATCAGCCTAATATTTGACTGTGGGTCTCTGAATGTGACTCTATCTGGGGCTGGATAAAGCCTCTCAAAAAAGAGTAATAATAGGTTCTTGTCTGTAAGCATAGCAGAATATCTTAAACAGCGTCAGGGGTTGGTGCTCTCATATGGGTTTGGGTTTCAAATTGAGGAAGTCATTGGTTGGCTGTTCCCTCTGTCTCTGCTTCATCTTTATCCCTATTCATCTTGTCTCTGTGTCTCCCTCTGGTGGGAATCTCAGCTAGGGTCATCCCCAGAGACTCCCTGTATTGTTAGCTAAGACCTCCAGCCAGTCCCAGAGATGTCCCCAACTGATTTCCATTCTCCCTCCCAGTCTTCTCTTGTCCCCCTTCTCACACATGATTACCACCCCAGTTTGCTTCCTCACTCCCTCTTCTACCCACTCCCCTCTCTGTGTCCACCTGCAACAACTATTTTGTTTCCCAATCTGAGTGATATTTATGCTTCCTCCCTTGGGACCTCCTCATTACCAAATTTCTTTGGGTCTGAGGATTATAGCTTAGTTATCCTGTACTTAATGCTAATGTCCTCTTATAAGCTAGTATACACCATTCTTGTCTTTCTGTCTTTGGGTTACCTCATTCATGATGATATTCTCAAGATCCATCCATAGAACAATAGAAAACTAAATCAAGGGTATAGAAATTGGAAAGAAAGAACTAAAAGTGTCATTATTCAGAGATGATACGATAGTATACATAAGGGAATCAAAAATTTTATCAGAGAACTATCACTGATTAATACCTTCAACAAAGAAGGTGGATACAAAATTAACTAAAAAAAATCAGTTGCTGTCCTTTATTCAAATGATAAATGAGCTAAGACATTAGAGAAACAACACCCTTTACAATAGTCATAAATAATACAAAATATCTTGTTGTAAGTCTAATTAAGCAAGTGAAATCTGCATGACAAGAACATCAAATCTCTGAAAAAAGAAATCAAGGAGGATATAAGAAGATGAAAAGATCTCCTATGCTCATGGATCACTAAGATTAGCATAGTGAAAATGGCCATCTTACCAAAAGCAATTTACAGATTGAGTGCAATTTGCATCAGAATTCCAACACAATTCTTTAGAGACCTTAAAAGAGCAATAATCAACATCATATGGAAAACAAAACAAAACCAAAAACAGGAGCACTAAAACAATCCTGAACAATAAAAGAATTTTAGGAGATATCAACATACCTGACTTCAAGCTGTATTACAAAGCAATAGTGATAAAAACTGTATGGCATTATTATAGAAATAGACACATTTATCAATGGAATTGAATCAAAGGCCCAGAAATAAGTTCACATACCCATGGACACTTGATTTTTGATAAAGAAGAGAAAGCATTAAAATGGAAAAGAAGAAAGCATCTTCAACAAATGCTGTGGTCTAACATGTTGTTTGCCTGTATAGGAATGCAAATAAATCTGTATTTGTCACCTTGTACAAACCTCAAGTCCAAGTGGATCAAATACCTCAACATAAAACCTGATAGTCTTAATCTAATAGAAGATAAAATGGGGAGTTGACATGAAGGCATTGGTACAGGAGTCAGCTTCCTGAACAGAATACCAATAGCTCAGGCTCTACGATCACAAGTTGATAAGCAGGACCTCATGAAACAGCAAAGATTCTGTAAGGCAAAGGACACTGTCAATAGGACAGAACAGTAGTCTACAGATTGGGAAAAGATCTATCCAAACTACATAAAGAACTCAAGAGATTAGATACCAAGAACCCAAATAACCCAATTTAAAATGGGTTACAGAGCTAAAAAGAAGAGTTCCAAATGGCCAAGAAACACTTAAAGAAATGTTCAATGTCCTTAGTCATTAAGGAAATACCAATGGGAAGGACCCTGAGATTCCATCTTATACCTGTAAGAATGGCTAAGGTCAAAAACTCATGGGTAGTGGATTCACAGATATACGCTGTGAGACTTTGATGTATGTTTATTTTTCAAAGCCTTGTTACAATGATAAAACTTATGAATACACGGCTGACAGCTATATTTGTCACTGCTGAATACACAGTTGCTCTGTGTGAAACAGACATAAATGGATACAATAGCATCCCCTGCCAGTTTTGTTGGTGGGGGGCATGTATGTAAAGGTTCTCAGAAGATCTATATGGACACATTGCTGGATTGCCTTTCCTTTTCACCTACATTGGAGCCTTAGTCTTTATCTTTATCTCAGCATGGATTCACAAACAGGAGCCTAATATAACTGTCTTCTGAGAGGTTCCATCCAGCAGCTGAACACAACTGGTTACAAAGACCCATAACCAAATATTACACTGAGCTCTGGAAAGTCTTATGGAATAGATAAGGGTTAGGGCCTCCACAAGAAAACTAACATATTCAACTGATTTTTCTCATCTGTTAACTTGTGTACACATTCCCTTTCCTCTTACATATAGAAAAAAATCTTTATGTTTAGGGGGAAAATAAATTATAATCTACCTCACATGTAGTCAACTAACCTATACCCCTTGGAGACTTCCAGAGACTGAATAACCAAAAAGCATAAGTGGGCTAGACATGGGTCCCCTGTATATATGTAGTTGATGTGCATCATAGTCTTCACATGGGTTCCCCAACAACTGGAAAAGAGGCTTACCCCAATTCTGTTGTCTCTCTCTGGATCCTGCTCCCCTAACTGGGCTGACTTGTCTGCTCTCAGTGTGAGAGAATGTGTCTAGTCCTGCAAAGACTTGAGGTGCCAGGGTTGGTTGGTACTAAGAAGGGACTACCCCCTTCCCAGAGTAGAAGGATAAGGGGCAAGGAGAGGGGCTATGAGAAGAGGGACAGGGAGGATAGAGCAGTGCTATGATTGGAATAAAATGAATATTAAATTAGTGGGGAAAAACTCAAGTGCATGCTGATGAGTATGTGGCACAAGAGGAGCACTCCTCTATTGCTGGTGGAAGTGCAAATTGTACAACTACTTTGGAAATCAATTTGACAGTTTCTCAGAAAACCAGGAAAAGTCCTTCCTTAAGACAGAGCTATACCACTCCTGGGTATACATTGAAAAGATATCCCACTATTCCTCAGTGACACTTTACTATGTTCATAGTGGCTTTATTCATAGTAGCCAGAAACTGGAAACCACCTTGATGTCTATCAACTGAAGAGTAGATAAAGAAAATGTGATACATCTACACAATGAATAACAACTCAGCTATTCAAAACAAATCCATCCCATCTGCTAACACCAAACCAAGACACTATTGCTGGTGCCAAGAAGTGCTTACTGACAGGAGCCTGGTATAGCAGTCCCCTGAGAGGCTCTGCCAGAGCCAGACCAATACAGATGCAGAGGATTACACAGCCAAACATTGGACTGAGCACAGGGACAACAATGGGGACATTAGGACAACCTCATAAGAAGAACAACAATATCAACCTACCAGACTCTCCAAAGCTTCCAGAGACATCACCAACCCAGACTACACAGGGAGTACCATGGCTCCAGGTGGATATGTAGCAAAGGATTGCCTTATCTGACTTTACTGGGAGGGGAGTCCCTTGGTCCTGTGGTAGCTTGATGTCCCAAGATAGGGGAAATCTAGGCTGCTGAGGCAGAAGTGGGTGGGTGAGTGGGTGGGTAGGTAGGTGAGCACCCTCATAGAAATAGGGAGGGAGGAGGGGATGGGGTCTTGTGGAGTGGAAACTGGAAATGGGGATAACATTTGAAAGGTAAATAAGTAAAGTAACCAATAAAAACAAAGACATGATTAATTTTGCAAGAGTCTTTTTACCTTGAGCAGGACATAAATACAAACATTCATAGTTTGCAGTTCAACTATGTCAAAGTAAACAGTGATATAAAATCAAAATGGTATAATCATTTATGGACCTCATAAGAATTCTCAACTAAGGATGTCATGAGTTTTTAACTTAGCAAATATTATTGTTGGAATGAGCCTGCTTAGTAAATTTTAGAGTCAATTGACAGGGAAGTAATCAATGTATAAACAAGAATTTATAAACCAACTACTTTGCCAATTAATCTTATATCTTTGTTATTGTTTAAATATGGTTCAGCATATTGGTTTGATAGATAATGAAAAGAATGTGCAGAGTAAAAATTGCTTCCAAAGCTCTCAGAAACAAACTCAGGTACAGACTTTCATAATTGCCAAATTTACAAAGCAACATTAAATCTGATTTTCCTCAACTGTTAATAATGTGCACATTCCCTTTCCTGTCATAGGTTGCACATTTATTGTTCTCTCATGCATATGCTACCCATATACTTGCCACCTTCTAATCTCTCACAGTTAAAAAAAAAAGAAATTGAATAGTGGTTGTTTTTGTCTTTGAGTTGACTTTGAACAAGGGAACATGATACGGTGAAAACTATTGATTTTATGATTGTTGTAATGTTTTCACAGTTACAAATGATTCAATTACAATGTACTAAATAAGTTATAATGTACTAATTTATATTTGTATAAATTGTTTTACCTTAATATTTTACTTGGAGAGGAATAATATTAAAACCTCATTTGACACCAACTGTTTTGAATTTTAAAAATTTCTACTTATTTTCACAGTCACTCAACATAAACTTATGGGTATCATCCTCTATAAAATAAAATATGGGAGATAATGCTACTCTTGAATCCAAAATACTCAAAAAAAATTTACTCTATTTTCACTATCAGTAAAAATGTTCCAGCATTGCTGTAACTCAAGACTGAAGTCCAAAAAGGAGATAAATTCAGATAAGGTGACATGGCAGTTTATAATTTATTCTTTCCTTGAAATTATCAAAAGATTTTCTTTGAAGTGACTTCAGAAGCAAGTGTTCTATAACAGATGTATTTGCAATGTGAGCCTGATGCGAACCATCTGAGAGAGTACCTTGGGTCTAAGCAATAGAGCAAGGCATGGCAGTGGAGCTTTGCAGGACATATATGAGGATCCATAACTCAGGAGGTGACCTTAGTCTCTAGATGAGGCATGACACTGTTGCTGTGGTAAATGGGGATTCTATTTCTTTCTCTGGAGCAATGAAACCTGTTGTGCTGTGAACAATTAAAGTCAGCATGAAATTTCACTTTGTCTCTGTTCCTTGTCTGGTGAGAAGTTTCTAAGGCAAAATATTCTTTAATTTTCATCAGATTCTGAACTTATAAAATTTTTACATACATTTACTGTGTAGACCTTAACAGTTGGCATCCCAGAGATTCCCTTATTAACTTAGGCTTCATATTCTATCTTAACTTGTGGTGTATCTCCATTCCTGATTTTACTATGCATTCAGGCTTCTCTTCTCATCTGTTCAATTAACAACTAAGATTCATCCCTCTTCAACTTAAACTGGCTACTTTCTCCTCCCCATTTGCTTTTCATTGCTTTTTACCCTACTAGAGAACAATTTTCAGTTTTCTCTTTATTATACATGCTTATTCAATCAATGTATTTCCATTTTTACTTCATAAATATTTCCCATGTATGTGTTTGTATTCATATCCCTGACTGTCAGCACAGTCAAACCTTTATTGTCCTCTTCCTGAATTACTGTTCTGACCCGTGACTGGCCTCGGGTGTGTATATTAATATTAAAACTCAGCAAAGGCAATTGGAAAACATCAGAGCCACAACACTGAATAAATCACTTTATTTGAAATTCTTTCCTCTAGCTACTCATAAGATCCAACCTCATTAAAATGGCTAATAAAATCCCAATGATTTGTCTTGTTTTTATTATTTTCTAAATTGACCTTCATAATACAGTTTTATATATGCAGTAACACTATATTGCACATACTTCTAAATAGATATGTGAAATGTATATTTATACTTGGATGCAGATGGATGCACTTACTACTAAATATTTTATGTACATCTGAGAATTGATACAAAAAAAACACATTTCTACCTTTCTACCATATACGCACAAGGATCTAATCAATACTACTTTCTGTTCTACAGATATTGATAGACTCTCTTGTTTCAGTCCTTTTCAAATAGTACCTTTAACCTACAAGTGATCTAGGACTTGTGACATTGCATACATCAAAATAGTATTATAATATTCCAAGGCTATGGGACTGTATCTTGGATATGTATGCAAGAGTGACATCAGATACTTTTGAAATTGTGTACAGCTCACCTCCTTACCAGTATTCTGGCATCTTCTATATTTAGATAATACTCATTGCCTGGGATTTTAGGGACATACATTAAACTATGAGGGTGATGGGGTCAAAAAGGAAGATGGGGAACATTTAAGGTCTTAGGTATCTTTAAATAATAATAATAAAGTCCAATGAGTAATGAAAATTCAGCACACCTTTTCCTCCTAGTTCAGTTCAAGCCTAACTAAATCCATTATTAGCATCTAAGAGTAAAAGTAATTGTCCATTTGGAAGGGAAACCAGGAATGGGGATAACATTTGAAATGTAAATAAAGAAAATATCCAATTTAAAAAAAAAGATTGCACAGGAGGTAGAGGTGCCTGCTGCAAAGCCTTAAACCTGGGATTTGATCCCTGGAACTCACATGGAGGAAGGAACAAAACCACTCATGCAAAGTTTTCTTCTTCTACAAACTCCAAGAACTGGGTGTATGCTCCCTGTAAAAGTGTATAGTCAGCTTTTGTTTCTTTTACATTGATTGTGTTTCTATATGTTTTATAATACAATGATTGAATTTTCTGAAGTTGTATAATGCATATGTACTTTTCCCCCTTTCTTACAATAAATATCTTCAAACGTAGAGGAAAGTAAATGTATTCTTTCAACACCAAAGACAGTTCGAGGTACTCTGTTATATGAAGAAAAATTCATTAGGGCTTTCTTTTGATACCTAATAGGGAGAAAAGTCTTCTTACTTAAATTAATCATTTATTTCTACAGTTTATTCACCATAAAAAGGGCCTGATGAATTTTCTATTAAAATTTGCAATCAAAAGATAAACATGATGTTCAAAATGTCCTTTTTTTCCATACAGACTTTCATCATTTCCAGTAAGCTTGTTGTAATGTATTGGACACGATTTTCTAGAGAGTCAGAACCAGTAGAATGTGCATAATATAAAAGATGATTCACTAGACTGGCAGCTACAATAGGAACTGTATAGTCCAGTAATAGGCATCTGTATAGTGGTAGAGAACCCTTTATATGGTTAGTCGTTTAAGCTCGTAGCTATAGCAGACTCAACCTCAACCTGAAGACTTGAAAGGCTTCTGTATGGTATGACTATTTTGAGCTATAAGTTTTAGCTATTCATTTCATATTTTCTCTACTCTTTTTTTCTTTTCTATGTTCTTTGTTTACATTCTATTCTTAATGTGTACCTCAAAAAATCTTTCTTCCTTACCTTCAGAAGTGTCAGTCCTAGGATAGTAGTCCTGTAGGAGTGTTGCATGCAGGAAATACAAACACATGCCAGATTTAAATATATTTTAAAATAAGGACAAAATACTTCAATTGTGGAAGGGCTCCAATACAATCAACCTTTACCATTTCACTGGCTGCTCACCCTGGAACACAGTACCATATTAGGGGCTTAGTTATAGTCTTTGTCATTGGCAGATTTGGCACTCAGCAGTATCTATCAGTTCAGCTTTGCTGAGTGGAAGTCTATGTTGCCTGCCACCTTGTCATTTTGCTTATATGCCCATAGGGCAATTAGGGATTGCCAAGAAGTCTTTCTGTGCTGAGGTTACATTTTGGTGAGAATTTACACAGAACACAAATATTTTCACATTCTTTTATGTCCTCAACCACACAGCTGTACAATTAACTACAACTCTTAAATCAATATGTAATCATATACTTGATATTTTTTTCCTTCCAAAAAAAAATGTATGGGCCAGTGTCATATTCTGTCCAGTGTCTTGATTTCACTTCATTGATGCCTTTCTAGATTTTCCTAGAAAGAGGCTACAATCCCATCATTCTCTACTTCTTTCTGGTTGGTGCTTGCAGAGCATGTAGTGTCATCTGTTAATTAGGTACTAATCTCTCCTTCCTCCATAAACTAATCATAAGGCTTATCTCCTGAAGCCATAGATGCATCACTAGGGACAGAAGGCATCATAGCAGGAGTAAGAATAACAGACATTTGAATAGTCTTCATGCAACTCACTGCATATTCTCTTGAGGGCATATCATGTATATTACTTACATTTGATGATGTGTTTATCCATGGTTGCAGCTTAGTGGATCAGGTAATACAGAGCTCACAAGGGGCATCTTTAATTGCATGTTGACTTGGTGGCTTGTTTGCTTATTTTCATTTGGTTTCCTTCAAGATCAAGAAGCAGATCAAGAACTGTCTATTTAAGAGAGGTTAGTTTTCTGTAGATGATGGCCAAACCTGATTCACAAATTCCACTGGCCTCAACTTGTATTCCCCTATAGAAGTTGATTAGACCCACTGAATAGCATTGCTAACTCGTTAGCACCTCAAATTCTACCAGGTCTGTTGTATGATGTGGGCTGGTTATGCTACAGAGCCTTTTCTTTTTCTGAGCTTATATGACAAAACAGAAATATCTAGAGTCTCTTGGTTTATTGAGGAGAGTAACACCCAAAATTGAGACATGTGCTGCCTTCAAAAGGCAAATAATTCTTTTCAATGCTTTAGTTTCTTTATGGTAGTTGATCCCATATGCAACAATTTATTCTTTACCATAAAAAGAAAAAGAACATTTAAATGCTGAACATCACTGAAACTCTAGAAATTTTAGTTGTAGATGGTCTTTGGATTTTTTTTTCATTTTTTTATTTTATTTTCTATATTCTATGTTTACATTCCAAAGGCTTTCCCCTTTCCCAGATCCCACCCACCATTGGCTTTGCTTTTTTTTTTTTCAATGTAAGACAATTTTATATTCAGGATTCAAACTCATCCCACTAGGTCCCAACTTCAATTTTTGTTATGCTGGGGAAAGAAGTTTCTTTTTTTAATTAATTAATTTATTTATTTATAATTTTATATATTCTTTGTTTACATTCCAAATGATTTCCCCTTTCCTGGTTCCCCCCTCCCCATAAGTCCCATAAACCCTCTTCCCTCTGCCCATTCCCCAGTCAACCCCCTTCCACTTCTCTGTCCTGGTAATCCCCTAAATTGCTGCCTTTCCAGGACCAGGGCCCTCTCCTTCCTTCTTCTTGGGAATCATTTGATATGTGAATTGTGTCACATATACAATATAATCATCTGTCATTCTCCATCCATTTTATGTACAAGATAAACAGAAATAAATGGATACATGGTAAAAACTCTGATTCAGGTCCTTAATGATGATGCTAATTTATGTAAACTTTCTAGGGATGAAAGGTAGGTTATGGTTCACTATTTTCTTTTTTTTTTTTTGATTTTTTTTATTGTATATATTCTATATTTACAATCCATTTCCCTTTTTCTGGTTCCCCACCCCCAAAGGTCCCACATGTCCTTTTCCCTCCCCCTGCTCCCGCATCCACCTGCTCCCACTTTACTGTTCTTGTACTCTCCCACAATGATGTTTTGGTCCATTCTAGCACCAGTGTCCACTCCTTTCTTCTTGTGAGACATCACTTGATATGTGATTTGTGTCTTTGGTGTTCTAAGCTTCTAGGCTAATATCCACTTATCAGTGACTGTATACCATGGGTATTCTTTTGAGACTGGGTCACCTCACTTAGTATGACATTCTCCAGCTCCATCCATTTCTCTAAGAATTTCATGAATTCATTGTTTCTAATGGCTGTATAGTACTCCATTGTGTATATATACCACATTTTTTGTATCCATTCTTCTGTTGAGGGACATTTGGGTTCTTTCCAGCTTCTGGCTATTATATATAAGGCTGCTATGAACATAGTGGAGCATGTATCCTTATTGCATGTTGGTGAATCTTCTGGGTATATTCCCAGGAGTGGTATGGCTGGGTCCTCCGGAAGTATCACGCCCAGTTTTCTGAGGAACCGCCATACTGATTTCCAGAGTGGTTGTACCAGCTTGCATTCCCACCAGCAGTGGAGGAGTGTTCCTCTTTCTCCACATCCTCGCCAACACCTGATGTCTTCTGAGTTTTTAATCTTAGCCATTCTGACTGGTGTGAGGTGAAATCTCAGGGTTGTTTTAATTTGCATTTCCCTAATGACAAGTGATGTTGAACATTTTTTAAGGTGTTTCTCAGCCATCCGAATTTCTTCAGGTGAAAAGACTCTGTTTAGCTCTGTACCCCATTTTTGGATAGGGTTATTTGGTTTTCTGGGGTCTAACCTCTTGAGTTCTTTGTATACATTGGAGATTAGCCCTCTGTCGGATGTGGGGTTGGTGAAGATTTTTTCCCAATTTGTTGGTTGCCGATTTATCCTTTTGACAGTGTCTTTTGCCTTACAGAAACTTTGTAGTTTTATGAGGTCCCATTTGTCTATTCTTGCTCTTAGAGCATAAGCAATTGGTGTTCTGTTCAGGAATTTTTCCCCAGAGCCAATGTCCTCAAGGGTCTTCCCCAGTTTCTTTTCTATTAGTTTTAGTGTGTCTGGTTTTATGTGGAGGTCTTTGATCCACTTGGAGTTGAGCTTAGTGCAAGGAGATAAGAGTGGATCAATTCTCATTCTTCTGCATGTTGACCTCCAGTTGAGCCAGCACCATCTGTTGAAAAGGCTATCTTTTTTCCACTGGATGTTTTCAGCTCCTTTGTCGAAGATCAATTGGCCATAGATGTGTGGGTTCAATTCTGGGTCTTCGATCCTATTCCATTGATCCGCTTCCCTGTCACTGAACCGATACCATGCAGTTTTTAATACCACTGCTCTGTAATATTGCTTGAGGTCCGGGATATTGATTCCCCCAGAAGTTCTTTTGCTGTTGATGATAGTTTTAGCTATTCTGGGTTTTTTGTTATTCCAGATGAATTTGAGAATTGCTCTTTCTAGCTCTATGAAGAACTGAGTTGGGATTTTGATGGGAATTGCATTGAATCTGTATATTGCTTTGGGCAAGATTGCCATTTTGACTATATTAGTCCTGCCAACCCACGAGCATGGAAGATTTTCCCATTTTCTGATGTCTTCTTCAATTTCCCTCTTCAGAGACCTGAAGTTTTTGTCGTATAAATCTTTCACATGTTTGGTTAGCGTCACTCCAAGATACTTTATATCATTTGTGGCTATTGTGAAGGGTGTCATTTCCCTAATTTCTTTCTCGGCCTGCTTATCCTTCGCGTATAGGAAGGCTACTGATTTACTTGAGTTGATTTTATAGCCAGCCACTTTGCTGAAGTTGTTTATCAGTTGCAGGAGTTCTCTGGTGGAGGTTTTTGGGTCACTTAAGTAAACTATCATATCATCTGCAAATAGTGATAGTTTGACTTCTTCCTTTCCGATTTGTATCCCTTTGACTTCCCTCTGTTGTCGAATTGCTCTAGCTAGTACCTCAAGTACTATATTGAAGAGATATGGCGAGAGGGGACAGCCTTGTCTAGTCCCTGATTTTTAGAGGGATTGCTTCGAGTTTTTCTCCGTTTACCTTAATGTTGGCTACTGGTCTGCTGTATATTGCTTTTACTATGTTTAGATATGGGCCTTGAATTCCTGTTCTTTCTAGGACCTTTAGCATGAAAGGATGCTGAATTTTGTCAAATGCTTTTTCAGCATCTAATGAGATGACCATGTGGTTTTTTTCTTTGAGTTTGTTTATGTAGTGGATTACGTTGATGGATTTCCGTATATTGAACCATCCCTGCATCCCTGGGATGAAGCCAACTTGATCATGGTGAATGATCGTTTTGATGTGTTCTTGGATGCGGTTGGCAAGTATTTTGTTTAGTATTTTTGCATCGATATTCATAAGAGAAATTGGCCTGTAGTTCTCTTTCTTAGTTGGATCTTTGTGAGGTTTTGGTATCAGGGTAATTGTGGCTTCATAGAATGAGTTGGGTAGTGTTCCTTCAGTTTCTATTTTGTGGAATAATTTGAAGAGTATCGGTATCAGGACTTCTTTGAAGGTCTGATAGAATTCTGCACTAAAACCGTCTGGTCCTGTGCTCTTTTTGGTTGGAAGACTGTCTATGACCCCTTCTATTTCTTTGGGGGTTATGGGTCTGTTTAGACGATCTATTTGATCCTGGTTTAATTTTGGTATTTGGTAGCTGTCGAGGAAATTGTCCATTTCCTCCAGATTCTCCAGTTGTGTTGAGTATAGGTTTTTGTAGTAGGATCTGATGATTTTTTGAATTTCCTCAGTTTCTGTTGTTATATCTCCCTTTTCATTTCTAATTTTGTTAATTTGAATACTGTCTCTGTGCCCTTTAGTAAGTCTGGCTAGGGGTTTATCTATCTTGTTGATCTTCTCAAAGAACCAGCTCCTGGTTTTGTTGATTCTTTGTATGGTTCTTTTTGTTTCAACTTGATTGATTTCAGCCCTGAGTTTGATGATTTCCTGTCTTCTACTCCTCCTGGGTGAAATTGCTTCTTTTTGTTCCAGAGCTTTCAAGTGCGCCATTAAGTTGCTGGTATATGCTCTCTCCTGTTTCTTTTTGGAGACACTCAGGGCTATGAGTTTTCCTCTAAGCACTGCTTTCATTGTGTCCCATAGATTTGGGTATGTTGTGCCTTCATTTTCATTAAGTTCTAAGAATTCTTTGATTTCTTTCTTTATTTCTTCCTGGACTAAGGTATCATTGAGTAGAATATTGTTCAGCCTCCAAGCGTATGGGGATTTTCTGTTGTTTTTGTTGCTATTGAAGAACACTCTTACTCCATGGTGATCTGATAAGAGGCATGGGATTAGTTCGATCTTTTTATATTTGTTGAGATCTGTCTTGTGTCCAATTATATGGTCGATTTTGGAGAAGGTACCATGAGGGGCTGAGAAAAAGGTATAGTCTTTTGCTTTAGGGTGAAATGTTCTATATATATCTGTTAAATCCAATTGCTCCAAAGTTTCGATGAGTTTCTCCGTGTCTCTGTTTAGTTTCTGTTTTCCTGGTCAGTCCACTGTAGATAGAGGAGTATTGAGGTCCCCCACAATCATTGTGTTAGGTGCAATGTGTGCTTTGAGCTTTAGTAAGGTTTCTTTTACAAATGCGGGTGCCCTTACATTTGGAGCATAGATATTTAGAATTGTGAGTTCCTCTTGGTGGATTCTTCCTTTGACTAGCAGGAAGTGACCTTCTGTGTCTCTTTTGATGACTTTGGGTTGAAAGTCAATTTTATCTGATATTAAAATGGCTATTCCAGCTTGCTTCCTGTGACCATTTGCTTGCAAAATTGTCTTCCATCCTTTTACTCTAAGGTAGTGTTTGTCTTTGACTCTGAGGTGTGTTTCCTGTAAGCAGCAAAATGTAGGGTCCTGTTTCCGTATCCAGTCTGTTAGTCTATGTCTTTTTATTGGGGAGTTGAGTCCATTGATGTTAAGAGATATTAAGGAATAGAGATTATTACTTCCTGACATTTTTGGAGTTATTTTTGTTTTTGAGTAGTTATCTTCCTTTGAGTTTGATGGAAGAAGTTTACTGTCTTGCTTCTTCTTGGGTGCAGTTTCCCTCCTTGTATTGGAGTTTTCCTCCTATTATCCTTTGTAGAGCTGGGTTAGTGGAAAGATATTGTGTAAATTTGGTCCTGTCATGGAATATTTTGATTTCTCCATCTATGTTGATTGAGAGTTTTGCTGGGTATAGTAGTCTTGGCTGACATTTGTTTTCTCTTAGGGTCTGCATGAGGTCTGCCCAGGATCTTCTATCTTTCATAGTTTCTGGAGAGAAGTCTGGTGTGATTCTGATAGGTCTTCATTTATATGTTACTTGGCCCTTTTCTCTTACTGCCTTTAATATTCTTTCTTTGTTTAGTACATTTGGGGTTTTGATTATTATGTGACGGGAGGTGTTTCTGTTCTGGTCCAGTCTGTTTGGAGTTCTGTAGGCTTCTTGTACATTCATGGGCATCTCTCTCTTTAAGTTAGGAAAGTTTTCTTCCATAATTTTGTTAAAGATATTTGCTGGCCCTTTAAGTTGTATATCTTCACTCTCATCTATCCCTATAATCCTTAGGTTTGGTCTTCTCATTGTGTCCTGGATTTCCTGGATGTTTTGGGTTACAAGCCTTTTGGATTTTGCATTTTCTTTGACTGTGGAGTCAATGGTTACTATGTTATCTTCAGCATCGGAGATTCTTATTTCTATCTCTTGTATTCTGTTGTTTATGTTTGCATCTACGACCCCTGTTTTCTTCCCAAGGTTTTCTATCTCCAAGGTTGCCTCCTTTTGTGATTTCTTAGTTGTTTCTACCTCTGTGTTCAGATCTTGGATGGTTTTGCTCAGTTCCATCATTTGTTTGTTTGTGTTTTCATGTAATTCTTTAATATATTTTTGTGCTCCCTCTTTCATGACTTCTGCCTGTTGTTTCAAGTTCTCCTGCATTTCTTTAACTGATTTTCTCACTTCCTCTTTATTGGTTTCTGTCTGATGGCCCATATTCTCCTGGAGTTCTTTAAGTGTTTTTTGTGTTTGGATTGTAAGAGCTTCTACTCTATTGATGTTCCCCTGCATTTCTTTAAGAGATTTGTTTATATCTTTTTTGTGTTCCTCTAGGAGCATCATGACCTGTGCTTTTATATCTAACTCTTGTTTTTCTGGTGTGCTGGGGTATCCTGGACTTGCTGTGGTTGGCGAATTGGGTTCAGATGGTGCCATATTGCCTTGATTTCTGTTAATAACGTTCCTACGTTTGCCTTTTGCCATCTCTTTATCTCTGGCGCTAGTTGGTCTTATTGTAGATGGCGCCCTGCTGAAAGCACAGCACGCCTGTCCCCAGGAGACAGATCCCTTCTGGCAGCTTGTCTGTGCTGGACTATGCTCGCTCTGAGTCCAGGTCCCTGACTCCAGCTGCTAGAGTGCCGAGCTGTGCCCCGAGGCGGCCCGGTGGCCCCTCACTGCTAGTCTGCTCGGAGAGCTGGTCCCGGCCGGTAGTCTGCACCTGCAGCTGATCTTTCTGTGCCCGGATCTGCTGCAGAGCTAAGCTAAGCTATAACCCTGGCCACGCACCTGATTCCAGCCGCTCACTGCGTCCAGTGTGCCCGCTGTTTGCGCGCGGGGGTCTGGGGCAAGATGGCTGCCCCTGCTGAAAGCACCGCGTATCCTTGGCTGAGCTGTTCGTGCCCTGCTCTGCTGCTCCCTTCTGGCTGCATTGACTGTGCTGGACTATGCTCGCTCTGAGTCCAGGCCCCTGACTCCAGCTGCTA
This sequence comes from Apodemus agrarius, assembly GCA_964023405.1. Taxonomy (NCBI): domain Eukaryota; kingdom Metazoa; phylum Chordata; class Mammalia; order Rodentia; family Muridae; genus Apodemus; species Apodemus agrarius. Next base: position 472,528 of record OZ030027.1, on the reverse strand, counting down.
GAGTGCCGAGCTGTGCCCCGAGGCGGCCCAGTGGCCCCTTGCTGCTAGTCCGCTCGGAGAGCTGGTCCCGGCTGCTAGTCTGCACCTGCAGCTGATCTTTCTGTGCCCGGATCTGCTGCAGAGCTAAGCTAAGCTATAACTCTGGCCACGTACCTGATTCCAGCCGCTCACTGTGTCCAGTGTGCCCGCTGTTTCCACTATTTTCTTTCATAGATTTTGTTTTATTGCCTTCTACTTACTGTTCCAAAAATAGGTCAGGAAACCAACATAATATTTCAAATTCAAAGTATATGTGTACAAATTATGCATCCCATAACTGTAGAAATAACCACAGGATGAGTTTGAAGACTGTGTGAACCCACTATTAATCAGATATTATCTAAACTGGCACTGATTGTATGGTTTTGCATCAAATAGAGGGATACAACACTATGTGTAGTCATCTGTAATTAATGTTGACTCATTGCCAGTTTATAGCAGGCTTTCAAAGGTCTGTTTATTATATTTTACCATTGTACAATTACCTCAGTAATAAGTCTCTTTGAGAATAAATATTAATAGAGAAACTTAAGTATTATTTTAAAAAGGTGCTTCCTTAATAGAACCTAGTCTCTCTTAAATTCAGTATTCTGGACCTAGAAACTGGCTCATTTTGTTGAAGAGTCATGATTTTTCTGTCGCTGTGACTCAAAGTAGCCTTTAATTCATTTGTCCTGAAAATTTCTTGCTTATCAAGATGAGCATACATTTAGTAACTTCTCTATCTACTTTACTTCTAGAAATACCATAATGAATTAGCAAGGGATATAGGTGAGCCAGCCATCTCGATGATTTAATTTCCTGTGTTTTCCTATATGGTTGCTATACATACTTTGTTGCCTTTTGGAAGTTTAGTGCTGTTACCCACTCACTGCTAGTGTGAAGAGCAATTAAATTTGTTATATGTTAATTATTCAGTTAAACACCTGTGGTTCCCACTATGAAATATGACATAAAAAGAGCAATAAAATATTTTACATATAAAGTTGACCCAGTACTTCCCACACAAAAATGAATTCCTGAACTTGGCTCCCATTAACTGTGGAATATATATATTTACATGTGTCTTCCAAATGGTAGAGAGACAGAAACTGGCAGATATTTGATGTCCACTGCCCAGTCATGCTAGCCCACCATTGGTCTCCTGCATCAGGAAATGACTCTGTGTTAAAAAAGTAAAGTGAAGAGCTATGGAGAACGAACTTACATTAACATCTGGTCTCTGTATATGCACCTTCATGCACACGTGTATGATATGTATATATCACACATATATACACATATGTATACACATGCATATATCACGTGTGTACATGATTATGCATGCACACACACTGAGAGATATATACTCCATATATACATACATGTATGCATATGCACACACTATATGTATATATGTATATAATATGAATATATGTATACATGTATGTGTGTGTGTATGTGTGTGATGGATCAGCATCATTTTGCTTTGTATCCCATTCAGAGAACCTCATTGCTGGTTTGATAGACAGTAGATTAATTACCCTGGCAAGACTGGAGTACTGCATAGGACAGAGATAAAACTTGCTTTAGTCACAATAACCCAAGAGAATCTCAGAGATCAATATCTTCAGTCTCCACAGAGTCTGCCCATAATTTCTACCTCAAGTTACTGGATCCTATTTTTGGTCAATGTTCTTTGAGACTAGGACATATATTTGTATTATAACTCAGCCAATTGTATGAGAAATTGCTGTTTTATTTCGAGGGGTTTACTGTTATTGTTGTTTGACTTTTTTAAAACTTCAGCCTAATTACTGTGGGAGAGATGATTCTTTCTCAAGACATATGCAAAAGTCTTTAAATTGTTTAAATTTATCATGAGAAATTAAGTTTTATCTATTATGCTTCTTATTTTTATAGTAGAAGTAGTTGATCAGCATCATTATGTTCCTTAGACTTCATGAAAGACTTAGAAGAGTATATATACATGTGTGTGTGCGTCACAAAATTGTTTGCTCCTCATAGCCCTGAGTGCCTCCAAAAAGAAACTGGAAAGAGCATAAACTAGCAACTTAACAGCACACCTGAAGGCCCTGGAACAAAAAGAAGCTAACTCACCCAGGAGGAGTAGAAGAGAGGAAATCATCAAACTAAGGGCTGAAATCAATCAAGCAGAAACAAAGAGAACCATACAAAGAATCAACAAAACCAAGAGCTGGTTCTTCGAGAAAATCAACAAGATAGATAAACCCTTAGTTAGACTAACCAAAGGGCACAGAGATAGTATCCAAATTAACAAAATTAAAAATGAAAAGGGGGATATAACAACAGAAACAGAGGAAATTCAAAAGATCATCAGATCCTACTACAAAGGCCTATACTCAAAACAACTGGAGAATCTGGAGGAAATGGACAATTTCCTAGACATATACCAAATACCAAAATTAAATCAGCATCAAGTAGACCAGCTAAACAGTCCCATAACCCTTAAAGAAATAGAAGGGGTTATAGAAAGCCTCCCAACCAAAAAAAGTACGGGACCAGATGGTTTTAGTGCAGAATTCTACCAGACCTTCAAAGAAGACTTAACACCAATACTCTTCAAACTATTCCACAAAATAGAGACAGAAGGGACACTGCCCAACTCGTTTTTCGAAACCACAATTACGCTGATACCTAAACCACAAAAAGATCCAACAAAGAAAGAGAACTACAGGCCAATTTCTCTTATGAATATAGATGCAAAAATACTAAATAAAATTCTTGCCAACCGAATCTAAGAGCATATCAAAACGATCATTCACCATGATCAAGTAGGCTTCATTCCAGGAATGCAGGGATGGTTCAATATACGGAAATCCATCAATGTAATCCACTACATAAACAAACTAAAAGAAAAAAACCACATGGTCATCTCATTAGATGCTGAAAAAGCATTTGACAAAATTCAGCATCCTTTCATGCTAAAAGTCTTGGAAAGAGCAGGAATTCAAGGCCCATACCTAAACATAGTAAAAGCAATCTACAGCAAACCAGTAGCCAACATCAAAATAAATGGAGAGAAACTTGAAGCAATCCCACTAAAATCAGGGACTAGACAAGGCTGTCCTCTCTCTCCATATCTTTTCAATATAGTACTTGAAGTTCTAGCGAGAGCAATCAGACAACATAAGGAAGTCAAAGGGATACAAATTGGAAAGGAAGAAGTCAAAGTATCATTATTTGCAGATGATATGATAGTCTACTTAAGCGATCCAAAAAACTCCACCAGAGAACTTATACAGCTGTTAAACAACTTCAGCAAAGTGGCTGGTTATAAAATTAACTCAAGCAAATCAGTAGCCTTCTTGTACTCAAAGGACAAGCAGGCTGAGAAAGAAGTTAGGGAAATAACACCCTTCACAATAGCCACAAACAACATAAAGTACCTTGGCGTAACTCTAACCAAACAAGTGAAAGATCTGTATGACAGGAACTTCAAGTCCTTGAAGAAAGAAATCAAAGAAGACCTCAGAAGATGGAAAAATATTTCTTGCTCCTGGATTGGCAGGATCAATATAGTAAAAATGGCCATCTTGCCAAAAGCAATCTACAGATTCAATGCAATCCCCATCAAAATCCCAAATCAATTCTTCATAGATCTAGAAAGAGCAATTCTCAAATTCATCTGGAGCAACAAAAAACCCAGGATAGCTAAAACTATTCTCAACAATAAAAGGACTTCTGGGGGAATCAATATCCCTGACCTCAAGCAGTACTACAGAGCAATTGTGTTAAAAACTGCATGGTATTGGTACAGCAACAGGCAGGTAGATCAATGGAATAGGATTGAAGACCCAGAAATGAACCCACAGACTTATGGTCACTTGATCTTTGATAAAGGAGCCACAACCATCCGGTGGAAAAAAGATAGCCTTTTCAACAAATGGTGCTGGTTCAACTGGAGGTCAACATGCAGAAGAATGAGAATTGACCCACTCTTATCTCCTTGTACTAAGATCAACTCCAAGTGGATCAAGGACCTCCACATAAAACCAGACACACTGAAACTATTAGAAAAGAAACTTGGGAAGACCCTGGAGGACATGGGCACAGGGGTAAAGTTCCTGAACAGAACACCAATAGCTTATGCTCTAAGATCAAGAATTGACAAATGGGACCTCATCAAATTACAAAGTTTCTGTAAGGCAAAGGACACTGTCAGAAGGACAAAATGGCAACCAACAACGTGGGAAATGATCTTCACCAACCCCACATCCGACAGAGGGCTAATATCCAATATATACAAAGAACTCAAGAAGTTAGACCCCAAAGAACCAAATAACCCTATCAAAAAATGGGGTACAGAGCTAAACAAAGAATTTTCTCCAGAAGAAATTCGGATGGCCGAGAAACACCTTAAGAGATGTTCAACATCATTAGTCATCAGGGAAATGCAAATCAAAACAACCCTGAGATTCTACCTCACTCCAGTCAGAATGGCTAAGATTAAAAACTCAAGAGACAACAAGTGCTGGCGAGGATGTGGAGAAAGAGGAACACTCCTCCACTGTTGGTGGGATTGCAAAATGGTAAAACCACTCTGGAAATCAGTGTGGCGGTTCCTCAGAAAATTGGGCATGCCACTCCCAGAGGACCCTGGCATACCACTCCTGGGCATATACACAGAGGATTCCTCTGCATACAACAAAGACACATGCTCCACTATGTTTATAGCAGCCTTGTTTATAATAGCCAGAACTTGGAAGGAGCCCAGATATCCCTCAAAAGAGGAATGGATACAGAAAATGTGGTATATTTATACAATGGAGTACTACTCAGCAATTAAAAATAATGAATTCATGCAATTTGTAGGTAAATGGTTAGATCTGGAAACTATCATCCTACGTGAGCTAACCCAATCACAAAAGAATACACACGAAATGCAATCACTGATAAGTGGATATTAATGAGCCCAGAAGCCCTAAATACTCAAGGCACAATTAGCAAGTCAAATGACTCTCAAGAAGAAAAAAAGGAGAGCACCCTGGGCCTGTAAAGATTGGATCCAGTATTGTAGACCCAGAACAGAGAAATCGTGGGGGGGGAAAGAGTGGGGAATAGCATGGGGGGAGAGGAATTATGGGACATATGGTCGGGGGTAACTGGGAAAGGGGAAAGCCTTTGGAATGTAAACAAAGAATATAGAAAAAAAAAAGATAAAAAAATTGTTTGCTCCTCACAAGGGATGTGTCAGAAGTATCAAAGGCATTTATCATGTACATTGTTTTTTAATAGAAAAGTTTTTATTTTATTTACTTCTTAAATACCAATAAAGAAACATATAAAAGTATTATCCTTTGGCAAGACACTTGTTTGTTCGCCATACACAATGCAGTTTCACATCTGGCAGTTTTGTCCAAGTATTCTCTTCCTTGGCAGGCTTATCTGTTAAAGTGAATATCCACTTTAGATTGGGATATACTTCAGAGTCTGAAGTGCCTGTGAGGATCTACACCAGGTCCTCTGCCTATATGTTAAGACTGTGAGCTTGGTATTCTTGGGAGACTCTTAACATTGAGCATGCGCATATCTCTGACTCTATTTCCTCCTCTTTGGATGGTTTGAAAATTTTAAATTAAAAAAAAAATAAAAAAGAAAATAAGTCTTCTAGTTTTAATGAATTATTTTAAGTATTCCAAATTTTATTTTAGTTTAAAATCTTATTCTTCTCTCATACACTATATCTTTACCACAGCCCTTCCTTTCCCTCCTGCTAGTTCCCCACTCCACCTACCCTCTATCCCAGATCCATTATTCTTCCATTTCTCTTTTTAAAAAAGGGCAGCCATCACAATATCAGTGAGACATGGCATAAAAAGATTTAATAAGTCTAGGGATAAACTCTCATATCAAGGCTGGAAGAGCCAACCCAGTGGGAGGAAAAGAACCCCATAAACAGGTTTAAAAAACAAAAACAAAAACAAACAAACAAACAAAAAAACAGAGATAGCCTCTCTTCCCATTCTTTGGAGCTCTACAAAAACCCCAAGCTGAACAAATACAACATGTCTGCAGAGGGCCTAGCACAGACACATATAGGTTCTGTGATTGCTACCTAAGCATTTCTGAGACCCTGTGAGCCCTGCTTCTGTGGGTTGTGTTTTTCTGATGTCTCAGCCCCCTCCCTGGCTCCTACAATCCTTCCTCCCCCTCTACTGCTGGGTTTCTCAAACTCTGTCGTACATTTGGGTGTGGGTCTCTGCATCTACCCCCATTATCTGTTGTAGGAAGCCTCTCTGATGATGATTGGGCTAGGCACTTATCTAAGGGTATAACAGAATATCATTAGGAATAATTTACTTTTATGTTATGTTACGTTGTGTTATGTTATTATTTCTTTCTTTACTTACTTACTTACTTACTTACTTACTTATTTTTTGTTAATCATGTTTTGTTCTACCCTAGGACTCTGAGCTTCTGGTTTAGGCTGTGTCAGGCATGGGTACTCTCTTGTGGCATGGGTCTCAATGTGGACAAAGAATTGGCTGGCCATTGCCCCAAGCTATGAGACACCTTTACCCCAGCATATCTTGTAGTCAGGACAGGATGTGAGTGGAAGGTTTTGTGGCTGTATCAGGTCCTAGTCCCACTGGGAGACTAGCCTGGTTACAGAAAATGACCTGTTCAAGCTTCATATCCTGCATTAGTGAGAGTTCTCGCTAGGGTCACCTTCATAGGCTTCAGGAAGTTTCTATTGTACTAGATTCTCACATTGTCCCTTAAAAGCTCATTTATTCTAATCTTCTCTCCTATGTTTCTCTCTCTGTCACTCTCTCCCCTACCCAATTCCTCTGGTTCTCTTCATTTATTCCTAGTGTATCCCCCCAAAAAAAATCTACTCAATTTCTTTTTCCCTAGGAGATCTATGCTTCCTTCCTAGACCTCTTTTAATCTAACTTCTTTGGGTCTATGGATTGTAGTGCAATTAAACTTTACTTATTAGATAATATCAACTTATAAGTGAATATACATAATGTTTGTCTGGGTCTAGGTTTACCTGACACAGGATAATTTATTTTCTATTTGTATCTATTTATTTTCAATTTTCATGATGTCCTTTTTTTTCTAACAGCTGGATAATACTCAATTTTGTAAATATACTACATTTTTGTATCCTTTCTTCAGTTGAGGGATACCTAGATTGTTGCCAGTTTCTGTCTATTATTAATAAAGCCAGTATGAATATAGCAGAGTTGAGCAAGTGTCTTTGTGGTAGGATGGAGTGTCTTGTCGATACATTCCCAAGAGTGGTATAGCTGTGTCTTAAGGTAGATTGATTCCCAAGTTTCCAAGGAACTGCCATATTGATTTCCATAGTGGATCTGTTGAGTTTGCACTCCCACCAACAATGGAGAAGTATTCATTTTACTCCAAATCCTTGGGATCATGAGTTGGCCATATGTTATTGATCTTAACAATCTTGAAAGGGGTAAGATGGAGTCTCAAAATAGTTTTGATTTGCATTTTCTTGATTGCTAAGTATGTTGCACATTTCCTAAGATTTCTCAGCAATATGAGATTCCTCTATTGAAAATTCTCTGTTTAAATCTATACCCTATTTTTAAATTGAATTGATTTCTTTGTAGATGTCTAGTCTTTTGAATTCTTTATGTATTTTGGATATTAGCCATCTATGAGATGTGGAATTGGTGAAAATCTGTTTCCATTCTGTAGGGTGCCATTTTAATAGGATATATATTTTTATCATATTCATTCCCCTCCTGCCAGATTTAATCATAAACCCCCACACATGTAAACATTAATGACGATTTTGTTTTCTTTAATTAAAAATATTTTTCATACAATGTATTTTGATTGTCATTTTCTCTTCCCTTACACTTCTCAGTTCTTACAATTCTCTATTCTATTTTTATCAATACTGTTTATGTCTTTTCTTAGGAAAAAACATGCATCTAAGGAAAAATTAAACTAATGAAAAATAAAATAATATATAAAACAAGTCAGGATAGGTTAAAACAATCAAACAAGTAAAAGGGCCCAGCAAGGGAGGAGGGCAAGAAATACATATAGACTCAGGGTAGCCTACAGAACCATTCACCTCATCAGTGTTTTCTCTAATACTAGGAGAATTTTTAAAATCACCATTATGTATAGCTAAATTGGAGAGTCAGCTACAGATACCATAATGCTTGTTAGAGAAGCTTGTCCCTTTAACTCTATTCTTCTAGAGCCATTCAAAATATCAATCTGTATCAGGCAGGAGTTTCTACAAAAAGAGAACCAATTGAAAATATACATGTTATAAATGGAGAGTCACCTCCTTGGGTCCTTTCTCTAGCTCCCCCATTAGAGACCCTGTGCTCAGTTCAATGGCTGCCTGAGAGTGTCTCTCTCTGTATTTGTCATGCACTAGCAGGGCCTCCCTGGTGACAGCTATATCCAGCCATCCAGTCATCAAGTACTTTTGGGCACTGATAATAGTATCTGGGCTTTGTAACTGTATATGAGATAGATCACTAGGTCGGGTAGTCTCTGGATGGTCTTTCCCTCATACTCTGCTCCACACTTTGTCTCTGTATCTCCCTCTGTGGGTATTTTGTTCCCCATTCTAAAAAGGAACAAAGTATCCATACTTTGTTCTTCCTCCTTCTTGGGCATTATTTAATATGTGAATTATGTCTTGGGAATTCCAAGCTTCTGGGCTAATAACCACTCATCAGTGAGTGCATACCATGTGTGTTCTTTTGTGACTGGGTTACCTCATTTAGGATTATATTTTCCAGTTCAGCCCATTTGCCTAAGAATGTCATGAATTCATTGTTTTTAATAGCTGAGTAGTATTCCATTTTCTGTATCCATTCTTTCATTGAGGGAAATCTGGGTTCTTTCCAGCTTCTGGCTATTATAAATAGGGCTGCTATGAACATAGGGGAACATTTCCCAAGGAGCTGAAGGGGTTTGCAGCAACATAGAAGGAACAACAATATGAGCCACCCAGTACTCCCAGAGCTCCCAGTGGCAAAACAATAAAATTCCTAGGGAGGTCTCTATTAGAAAGCCAAAGAAGTTGGAGGCTGAAATCAGTGAAGAATGGACCTAAAAATAACCACAGTCACAACTGTAAAAATGGCCAGACATATTTACCAGCAGAAGAATGAGGAAAGAAGGGGACAAGGAAAGGAATATAAGGAGTGACAGCTAAAACCAAGGGCTATTTGAAGGAAAATATCTAAACCTAGTACAGTAGAAGCTTCTAAATTATATAGACATAGTAGGATGCTATAAATTATATTGCTAAAAATGGAATAATAGAAGAGCACCAAAGGGCCAGTTCTTGTCACCAAATGAAACTTCCATGAGTCGAGAAGGGTTCCAACTAATTGAACTGATGACCAAAGGGGTCTCCTTGGAATCCCAAGCAACCCATGCTGTTCCCAAGGCTATTTGTTGCTCTTCTTAAACTGACCACAAGGTTCTATTGCTAACGATGTTATCTACACAACTCATTGAATATGAAGAAGTCAAGCTAGTGCATATATATATATATATATATATATATATATATATGAAGATTTAACCTTTTCAAAGAGATAGTACTGGGATGTATACCCTCATTTATTTACTTACTTATTTAATTTATTAGTTAGTGAGTTCCATAGGCTTTCAGTATACAGTCTAGGCTTTGTCTCAAACTCAATTTTCAAACCTTAGCCTTCCAACTGCCAGTTTAAAAGATGTACACCAAGCAAACCTATCTAAAGAAATAAAAATAATTAAGTATTTATTTGGGTAACAAACTGAGGAAAACATGTACATTTAAGGAGCTCTCCCTTTAGGAACCCTGGGCTTACAGGATGTGAACATCAATGCTTACAGTTATCTTTTACAGTCTTTTTTTCCCTCCAAATATGGATGTTTCTTTATCCTTATTATTTTTTAATTTTGAAACCTCTAATTTTATGTTAAAATTTATTCCATTATTCATATTTGTTTAATTATTCTGTATGTCTCCTCTTTTTGTCTCTCTTGGTGGATTTCTATCATATTATTTCAGTATGGATTGAAGGTCCTACTTAGTTTTTACCTTGTTAAATTCACCTATTTCTCATTTTCATTAATTATCTGTTACACTTTTAAGTAGCATTGGAAATTAATACAAAAATTTTATGAGAGGGATGTTTAAAGTAGATTTAAAAAAAATATAAAGAAACCATGCAAGAGTTACTTCTGCCTACTGGGTCTTGTGCGTGCCCTAGCTGATCAAGCATTTCTTTGTTTTAATAAGTGGAGGCATTACCAGAATTATCACTAAATGTTAAGGCTCAAGATTGCATAATGTACCATCATTGCAACAGCATTTATATAGCAAAGTGGGAATGTACACTTGAGAGCCTTGCTTATTTTCCTGGGATACATGACACCCTGTAATATTTGTGACAAAAGTCTTAACCATGCCATTCATTTTTTCTATATTCTTTGTTTACATTCCAAATGATTTTCCCTTTCCCAGTTTCCCCCTCCCCATAAGTCCCATAAGCCCTCTTCCCTCAGCACATTCCCCAATCAATCCCCTCCCACTTCTCTGTCTTGGTAATCCCCTACAATGCTGCATCAAGCCTTTCCAGGACCAGGGCCTTCTCCTTCCTTCTTGGGAAGGGTTTGATATGTGAATTGTGTCTTGAGTATTCTGAGCTTCTGGGCTAAAATTCATTTATCAGTGACTTCATTCCATGTGTGTTCTTTTGCAATTGGGTTACTTGACTTAGGATGATATTTTCCAGATCCAACGATTTGCCTAAAAATTTCATGAATTCATTATTTTGTAATAGCTGAGTAGTAGTCCATTGTGTAAATATTCCACATTTTCTGTATCCATTCCTCCATTGAGGGACATCTGGGTTCCTTCCAGCTTCTGACTATTATAAATAAGACTGCTATGAACATAGTGGAGCATGTGTCCTTATTGCATGACCGGGAATCCTCTGGGTATATGCCCAGGAGTGGTATAACAGGGTCCTCCGGAAGTGTCATGACCAGTTTTTTGAGGAACCGCCAGACAGATTTCCAGAGTGGTTGTACCAACTTGCATTCCCACAGCAGTGGAGGAGTGTTCCTCTTTCTCCACATCCTTGCCAACACCTGCTGACTCTTGAGTTTTTAATCTTAGCCATTCTGACTGGTGTGAGGTGAAATCTCAGGGTTGTTTTGATTTGCATTTCCCTAATAACTAATGATGCTGAACATTTCTTAAGGTGCTTCACAGCCATTTGAAATTCTTCAAGTGAAAATTCTTTGTTTAGCTCTGTACCCCATTTTTAATAGGGTTATTTGGCTTTCTGGAGTCTGACTTCTTGAGTTCTTTGTATATATTGGATATTAGCCCTCTGTCAGATGTAGAGTTGGTGAAGATCCTTTCCCAATTTGTTGGTTGCTGTTTTGTCCGATTAACAGTGTCCTTTGCCTTTGTATGAGGTCCCTTTTGTCAATTCTTGATCTTAGAGCATAAGCTAGCAAGTTGGTTCCTAGGAATTGTCATTTTAGGAGTATGACAGCACTCATTATCCTATATGGAAGCCAGGTCCAAACCCTCCTTGATTGGTCCTAACCTAACACTGACTACAATTTAACAGGAATAGAAAATAAGATCATAACTTCATTGGTATCCCCTCTAAGGCCTGTAAGTTCCCCTTATTCAAAATCTTTCTGTACAAGTGGGATTTGCGAAACTTAGAAAACCTAATTTGCTTAGAGCTAAATATTTTCCTCACTCAAGAGTTCCATTTGGAGGTTAGAGTACAATGCTTAAAACCTACTTGATGCCAGGTGGTGGTGGTGGTGCATGCCTTTAATCCCAGCACTTGGGAGGCAGAGGGAGGTGGATTTCTGAGTTCGAGGCCAGCCTGGTTTACAGAGTGAGTTCCAGGACAGCCAGGGCTACACAGAGAAACCCTGCCTCGAAAAAACAAACAAACAAATAAATAAATAATAAAACCTACTTGTTTTTATTTCTAATAAATAGTAACAAATTTTAGAGTATTTTTGAAGGAGATGCATGCAACGATGAATATTAATCACATTTTTCATTGTTTTGTTTTGATTTGTTTTTCTTGTTTTAAGTTCTTACTTCCCTCCCTTATTCCTCTATTCTTTTCCCCTACTTTTCCTTCCTCCTTTATTTATAGGAAGTTACCAATGATATTCTGATGTGCATGATGTCTTCTTCCTAATATTTTTTAACAGGCTCACTACAGCCTGCATTTGATTAAAATGAAAGCCAGACCTGTGGCTTAGCAGAATTTCACTTAGATGCTTTGACAGGAACACTGCAGAATAGTCAAAACATTACATAGCATCTCTCTAGAGGCTCCAATGAATAAACACTTCTGTTTCCAAAATGAGTAAAGCCAGTGGGAGATGCATTTGTTCATTTGAAAGTTGTATTTTCCCCTTTACAACTCTCTGTAGAGCTGTGCATGATTCTGTTTTCTCAATTCCACATCAGTTCTTAATCTAGCTGTTGCTCAAATTCTCTGAAGATTCCTTCTTGTGTCAGTTACTTCAGCTGCATGCCCTTAGTTCATATGAAATTTTCTGTTTATCTCATGTTTAACTAAGTAAACTGCAAATCTTCCACTAGAGCAATATATCTGAGAAAAAAACTTGAATCTGGATGTAATGCTTTCAAAGATCTCTTTTTGACTACTTGTGATGTAGAATGGGTTCATTTCATATTTAAATGCATCTCAAGCATGCTGGCATAGTCCTTTCAGTTAATTAAGATGTGCTAACTCTGAATTTTAAGGAGTATCTTATTGACATTTGTATAACACTGACTACAACCATAAACTGAATTGTAAGTCAATTAATCATATTCCTGTCAAGTGCAATTATTTTTAGCTTGTTTATCAAAGCACAGTATAAAGGAATAAAATAGAAAAGAGTGTGGAAGAATTAGCCTGGAGACTAAAGGAATTTCTGCTTTTTGTTTTTGTTCTAATTCCTTAAGATTAGATTTAAACCAGATTTAAATTGTGTTACAGAGAGATGAGAAATATTTTTAAAAGCATTAAAGAATAGCTTGTTTAGAAGCAATATTTGTTTTTGAATGCATTCCCAAAGGCTTTTATGTGCAGAAAAAACATTTCATACTGGAACTCTTATTTAAACCTTATCTTTGCTTTGCAGCCCTTCATGGAAAGAAAGAAGAGAAAGCCAAGAGAGTGGAGCAAGGTAAAAAAAAAAGTGAAGCAGGTTGACATTATCTTCTTTAGAAAGAAAACTACATGAGGAGGAAAACACTGGATTCAGACAGGCAGAAGACAATAACCTTTAAATCTCTTGCTCTATAGCAACATTGTTGCATGTTTTTCAGGACAGGGAGGATGGGGGATAACTAACTGGCCTTGTTTTTTTATTGTGTATCAACCTTTGAGTATAAATTTAGAACACGAAATCTGTACAAAGTTCTCTGCATCATCAGACATGCTGAAGAGTGATAATAAGAAGATGAGCTAGATAACTGGTAGACATATTTTCTATTTTGCCTTTTGTTTTCCATACCACCTCAGAGATAATTGTCCAAATAAACACAATTCAACCCTATTTATGAAAAAATAATTTATATTGCTTTAAAAAATGATTTGTTAAATTAAGACAATGGGGCAAATGATATGAAAGTTATTTTAGTTGATATGGTGACTTCGATGGTTGATTTACCCCAAAGGCCTGAAAATCTATTGTTATACGTTGTAAAGTCATATATATATATATATATATATATATATATATATATATATATATATATATATATATATCACAATATCACTCCATAAAATGTTTTAAACATGCCACTGTCTTAAATCATTGAAAGTGATATTGTGACTTTCCTTAAAACTCAACTAAAAAATAATATGATAATTATTATCAATAAAGTTTTTTCTTCTTATTTTGGCATCTGGGTACCACTCACAATTTTAAGAGTCAAAGCAATATTTCAAGCAGCTCAATCTGAACAAAATGTCTGTGTTAGTGCTTGAAATATAATGCACAAACACAGCGTTGTGTTTTGGCTTGCTCATTTATGCAGCTTTCAGAACTTAAATTTGTTAAGTCAAATTGGAGACAATCATTTCCAATCTGCTTTTCTGACTTAGATATTATGTAACCCAAATAAGAATTCACATGTATAAAGGATGAAACAAATTTTAAATTCCCAAATTGTATATATTCTTACTTAGGTCTTTTTTTCACAAAATCAATTTTGATAAGTTGTCAAAGCATACTTTAATCTAACGATCTTCATGTTTTTCTGCCTTCTAGTCATAACAAATATTTATCAGAACTTGCTTTGCTTTTTATTCCTTGTTTGTTTTGTTACTCAAAGTGTAAAGCATGCCAGGCAAATACTGCACAATTAAGCAACATCCCCATCCTAGCAAGATGTTCTAAAATCACTATAACATCTTAAAAGTATACTGACTAATAAATGGAGACAATGCAATAAATAGAATGGTACCTAACATGATAGACAAAATATTGAATATTTATTTCTAAAAGTGTCACTTTTATTAACTCATTGATGTTTCCTCAAATGGACAATGGCTCATTAGGATATGAACTTAATATTTCAGATGAATTTTACTCTAAATTTCCTAAACTTACATTTTATCTTATGAAAACTCAGGTTTGTTGGCTTATATAAAACAAAATAAAATTATTGTTAAATTTTTTGTAAAAGATTTTTATTTTAATTGTGAGTGAACTCTCATGTTAAAGTATAAATATAAAAGAAAATAGTATGTTCAAATACAATGCTCCTTGTATTGGTATAGCTAAGGGAAATAGTTGATGAGTAAAACAGGTATTTTAAGACACAATTAAAGCCAGGAGATTGCATGTAAAAAATAAAAAATGAACCTAACTTTGCGCTATGCTTCATGATGGAATTCTAATATTTATTCATGAGAGGATGTTTAAAGACTCTTGTCTTTTCAGTTTTATGTAGGTTTAGTTAACTTTAGAAATATTCATTATCTAAAATGAGTTCATAATTTATTGAAGAATAATTAAATATCAGAGATGCCTTTTTCTTTCACTTACATTTTAACTTCTGGAAATCTTTATGGAATACACCATGATTGTTCTAATTCTTATCAGATTTCAATGTGCTATGTGGTCTGAATCTAGTTGTGCACATTGAACATCTCAATGTAGATGCATCCCAGCTATGCATGAATAAATTAACTCAGCACCACTTTACATTATAGGAAATACACTGCTTGGAAAAGGTAGAATTAATTTCCAGTGTATCTAATTTAGAAGAAAAGCTCTGATCACTTGAGGGTCTAAGATCTACAGAACTAAAATAAATGAGATTTTCTTTTAATTTATGGTGGTTTGTTTTTATTTTACTCATGCAGATCTTATGTTGAATTGATGATAGATTTGAGAGATATATTTAAGATTTTGTGTATCCGTACATTTAAAAGACGTTTAATTAGGAAAACAATAACAAGATTATATGTAGGATGGCTCTCATGACATATTTTCTCCACCTGATATAGCTGTGCTTACAGGGAGAACCAGCATGCCAAAAATAAAAATGTCACACATGTGCTGCATCACTATAATTCACATGATGTATTTAAAAGAATGTATTGTAGCTCATTGATGTAATGCTCATTACTAAAAACTACTGGTTTGTAGCATTTAATTTATTGAGATTATATGGTTTTTGTATGTGTTCTTTTTCAAAATAGACCCACAGTCTTAAATACCAGTTCGTTCTTTTTCAGAAGGAACAGACTGATGTGATTTTCTTAGTACTAGTTGAGGGAGGCAAAACACCCACTCTCAGGAAGCACTCTGAGGTATGGGAAGAAACCAATTAACATAATTCTGATTCTCAATGATAAGCTTGGAGTAAGTTGTTCTGCAACAGGGAAAAGATGGAAAAAATAGCTACAAATTAATTATTTGCAAGTTGTTATTTCTTCACTCACCTGGTACATGATCTTGTAGTTTTAAGTGATTGTTAAAAATATTTGAGAACAGTGATTTCTGAGACAATCCTCCTTATTTTAATAATTGTATTTATATTTCCTGATATGGAAATTTATATTTCCTGACATTTTTGTTGTCTTCTTTAGAATTTGTTCTAAGAGTCTATCACTGTGGCCTATAAACAGCAAATAGCCAATTTTTAAAAAATGGTTAGTTGACTGAAAATACAGAGAAAGGAAGGTTAGCTATCCGAGAATTGAATAACTTGTGCCTAATATACTGTGAAGCTAAAGTAAGCTATAAGTCAAAGTTCTACACAGAAGGTAGGTAATTATTTCATAAGTTAGATTAAGCCTTTCCCTTATATATTTAAAAGTAGAAATCATCAAGAAAAAGTAACTATTATTAGTTAACTCTATCAATTCTCATATATTTGTAGTTGTTTCTTAAAAATTCCTGGGTGGTGAACAGTATATGGAAAAATATGGAAATTGTTGTTAAGCTTACTAATCGCACATATGTTAATGTGAACTTATTAACAATGCCAAATGGAAGACAAAGTTAAATAATTATTTAATTAGGTCAAATGATATGCCATATTCAGGATAGTATGCTTTATCCTAGGTTTTAAAACAAATTTACAAAGTTTGGGAACTATAAAAGGCTATTACTTTTTTCAAATGAAAAATTCTGACCAAAAAGTTGTTAAATGGAGTTTTTTATATTTGTATATTGTCATCTTTTAGGAGGACTTGTCAAAAAAGCCTCTCATTTTTTAATTATAACATTGTAATGAAAACCATACTTTATATTCTTAAATGCTTATGAACAGTCAGTACCTCAAAGTTAGTATAAAAACGATCACAGATTTATTAAGTATAATGTTCTATCCTCTTATAAAATAAATATGACTTTACAAATCAATTAATCTGGAACAGGACAATTAGCTAAGAACATCAACTTGAACAAAATTACTGATCTTATGAAAGGTAAAATTGGAGAATATAGGTCAAAACTGTATCAAAGTTAATTTTCTGTGAAAAGAAATTCAGTTTTGCCATAGATTTAGAAACATTTCAACCTTCATGAATAATCTAATCTGTATATAGTACCTGAAGGATTTCTTTCTTTGGATTTGATGTGATTCTGTAAATAGTGTTAACATATAGTTGTAAAAGCTTTGAAATTTGTCAGAGCAGGTGGAAAACAAGTCCATTGTATGTGAGATATGACTTTCCTCTATTGCAGGAGACAGATACTTTCAGTATCTGTGCATGTATATTGTTTTTGAATCTGCCCTGTGAAATTGTTGTAGATGTATCTTGTAGTTTTAAGTGATTGTTAAAAATATTTGAGAACAGTGATTTCTGAGACAATCCTCCTTATTTTAATAATTGTATTTATATTTCCTGATATGGCAAGTTTAACCTTTAAAAATTCAATAGAGTAAAACTAAAGGTCTACTTGATCCAACTGTGTTTAATGACTTGGGTGATATATGAGTTAATGTAAGCAATTTGCACATGTTGATTAAGTCTTGTTGTTGACCCTCAATAAATTTTAAATGATAACAACAATATGATTGATTTCTGTGAATTTCACTTATTTGAAAACAGTTTGTATCACAATTGTTTAATATTTATTGAGTGCCCACAACAGGCCAGGTGCTGGGGAAGGATGAGGGGCACTGGGTTGACTCAAGAGAGAATGGTAGACCTACAAGCAACCTCAGAAAATACATGCAAATAAGTCCACCATGCTTTTTTTAATATATTTTGCATATGTTAATAGAATACTAAGCAGTTTATCATTTTTCCTGCTCATACGAATATTTTATCTCTTCTTATTCTTATTTAATAATTTTACAATGATATGATCTATAAGAAATTCCTTTCCAGTTCTTGCTCTCTCACTTTTTCTCCTTTCTACTCCTTTCAATAAATGATCAAGTCTAAATTCCACATATGACAGAATAACACATCACTTAAGGGATTTTGTGTCTCACAAAGTGCCAGTATCTGTCATGCAGTATTTGATGTATGTGACTTTGTTTATTAATATCATCACCATCCAACACTAAAGACAATTTCTCCTCAGGTAATATACCACCTGAGTCAATGTTGATTAGGTTTAGAGATCATGATGATGATGTACATCAATGCTATTCATTTCTTTCAAAACACAAAGATATGAGTATACATATCAGATTTTATTTAGTTCATCTGCCTTGTCCTACCTATGTGAAGCACTATTATGTGCATCCAGGAGCATCAGTAACAAAAAGATGAGAGGAGATTGTTGGTAGATGGGCTTACTAGGAACATTATCAGGGCAGGAAACACAACTATGAACAAAGCATCAATACTACATTGCCATCATGTGTACCTTCTGTGTTTCACTAGTGCAGTGTTTTGATAAAATAATTCAGTGTTTTCTCTTCTAAAAGTAAAAATTCCATATTAATTGTGTGTCCCTGTACCATTTATCAATATTACACTTTGAGCAAATGTGAAAACTAAAAATTACAAATATGAACCATTTCTTATTGCAAGGTCTAATTATAAATATGGTACTGAATTTCATGTGACCTCCTACTTTAATGAAAAAGTATTTTACATTTCCTTGACATTAGATAATGCACTTTAAAAAATTAATCAATGCAAAAAGGTAAAAAATTTTGATCATTTTCTACACCCTATCCTCAGGTTCAGGATCAGGTCCAGGTTCAGGTGCAGCATCAGGTGCAGGTTTCCTTTTCATTTTACACCACAAGGAAAGTTACCGTACACATACTATTTTCCACAAGTATCATTTTCATACAATGGTTTGGCACATAGAATCAACATTATATTTTTGACATAGATAACTGAGGATTAAATGAATCAGGTCCACATAGAAAACTCAACCTTGCATATTCTGTGCCTTTCTAAAGTGAATGGTGTGGAAGGCTGAAGAAATACATTGTAGTCTTTACCACTCAGCACAGAAAATAAATGCTACTTTATGATCTCAAGAGCAGTATCCAACTGCTTGTTATGTTTTCTTTTCTATGAAAATCTATTTCCTTCATGCCAAACTGAACCCATATATTGGTTATATCCTTTGAACAGAAAACAAGGCACAATGACTGCACTATAAAGTTGATTGGTTAGACAAAGGTAAATCTTTAATTTTTTTAAACATATTGCCTTAATTATTTTATGTACATATTGATTTGCTACTAAAAGTCTACTTATAATAAAATGAAATAAATTTGCATTTATCATGTTTTTGCATTTAACTTATATGATGTACCTTTGTATAAATTTGTAGATTGCTGGCACAATCATTTAGAATCTATGTGCAGAAGAAGTTTGAAATTTTCAACCCTTCTACTTTATCACACTAAAGAAAAATACAAATTTTAAGAAATATCAAGAGCTAGTATGAATTCTAACATCAAAAATAACTTGAACTTGTGTATTCTTGCCTTACTTTTGGGTAGACTGATAGTATAAGGTTGTTAGAGAGTTCTTGAAATGTCAAGAATCAATTCACCATTTCCTGTGTGAGTTTGTATTGGCAAAACATTGCTCATAGGAAAGTTTTTCATCATTATAGTGTGAAACATTTAATTTCATTCATTTGAGTTTTAATTGAAATAAAGGATAGTTATATAGTCTCCAACAGTTCTATATTTTCATGGAAAGCCCTGAAAATAATATTTGTGAAAAAAATTACTGAGTTAGAACTTTTGATTTATGGCTTCTAAGAAGAAAAATATGGAATTTATTGATAGTTGTGAAATATGAATTCAATATAAAGTTACCTCAAAATGAAACTGACATTAACCTGTCCTTATTAGTAATTCTTGTGTGATATTGGCTAGTCTTGTCTTAGCTACTTTTATAGATCAATTATTTTATTAATCATCCCTTGAATGACCTTTTATTTTATGAGAAAGCATTGACATTATGTAATTCTCATTTGAAAGACAAATATCCTAAATCTAAATCATTCACATTTTCCATAAATGCTGAATCCTACCACAATCAATCTACAGTTTCACTGAAATGCTCATTAAATTTCTAACAAAAAATTTCACAAATCATGAAAAATTTCAGCTTCACATGAAAACACAAAAATGCCATATAGCTAAAACAATACTGCATAATAAAAGTAATATGGGAGGCATCACCATTTTTTATTTCAAGTTACACTAAAAAGCGTGCTTGGAAAGAGTAGTAGCAGGAAAACAGACACATTGATAAGTGGAACTGAATGAAAGACCCAGACAGAAATCCACATACCAATGGATACCTCATTTTTCATATGAAGACTACACACATTCTGGAAAAAAAGGAGCATCTTCAATGAACAATGCTGGTCAACCTGGATGGTTGCATGTAGAAGAATCTAAATAGATCCATATTTTTTACTCTGCATAAAAATGAACTAGAAATGGATAAAAGACTTAAATCCCAGCACTATATTTTGGGTGGTCCCTTGGACACCTATGGTTCCTTGATCTCAGACAAAGGAGCTAAAACCATCCAGCAGAAAAAAGACAGCATTTTTAGCAAATGGTTCTGGTTCAGTTGGCGGTCAGCAGTAGAAAAATGTAAGTTGACCCATTCTTTTCTCCCTGTACAAAGCCCAAGTCCAAGTGGATCAAGGACCCCCACATAAAACCAGATACACTGAAACTTAGAGGAGAAAGTGGGGAAGAGCCTCAAACACATTGACACAGGAGAAAATTTCCTGAACAGAACATGAATATCTAATATCAAGAATCAACAAATGCGGCCTCATAAAATTGCAAAGCTTCAGTAAGACAAAGGACACTGTCAATAGGACAAAACGACAACCATCAGATTGGGAAAAGATCTTTACCAACATTCAATAAAAGGCTAATCCTATATCCAATAGAGGGCTAATATCCAATATATACAAAGAACTCAAAAGTTAGACTCCAGAGAACCAAATAACCCTATTAAAAACAAAGAATTTTCAACTGAGAAATATCAAATGGCCAACACCTAAAGAAATGTTCAACATCCTTAATAATCAAGGAAATGTAAATCAAAATAACCCAGAGATTCCACCTCAAACCAGTCAGAATGGCTAAAATCAAAAACTCAAGTGACAGTAGGTGCTGGCGAAGATGTGGAGAAAAAGGAACACTCCTTTTTTCTGGAGTGGGATTGCAAGCTGGTACAACCATTCTGGAAATCAGTCTGGTGGTTCCTCAGAAAATTGGACATGATACTTCCTAAGGACCCAGCTATATTGCTCCTGGGCATATACCGAGAAGATGCTACAATATGTAGTAAGGACACATGCTCCACTATGTTCATAGTAGCCTTATTTATAATAGCAAGAAGCTTGAAAGAACACAGATGTTCTTCAACAGAGGAATGGATACAGAAAATGTGATACTTTTACACAATGGAGTACTACTCAGCTATTAAAAACAATGAATTCATGAAATTATTAGGCAAATGGATGGAACTAGAAAATACCATGCTGAGTGAGGTAGCACAATCACAAAAGAACAAAAGTACACACATGGTATGATATTAGCCTAAAAGCTCAGAATACGCAAGATACAATTCACAGACCACATGAAGCTCAAGAAGGAAGATCAAAGTGTAGGTGTTTGGTTCTTCTGAGGAGAGGGACAAAATACTTACAGGAGTAAATATAGAGATAAAGTATAGAGCAGAGAGTGAAGGAAAGGTCATCCAGAGACTATACCACCTGGGGATTCATCCCATATATAGCCACCAAACGCCAGCACTATTGTGGATGCCAAAAAATGCTTGCTGAAAGGAGCCTGTTATGGCTCTCTCCTGAGAGGCCCTGCCAGAGCCTTGCAAATACAGAGGAGGATTCCCTCAGTCAACCTTTGGACTGAGCGCTGGGTCCCTAATGGAGGAATTAGAGAAAGGACTGAAGGAGCTGAAGGAGTTTGCAACCTCATAGGAAAAACAACAATATCAACCAACCAGACACCCCAGAGCTCCCAGGGACTAAGCCGTCAATCAACCAAGGAGTACACATGTAGCAGAGAATTGCCTTGTCAGGCGTCAATGGGAGGAGAGGTCCTTGGTCCTATGAAGGCTTGATAGATGCCCCAGAGTAAGGGAATTGAGGGCATGGAGATGGAGCGGGGTGGGTGGAGGAACACCCTCATAGAAGCAGGCAGAGGGAGAATGGGATAGGGGGTTTGGGGGAGGGGACAAAACTCAGATGACAACAGATGCTGGTGAAGATGTGGAGAAAGAAAGTTTCCTGTATTTTGTTTTGAGCTGTTCTTCATTTTATGATAGGCTTATTTTCTTTAAATGTAGCTTCTTGTGTACTTTATATATTAGATAGGAGGCTAGTATCCAAAATATATAAAGTACACAACAAGCTACATTTAAAGAAAATAAGCCTATCATAAAATGAAGAACAGCTCTAAACAGAATTCTCAATAGAGGAAACTTTCTTTCTCCCCTCTTTGCCAGCATCTGCTGTCACCTGAGTTTTTTATTTTAGCCATTCTAACTGGTTTGAGGTGGAATCTCAGGGTTTTGATTTGCATTTAGTTGATAAATAAGGATGTTGAACATTTCTTTAGAAGTGTAATACATTTGAAGTGTAATAAAGAAAACATCCAATAAAAGAAAACATTAATCCATATACAATGAAACTGATAGACAAGAAAATGGAACTAGTTTTGAATTCACTGGCACAGAAGAACTTTATTTTTAGCAGAATGTTTGCACAGATACTAAGATCATCAATTGTTAAATGGACCTCAAGAAACTTAGAAAATTCTGTATGGCAAAGGACATATCAATTGGACAAAGCAGAAGTCTACAAAATGAAAAATAATTTTCACCAAATACACATCTGATAGAAGGCTAGTATCCAAACTATGTAAAGTATACAAGAAGCTACAATGTTTATGGGAATAACCAACCAATAACTAATTTGACTTGAGGCCCACTTGAGATGGAACCCATACCTTGCACTGCTTAGGTGAACAAGAACCTGAGACTATATAGCCCAGGGTGATATGGTAAAACCAAATAAGTCTGGTCCAAAAAAGAAAAAGAAAAAAGAAAAAGAAAAAAATGCAGTGATAAAATGACTGCTAATGATATTCACATGGATCAGTTTCTAATTCATCCACCATCTATAAAGCTTCCTTCTGCAGCATATAGGAACAAATACAGAGACTCACAGACAGGCATTAGTCAGAAAGTAAGAGACCGTGGAAGACTCAGTCCTAAATTTGATGAACCGCATTCATGAAATCAACTTCAGCAAAATTCATGTGAACACATAGACTAAGGCAGCATGAACAGGGCCTGTGTGGGTCTGCAGCAGGTCCTTGGCACATCGATTATGACTTCCGATTTAATATTTTTACAAGGTGCTGAGTCTGCTATTGAGTGGGGCTCTGATTCTTTTTTTATTGGTTATATCCTTTATTTAAATTTCATTTCCCTTTTCCTGGTTCCCAGCCCTCCAAAGGTCCAATATGCCCTTTTCCCTCCCCCTGTTCCCCCATCCACCCCGTCCCACTTCCCTGTTCTGGTATTCCCCTATGTTGATGCATTGAGCCTTTCCAGAACCAGGGTCCACTCCTTCCTTCTTCTTGGACATCATTTGGTATGTGGATTGTGTCTTTGGTGTTCCAAGATTCTAGGCTAATATCCACTTATCAGTCAGTGCATACCATGAGTATTCTTTTGAGACTGAGATACCTCACTTAGTATGATGTTCTCCAGCTCCATCCATTTGTCTAAGAATTTCGTGTATTCATTGCTTCTAAAGGCTGAATAGTACTCCATTGTGTGTATGTATGTATGTGTGTGTATATATATATATATATACACCATATTTTTTTATATCCATTCCTCCGTTGAGGGACATCTGGGTTCTTTCCAGCTTCTGGCTATTATAAATAAGACTGCTATGAACATAGTGGGGCATGTGTCCTTATTGCATGCTGGGGAATCTTCTGGGCATATGCCAAGGAGTGGTATGTCAGGGTCCTCCGGAAGTATCCTGTCCAGTTTTCTGAGGAACAACCAGACTGATTTCCAGAGTGGTTGTACCAGCTTGCAATCCCACCAGCAGTGGAGGAGTGTTCCTCTTTCTCCACATCCTCGCCAACACCTGCTGTTTCTTGAGTTTTTAATCTTAGCCATTCTGACTGGTGTGAGGTGAAATCTCAGGGTTGTTTTCATTTGCATTTCCCTAATCACTAATGATGTTGAACATTTCTTAAGGTGCTTCTCAGCCACCCAAAGTTCTTCAGGTGAAAAGTCATTGTTTAGCTCTGTACCCCATTTTTGATAGGGTTATTTGGTTTTCTGGGGTCTAACTTCTTGACTTCTTTGTGTACATTGGATATTATCCCTCTGTCAAATGTAGGGTTGGTGAAGACTTTTTCCTAATTTGTTGGTTGCTGATTTGTCCTTTTGACAGGGCCTTTGCCTTACAGAAACTTTGTAATTTTATGAGGTCCCATTTGTCTATTCTTGATCATAGCACATAAGCTATTGGTGTTCTGTTCAGGAAATTTCCCCCTGAGCCAGTGTCCTCAAGGGTCTTCCCCAGTTTCTTTTCTATTAATTTTAGTGTGTCTGGTTTTATGTGGAGGTCCTTGATCCACTTAGAGTTGATCTTAGAACATGGAGAAAGAGTGGATCAATTCTCATTATTCTGCATGCTGACCTCCAGTTGAGCCAGCACCATTTGTTGAAAAGGCTATCTTTTTTTCCACTGGATGTTTTCAGCTCCTTTGTCAAAGATCAATTGGCCATAGATGTGTGGGTTCAATTCTGGGTCTTCAATCCTATTCCATTGATCCACCTCCTTGTCACTGTACCAATACCATGCAGTTTTTAACACTACTGCTCTGTAGTATTGCTTGAGGTCTGGGATACTGATTCTCCCAGAAGTTTTTTACTTGTTGATAATAGTTTTAGCTTATAATAGTTTATCCTGGTTTTTTTGTTATTCCAGATGAATTTGAGAATTGCCCTTGCTAACTCTATGGAGAACTGAGTTGGGATTTTGATGGGGATTGGGTTGAATCTGTATATTGCTTTTGGAAAGATTACCATTTTAACTATATTAATCCTGCAAACCCATGAGCATGGAAGATTTTTCGATTTTCTGAGGTCTTCTTCAAATTCCTTCTTCAGAGACCTGAAGTTTTTGTCATACAACTCTTTCATTTGTTTGTCTACAGTCACAACAAGATACTTTACATTGTTTGTGGCTATTGTGAAAGGTGTCATTTCCCTAATTTCTTTCTCAGCCTGCTTATCCTTTGAGTATAGGAAGGCTACTGATTTGCTTGAGTTGATTTTATAACCAGCCACTTTGCTGAAGTTGTTTATCAGCTGTAGGAGTTCTCTGGTGGAGTTTTTTGGGTCACTTAAATATACTATCATATCATCTGCAAATTGTGATAGCTTGACTTCTTCCCTTTCAATTTGTATTCCTTTGACTTCCTTATGTTGTCGAATTGCTCTAGCTAGTGCCTCAAGAACTATATTGAAAAGATATGGAGAGAGGGGGCAGCCTTGTCTAGTCCCTGATTTTAGTGGGATTGCTTCAAGTTTCTCTCCATTTACTTTGCTGTTGGCTACCGGTCTGCTGTAAATTGCTTTTACTATGTTTACGTCTGGGCCTTGAATTCCTGTTCTTTGCAAGACTTTTAGCATGAAAGGATGCTGAATTTTGTCAAATGCTTTTTCAGCATCCAATGAGATGACCATGTGGTTTTTTTCTTTGAGTTTGTTTATGTGGCTGATTACATTGATAGATTCCCGTATATTGAACCATCCCTGCATCCCTGAGATGAAGCCAACTTGATCATGGTGAATGATTGTTTTGATGTGTTCTTGGATTAGGTTGGCAAGAATTTTATTGAGTATTTTTGCATCGAAGTTCATAAGGGAAATTCGTCTAAAGTTCTCTTTCTTAGTTGCATTTTTGTGTGGTTTTGGTATCAGAGTAATTGTGGCTTCGTAGAATGAGTTGGGTTGTGTTCCTTCTGTTTCTGTTTTGTGGAATAGATTGAAGAGTATTGGTATTAAGTCTTCTTTGAATGTCTGATAGAATTCTGCACTAAAACCATCTGGTCCTGTGCTTTTTTTGGTTGGAAGACTTTCTATGATCCCTTCTATTTCTTTGGGACTGTTATGGGACTTTTTAGAAGCTGTATTTGATCCTGATTTAATTTTGGTATTTGGTATCTGTCTAGGTAATTGTCCATTTCCTCCAGATTCTCCAGTTGTGTTGAGTATAGGCTTTTGTAGTAGGATCTGATGATTTATTTCCTCAGTTTTGTTTGTTGTTATATCTCCCTTTTCATTTCGAATTTTGTTAATTTGGATACTGTCTCTGTGCCCTTTGGTTAGTCTAGCTAAGGGTTTATCTATCTTGTTGATTTTCTCAAAGAACCAGCTCCTGGTTTTGTTGCTTCTTTGTATGGTTCTCTTTGTTTGCACTTGATTGATTTCAGCCCTGAGTTTGATTTCATGTCTTCTACTCCTCCTGGGTGAAATAGCTTCTTTTTTTCCAGAGCTTTCAGGTGTGCCATTAAGTTGCTAGTATATGTTCTCTCCTGTTTCTTTTTGGAGGCACTCAGGGCTATGAGTTTTCCTCTTAGCACTGCTTTCATTGTGTCCCATAGATTTGGGTATGTTGTGCCTTCATTTTCATTAAATTCTAAAAAGTCTTTGATTTCTTTCTTTATTTCTTCCTTGACTAAGTTATCATTGAGTAGAATATTGTTCAGCCTCCATGTGTATGTGGACTTTCTGTTGTTTTTGTTGCTATTGAAGACCACTCTTACTCCATGGTGATCTGATAGGAGGCATGGGATTAGTTCGATCTTCTTATATTTGTTGAGGACTCTCTTGTGATCAATTATATGGTCGATTTTAGAGATGGTACCATGAGGTGCTGAGAAAAAGGTAAATTCTTTTGCTTTAGGATGAAATGGTATATATATATGTGTGTGTGTGTGTGTGTGTGTGTGTGTGTGTGTGTGTTAAATCCATTGGTCCAAAGCTTCAATAAGTTTCCCTGTGTCCCTGTTTAGTTTCTGGTTTCCTGATCAGTCCATTGAGGATAGTGGAGTGTTGAGGTCCCCCACAATTATTGTGTTAGGTGCAATGTGTGCTTTGAGATTTAGTAAAGTTTCTTTTATGAAAGAGGGTACCCTTGCTTTTGGAGCATATATGTTCAGAATTGTGAGTTCTTCTTGGTGAATTTTTCCCTTGACCAGCAAGAAGTGGCCTTCTGTGTCTCTTTTGATGACTTTAGGTTGAAAGTCAATTTTATCTGATATTAGAATGGCTATTCCAGCTCATTTCCTGAGACCATTTGCTTGTAAAATTGTCTTCCAGCCTTTTACTCTAAGGTAGTGTTTGTCTTTGACCCTGGGGTGTGTTTCCTGTATGCAGCAAAATGTAGGGTCCTGTTTCCGTATCCAGTCTGTTGGTCTATGTCTTTTTATTGGGGAATTGATTCCCTTGATGTTAGGAGATATTAAGGAATAGTGATTATTTCTTTCTGTCATTTTTGATGTTATTTTTGTTTTTGAGTGGTTATCTTCTTTTGAATTTGATGGAAGAAGGTTACTCTCTTGCTTTTTCCAGGGTGTAGTTTCCTTCCTTGTATTGGAGTTTTTCTCCTATTATCCTTTGTAGGGCTGAGTTTGTGGAAAGATATTGTGTAATTTGGCCTTCTCATGGAATATTTTGATTTCTCCATCTATGTTGATTGAGAGTTTTGCTGGGTATAGTAGTCTTGGCTGACATTTGTGTTCTCTTAATTAGAGTCTACATGAGATCTTCCCAGGTTTTTTTTAGCTTTCATGGTCTCTGGTGAGAAGTCTGATGTAATTCTAATAGGTCTTCCTTTATATGTTACTTGGCTTTTTTCTCTTACTGCCTTTAATTTTCTTTGTTTAGTACGTTTGGGGTTTTGATTATTATGTGACAGGAGGTACTTCTGTTCTGGTCCAGTCTGTTTGGAGTTCTGTGGGCTTCTTGTATATTCATGGGCATCTGTCTCTTTAGGTTAGGGAAGTTTTCTTCCATAATTTTGTTGAAGATATTTGCTGGCCCTTTAAATTGTAGATCTTCACTCTCATCTATACCTATATTTCTTAGGTTTGGTCTTCTCATTGTGTCCTGGATTTCCTGGTTGTTTTGGGTTACAAGCCTTTTGGATTTTGCGTTTTCTTTGACTGTGGAGCCTATGGTTTCTATGGTATCTTCAGCATCTGAGATTCTTACTTCTACCTCTTGTGTTCTGTTGTTGATATTTGCCTCTACAACCCCTGATTTTTCCCAAGGTTTTCTATCTCCAAAATTGTCTTCTTTGTGATTTCTTAGTTGTTTCTACCTCTGTGTTTAGATCCTGGATGGTTTTGCTCAGTTCCTTCACTTGTTTGTTTGTGTTTTACTGCAATTCTTTAAGAGCTTTTTGTGTTTCCTCTTTCATGACTTCTGCCTGTTGACTCAATTTCTCCTGCACTTCTTTAAGTGATTTTTTTTTTGTTTCTTCTTTATTGGCTTCTGTCCATTGACCCATATTCTCCTGGAATTCTTTAAGTGATTTTTGTGTTTCCATTGTAAGGGCTTCTAACCTTATTCATGTTCCCCTGCATTTCTTTAAGAGATTTGTTTATGTCTTTTTTGTGTTCCTCTAGCAGCATCATTACCAGTGCTTTTAAATCCAAATCTTGTTTTTCTGGTGTGTTGGGGTATCCAGGACTTGCTGTGGTTGGAGAATTGGGTTCAGAAGGTGCCATATTGCCTTGATTTCTGTTAGTAACCTTCCTACATTTGCCTTTTGCCATCTGTTTATCTCTGGAGTTATTTGGTCTTGTTGTTACTGGTTGCTGTTTGAAGCTTCTGTGAGCCTGGCATTTAGCACTGCTATCCCAGAGGGTGTCCGTGCTCCCAAGGCAGAAACTAGAAGGTTTCCAATACTGGGCTCTGAATTACCTCCTCAGCTCTGCTGGGCCAGACTCAAGTCTCCTCCATGTTTGCTGCTGGGCGCATACCTGGCCTCCCACTGTCTCCTCCTGGTTTGCCTAAATATAGAAAATTTTTTAAAAATTATTTTAAAAAAAAGAATCAGTTCTTTATTTCCACTCATCTGGGCTCGTCTGTTGGTTCTCTATGATGACCTGGGCTCTTCTGTTGGTTCTCTATGGTGACCTGGTTAGGCTACCAGCTCCAAGATGGTGGTAGGTCTCAGGGATCTGTCTAACCATGGGATTCCCTGCAGGACTGGAGCTTCCCTGGTTGGACTACTGGAGCCTAGATGGTGGTGTTCTCAGTCCACAGGGCTCCGTCTGGTTAGCTGTCTGTGGTGCCCCGAGGCAAAATGGCGGCTGTAAGCCAGGCTCAGATCCCCGATCGAGTTGGTGCCCCAGTGGGTTGGCGCACAGATAGCCCACTGAGCCATTCAGGCTCTGGGTGCAGGCAAGAACCTAACAGGATAGGACCCAAGCAATGTTAGACTTGGACTCTGTACGTGCACCTGGCCCCAGCTGTTAGCTGTCTGTAGTGCCCCGAGGCAAGATGGTGGCCTCTGCTGCAAGCCGGACACAGACCCCCGAGTGAGCCAGTGCCTGAGTGTGTAGGCATACAGATAGCCTGCCAAGCTGTCCAGGCTCTGGGTGCAGGCAAGAGCCTGATGGGATAGTCGATGTTAGACTCGGACTCCATCCACATACCTGGCCTTAGCTGTTAGCTGTCTGTAGTGCCCCAAGGCAAGATCGGGTCTCTGATTCTTGTATCTTCTATTAGGCTTTTTTCTTTTGTTGGTTTATTCTGTCCATCTTCAGTATACTATTTTTTAATTTTATTTTGTTATATTTATTAGTATTATTTTGGGAAGCCTGTTATTTTCTAATGAAAGAAACAGAAAAAGAGTGGATGCAGATGGGAGGTGAAATGGGAAGGAACTGGGAAGAATAGAGGAAGGAAAAAATAATCATATTAAGTAAGAGAAGAAGCCATTATCAAAAACAGGAAGAAAACACAAGAAAAGAACACTACAAGAAAGATTTAATGTTTCAATTCACATTATGAAAGTAGGTGACAAGTGAAGATAAATTATGGATATATTTAATTAGAAATCACATATAGAATATTAAAATATTACATGTGCCAACACATTATGAAATGGTATATGTTGACTGGTTGATTAATTGATTCATTGATTGGATTGGTTAATAAATGATTGGCTTGTTTCTTTGGATTTTTTTGACCATTTCTTATCCTTAAAACTATCTTGTCCAACTTCTATTTAGCAGGTCTTTTGTTTTGTTTTGTTTATGATATTTTATTTTGTTATATCTTTTAAAAGTGGGTGAATGAGTGAATGAATAAAATAATGAAAACCTAGACACTAAGGGAAAAGTTAACTGACCTATCACTTATATCTACAAAGAAAGGAAAAATCAGTTCTCACTAGAGATATGAGGTGATCATGGGTATATGAACCACAACAGTACAGATCTCATGTATAGGAGTGACCATCAAATAAGGTAATTCACAAATTTTGTGTGTACTTCTATTAGGATACATTTTTTTTAGGATAAAACTTAAAGTTAGGTAGATAGAAAGGGGAGAGGGTCTGGAAGAACATGGGGAGGGGAAAATATAAAATATATGTAAATTTAAAAATTGATTCAAATAATAAAAATAGAAAATAAAAATAATTTTCATCAGTATAATGATGTAAATTTTAGGTCTCTTAACCACAACACCATCGTGTGACTTTCCCATTACTTTGCCACTATTCTGTAGCAAGGGACCAACAACAGTAATTATTATTCCTTGGATTCCATAAGCCTATGATGATTTCTATTTATAATTTTAATTCAAACTTAATATCACTTCCAGTATTCAACATAAATACAAGTGTTTCTTTAAATGAAATCTTATTTCATTCTCCCTTTAGTGGGGTCATTTCAGCATAGATTGAATTGTATACATTCTTCTATGGTTTCTCACTCAAAAAGTAGAAGAGATACTGAATACATATTAAATCTATCTAGTTTTATATTAAAATGGAACTATGTGTTTTACTTTTAACATACTAGTGTATATGCTGGGGCTTGCATGGAAAATTGGTTTGTCACACTAAATACTGTAGGAAAGAATTCCAGTTTTTTTGGGATGGAACTGTTGGTTAGTTTATAGTTATGGTTTTTCTTTCATTCTAACCATGCCTTTTCCAAAAATCTAAGATCTCATCATTTTTAATATTATATATATATTTGTAAAGTTTAAAATAGTATAATGGTGAACTAAAAATTATAGAAAGCTAAATAATTAATCTATCAACTCTGAAAAGCATTACATATAGATAATAAAATCTAATAGAAATATGTAAAGCTGATCTAGTGAATTGTTTAATGTGATCTATCACATTAATGAGTTTAAGAAGAAAAAGGAGCAATTTTAAAGATGTTTACAAACATTATTTGACTAAATTAAAATCACATTCATAATTTTAAAATTTATCAAACCAGGCAAATGGATGGAACTAAAAAATATCCTGAGTTAACTCAGACCCAAAAGGACATGCATGGCATATACTCACTAATAAGTGGATATTAGCCAAAAAAAAAAAAAAAATCACAGAATACCCGATAGAGTCTACAGAACTCAAAAAGGTCAACAACCTGAAAGACCCAAGTGAGGATGCTTCAAGGCCCCTTGGGAGGGAGAAGAAAACAATCAAGTGAGGAGAAAGGGAGAAACCTGAAAGGGAAAGGGAACAGGGGACATCAAAGGGAATATGATGTGGTATTGAATGGGGGAAAAGAACTGAAGCCCTGAGGACCAGCAAAAAAGAATGGAAACAGGCAATCTTGGGAGGTAGGAGGTGGGTGGTGGAACCTTCTAGAATACACCAGAGACCTGGGAGGTGAGAGACTCTCAGGATTCAAAGGGAGGGACCATAGATGAAATGCCCTACAGTGGGGAGAGGGAATTTGTAGAGTCCACGTCCAGCAGAAAAACAGGGCGTCAATTGAGAGATGGGGTTGCATCCCACAGTCAAAACTCTGACCCATAATTGTTCCTGTCTGAAAGAACCATAGGGTTCGAAATGGAGAGGATGCTGAGAAAAAGAAGGTCCAGCAAAAGGCCCAAAGTGGAATCCAGCTCAAGGGGAAGCCCCAAGCCTGATACTATTACTGAGGCTATGGAGTGCTCACAAAAAGGGAACTATCATGATTGCCCTCCAAAAGACCCAACAAGCAGCTGAAAGAGTCAGATGCAGATATTTGTATTCAATGGACAAAAACTGCTGACCCCTGTGGTTGAATTAGGGATGAACTGGAAGAAGCTGTGGAAGAGGGCAACCCTGTAGTCTGAATTAACCTGGACTCCTCAAGATCTTTCAGACACTGGACCACCAACCAGGCAGCAAATAGCAGCCGACAGAAAGCACCCAACACATATAAAGTAGAGGACTGCTGGGTCTTGGTTCAGGCAGAAAAGATGCATCTAACCCTCAAGGGACTGGAGGCTCCAGAGAGTTTAGCAGTCTGGTGGAGTGGGGGACAAGGGGATAGAGACATACTAGTGGAAACAGCAGGTCAGGGAGGAGATATGGAATGGGGAACAGTCAGAGGGTAGACCTAGAAGGCAATAAAATCTGGAGAGAAGAAGAAAGAAGGAGGAGGAGGAAGAGGACGGGGAGGAGGAGGAAGAGGAGGAGGAGGAGGAGGAGGAAGAAGAAGAAGATTAAAGTTAAATAATAAAAAATAAAAAAGATAGTTTAGCGGGGCGGTGGTGGCACACGCCTTTAATCCCAGCACTTGGGAGGCAGAGGCAGGCAGATTTCTGAGTTCAAGGCCAGCCTGGACTACAGAGTGAGCCCAGGACAGCCAGGACTACACAGAGAAACCCTGTCTTGAAAAACAAAACAAAACAAAACAAAACAAAAAAACAAAAAAAGATAGTTTAGGAATGGTATAAGACTGTCTAGAAAAATAAGGCCAATCTTGCCAAAAGCAATGTACAGATTCAATTCAATCCCCATCAAAATCCCAACTCAATTCTTCATTGATCTAGAAAGAGCAATTCTCAAATTCATCTGGAGCAACAAAAAACCCAGGATAGCTAAAACTATTCTCAACAATAAAAGGACTTCTGGGGGAATCAATATCCCTGACCTCAAGCAGTACTACAGAGCAATTGTGTTAAAAACTGCATGGTATTGGTATAGCAACAGGCAAGCAGATCAATGGAACAGGATTGAAGACCCAGAAATTAACCCACAGACTTATGGTCACTTGATCTTTGATAAAGGAGCCACAACCATCCAGTGGAATAAAGATAGCCTTTTCAACAAATGGTGCTGGTTCAACTGGAGGTCAACATGCAGAAGAATGTGAATTGACCCACTCTTATCTCTTTGCACTAAGATCAACTCCAAGTGGATCAAGGACCTCCACATAAAACCAGACACACTGAAACTATTAGAAAAGAAACTTGGGAAGACCCTGGAGGACTTGGGCACAGGGAAAAAGTTCCTGAACAGAACACCAATAGCTTACGCACTAAGATCAAGAATCGACAAATGGGACCTCATAAAATTACAAAGTTTCTGCAAAGCAAAGGACACTGTCAGAAGGACAAAACGGCAACCAACAAAGTGGGAAAAGATCTTCACCAACTCCACATCCGACAGAGGGCTAATATCCAATATATACAAAGAACTCAAGAAGTTAGACCGCAAAGAAACAAATAACCCTATCAAAAAATGGGGCACAGAGCTAAACAAAGAATTTTCACCAGAAGAAATTCAGATAGCCGAGAAACACCTTAAAAGATGTTTAACATCATTAGTCATCAGGGAAATGCAAATCAAAACAACACTGAGATTCCACCTCACACCAGTCAGAATGGCTAAGATTAAAAACTCAAGAGACAACAAGTGCTGGCGAGGATGTGGAGAAAGAGGAACACTCCTCCACTGTTGGTGGGATTGCAAAATGGTAAAACCACTCTGGAAATCAGTTTGGCGGTTCCTCAGAAAACATGGCATACCACTCCTGGGCATATACCCAGAGGATTCCCCTGCATGCAATAAAGACACATGCTCCACTATGTTTATAGCAGCCTTGTTTATAATAGCCAGAAATTGGAAGGAGCCCAAATATCCCTCAAAGGAGGAATGGATACAGAAAATGTGGTATATTTATACAATGGAATACTACTCAGCAATTAAAAATAATGAATTCATGCAATTTGTAGGTAAATGGTTAGACCTGGAAAATATCATCCTGAGTGAATTAACCCAATCACAAAAGAATGCACATGAAATGCAATCACTGATAAGTGGATATTAATGAGCCCAGAAGCCCTAAATACTCAAGACACAAATAGCAAGTCAAATGATTCCCAAGAAGAAGAAAGGAGAGGACCCTGGGCATGTAAAGATTGCATCCAGTTTAGTAAAGAAACCGAGGGGGTAGGGGGAATGATTGGGGAATAGTTGGGGGGGAGAGAAACTATGGGAACTATGGTGGGTGGGAACTGGGAAAGGGGAAAGCCTTTGGAATGGAAACATAGAATATAGAAAATTAAAAAAAAAAGTATTCCTAAACTGATAAAAAAAAAAAAAGAAAAAGAAGGCCAACATTACATTAATGGTAAGAAATTCTATTTAAAATAATAAAGAAGAAAAATATGTACCATTTTACAGAATGTCTTTCTCATTGCAATAAAACAGAAAAATAACTTAAAATATATAAAAGTTGAGAAAAAGTAATTGAAACTGTATAAATATATCATAATTGTCTTTATGAAAAATCTCAAGAGAAAAGAGAAACATCTTAAAACTAAGGTTTTGGATATTTATTCTCCAAGGTACGCCATATAAAATTCTCAAAAAATTACTTAAAATAATGTATTGCTTTTGAAAATTTCATGGACTTCCAGGAATGGAATGAAAGATGGATGTATATAGAGAGCTTAGAGGATTCTCTAGGGCAGTGAATCAATTCTGTACAACCCTACAGTGATGAACACAGATGATAATAAGCACATCAGAATTTGTAAACCATTAATTAACAATAGCAAACTCATATGTGAACTACAGATTTCCTGGGATAATAATATAAAATACCAGTTCACTAGTAATCTTAAATGTCCTAAAGTTCAGAAGGAGGATAATGGTATGGAAGACTTTGTGTGTTGTTGGAGAGTGTCTTCCTTATGACAGTTATTACAAATACCACATAGTACTTTATGATTATATAAGGGCAGTATTTTCTTTCATGTGACACCTAGAATATCTAGTTATGTTCCAATAAAACACTTAAATACATTGCATTAAGTGTTAAGATTGAAAATACTACTTTTGGAGGAATTGACATATTCAGTAACAGAGGGGCTATATAGGTACTTTACTTTCAGTTCAAATTTACTACAAACCTAAATCTTCTATTTTATGAAAGTCTTAATTTTTAAATCAGTATAGGAAAATATGAATCAATTAAACCAGTAGATGAAGTATTTTGAAACTCTGTACCAAGAAGGTAAAAATATATTTACAAACCCAATTTTATGACATTAATAATTTTCAACTTTACATTTTCCTGTATCCAATTACATCTACCACTAAACTTCAAATTTTAGTTATATCATAAAATGCATTTTATTTAGTATTTAGATTTTGATGGGAATTATTTTTGATATTATACACAAATGTGTTGTGGCAAAAGATTTTAAATAAACAAAGTTGCAGAGGTCATAGAAAAAATAAGTAGGAGCTAAATGATTATAAAAATGAAAATATATACTAGAACTACCTCAAGTGAATGATTAGAAACTATAAGTGTTATGATAAGTCTTCAGTCAACTTGAGAAAAAAGTGTTATCTGGGAAGAGGGAACCCCAATTGAGGAGTTATCTCCAACAGATTGGCCTATAGGCAAGTCTATGGGTCATTTTCTCGATTAATAATCAGTGTATGATAGTCTAGTTTACTTTGGGCAATGCTATCCCTAGGTTGATAGTCCTGGCATGTATAAGAAACTAGCTGAGCAAACTCTGAGAACAAATCCTTAAACAGAGTTTCTCCATTGTCTCTTCTTCTGTTTCTGACCCCAGGTATATGCCCTGAGTTAATGCTTAGACTCCCCTTCCTGATGGGCTGTAAACTATAAGAAGAATAAATCCTGTTCTTCCCCAAGTTGCTTTTAATCATTGACTTTATTACAATAGAAAGCAAAGCTACAATTACAAAACTATTGTGCTTTGATTATAAAAACTGTTGGTTTTGAAGTTACTTTATCTTTGAAATTCACTCAACATTTTTTAGACAAAAAGAATAAAACCGCTGGTAAATACTACATGTTATTTATTTTTATAGCCCTTAGAAAAACTATTGAATAGTAATAATTTCATTTTACTAAATAACATTTTCAGTTTATATGAAAAGTGGAAAAAAGAATCATGAAAGATGATCATCATTATCATGATGATCATCTTTCATGATTCCAATCGTAATGAGGTTTTGTATAAGGGTTTTCTGATATAGCATGGTCATCAGTTAATAAAGAATTTATTATTTTACTCAAAAAGTAGTTACTAAAATCTTAGTTCAATTTGACTCCCAGCTTTGAAGTTGAGGCTGCCATCTTCTCTCCAGCAACTGAGCAGGCAGGTAAGCCAGGGAACACAGGAGTGGAAGAGCAGCTGGGCCAGGATCCATCTAGCCTCCACTTTTACCCAGGAGCTGGGCAGCACCACATCCATCTGTGCACTGATCCTGCCAGGAGAGAACTGCTCTGCAGGGAGAGATTTGATTCCCAACTTTGGAGGTGAGGCCACCATCTTCTCTCTGGCAACTGAGCAGGCAGGTTCAGCCAGCAGTACAGGGAATACAGGAGTAGTAGAGCAGCTGGGACAAAGTCATTCAGGCTCCACCTACAACCAGGAGCTGGGCAGAACCACAGCCTTTTGTTCCAGGGGAGAGCTAGTCCCCCAGGGGTGCTGAGACAGGTTTGCAGGCCCAGAGGAGGGACAAGCTCCAGCCAGAAACAGCAGGACCAACTAACACCTGAGATAACCAGAAGGCAAAAGGCAAATGCAAGAATGTTACCAAGAGAAAGCAAGGCAGCAAAGCACCATCCGAACCCAGTTCTCCAAAAACAGCAAGTCCTGGATACCCCAACACACCTGAAAAGCCTGATTTGGATTTAAAATCATAGCTCATGATGCTGATAGAGGACTTCAAGAAGGACATTAAATAACTCCCTTAAAAAAATACAGGAGAACACAGGTAAACAGGTAGAAGCCCTTAAAGAATTACAGGAAATCACAACCAAACAAGTGAAGGAATTGAACAAAACCACCCAGGATCTAAAAATGGAGGTAGAAACAATAAAAAAAGTCACAAAGGGAAACAAATCTGGACATAGAAAACCTAGGAAAGAAGACAGGAGTCATGGATACAAGCAGCAACAACAGAATACAAGAGATAGAAGAGAAAATCTCAGATGCAGAAGATACCATAGAAAGTATTGAAACAACAGTCAAAGGAAATGAAAAATGCAAAAAAATCTAACACAAAACATCAAGGAAATCCAGGACAAATTGAGAAGACCAAACCTAAGAATTATAGGTATGGAAGAGAGTGAAGATTTCCAGCTTAAAGGGCCAGTAAATGTCAACAAAATTAAAGAAGAAAACTTCCCTATCCTAAAGACAGAGATGCCCATGAACATACAAGAAGCCTACATAACTTCATATAGTTTGGACCAGAAAAAAAATCCTCCTATCACATAATAATTAGTACACCAAATGTGCTAAACAAAGAAAGAATATTAAAAGCAGTGAGTAAGTAAAAGGGATAATAGTCAAGTAACATATAAAGGCAGACTTAACAGAATTAAAAATTAATACCAGATTTCTCACCAGAGACGATGAAAGCCTGAAGATCCTGGACAGATGTCATATATACCCTAATTGCCAACTGAGGTTACTATACCCAGCAAAACTCTCAATTAGCATAGATGGAGAAACCAAGGTATTCCATGACAAAAACAAATTTACACAATATCTTTCCACAAGTCCAGTCCTTGAAAGGATAATGAATGAAAAACACCAACAAAAGGAGGGAAACTACACACTACAAAAAGCAAGAAATTAATCTTTTAACAAACCAAAAAAGAAGAGAGCCACATAAACATAATTCCACCTCTAATAACAAAAATAACAAAAATAAAGCAACAAACACTTCTTGTTATCTCTTAAAATCAGTGGACTCAATTCTCCAATAAAAAGACATAGAACAACAGGCTGGATACATAAGCAGGACCCAACATTTACCTGCATACAGGAAACTCACCTCAGGAACAAAGACAGAAACTACTTCAGAGTAAAAGACTGGAAACTGAAAACTATTTTTCAAGCAAGTGATCCCAAGCAACAATCTGGTGTAGCCATTCTAACATTGAATAAAATCGACTTCAACCTAAAGTAATCAAAAAAGATAAGGAAGGATACTCCATTCTCA
The DNA here is from genome assembly GCA_964023405.1 of Apodemus agrarius. Classification (NCBI taxonomy): domain Eukaryota; kingdom Metazoa; phylum Chordata; class Mammalia; order Rodentia; family Muridae; genus Apodemus; species Apodemus agrarius. The sequence goes on along the minus strand of OZ030027.1, from coordinate 433,939 downwards.
ACAAAGGAAAAATCTACCAAGATAAACTCTCAGTCCTGAACATGTATGCTCCAAATGCAAGAACACCCTCATTCATAAAAGAAACTTTACTAAAGCTCAAAGTACATGTTGCACCCCACACAATAATAGTGTGAGTCTTCAACACCCCACTCTCATCAATGGACAGATCAAGGAAACACAAACTAAACAGAGAAACAGTGAAACTAACAGAAGTTTTGAACCAAATGAATTTAACAGATATCTACAGAACATTTTACCCTAAAACAAAAGATATACCTTCTTCTTAATACCACATGGTACCTTCTCCAAAATTGATCATATACTTGGTCATAAAACAGACATCAACATATACAAGAAGATTGAAATAATTCCATGCACCATATCACACACATCACCATGGATTAAGGCTGCTCTTCAATAACAACAAACACAACAGAAAGCCCACATACACATGGAAATTGAACAACATTCTACTCAACAATAACTTGGTCAAGGAAGAAATAAAGAAATTAAAGACTTTTTTCTATATTCTTTGTTTACATGCCAAATGATTTTCCCTTTCCCAGTTCCCCCTTACCCCTAAGTCCCATAAGTCCTCTTCAATCCTCCAGTTCCCCAATCAAGCCCCTCCCACTCCTCTGTCCTGGCAATCCCCTACAATGCTGCATCAAACCTTTCCAGGACCAGGGCCTTCTCCTTCCTTCTTTGGAATGATTTGATATGTGGGTTGTGTTTGGGGTATTCTGAGCTGCTGGGCTAATATCTACTTATCAGTGACTGCATTCCATGTGTGTTCTTTTGTGAATGAGTTACCTCACTTAGTATGATATTTTCCAGTTCTAGCCAGTTGCCTAAAAATTTCATGAATTCATTGTTTTTAATTGCTGAGTAGTATTCCATTGTGTAAATATACCACATTTCCTGTATCCATTCCTCCATTGAAGGACATCTGAGTTCTTTCCAGCTTCTGTCTATTATAAATAAGGCTGCTATGAACATAGTGGAGCATGTGTCCTTATTGCATGCCAGGGAATCCTCTGGGTATATGCCCAGGAGTGGTATATAGCAGGGTCCTCTGGAAGTGTCGTGCCCAGTTTTCTGAGGAACAGCCAGATTAAAATACAGCATAACCAAACTTATGGAACACAATGAAAGTTGTGCTAAGAGGAAAACTCATAGCTCTGAGTGCCTCCAAAAAGAAATTGGAAAGAGCATACACTAACAGCTTAACTGCACAGCTGAAAGCTCTAAAACAAAAAGAAGCAAATACACCCAAGAGGAGTAGATGTCAAGAAATAAAAAAAATTCAGGGCTGAAATCAACCCAGTTGACAAAGAATCAACCATACCAGGAGCTGGTTATTTGAAAAAACAAACAAGATAGATAAACCATTAGCCAAACTAACCAGAGGGCACAGAAACAGTATCCAAACTAGCAAAATCAGAAATGAAAAAGGAGACATAACAAGAGATACTGAGGAAATCCAAAAAAAAATCATCAGATACTACTACAAAAGCCTATAACCAAAAATAGAAAATCTAGATGAAATGGACAATTTTCTAGACAGATACAAAGTATGAAAGTTAAATGGGGAGCAGATAAATTAAACAATAACTCCTAAAGTAATAGAAGCAGTCATTAATAGTCTCCCAACCAAAAAACAAAGCCCAGGACCAGATGGGTTCAATGTAGCGTTCTATCAGACCTTCAAAGAATATCTAATGCCAATACTCGTCAAACTATTCCACAAAATAGAAACAGATGGAACACAACCCAACTCATTTTATGAAGCCACAATTACTCTGATAACCAAACCATGTAAAGTCCCAACAAAGAAAGAGAGCTTTAGACCAATTTCCCTTATGAATATCAATGCAAAAATACTCAATAAAATTCTTGTCAACAGCCAGGCAGTGGTGGCGCAAGCCTTTAATTCCAGCACTTGGAAGGCAGAGGCAAGCGGATTTCTGAGTTCGAGGCCAACCTGGTCTACAGAGTGAGTTCCAGGTCAGCCAGGGCTACACAGAGAAACTCTGTCTCTAAAACAAAACAAAACAAAAGAAAAAACAAAAGAAAAAATTCTTGCCAACTAAATCCAAGAACACATCAAAATGATCATCCACGATGACCAAGTAGGCTTCATCCCAGGGATTTGGGGATGGTTCAAAATACAGAAATCCATCAATGCAATCCACTATATAAACTATAAACAAACTCAAAGGAAAAAACCCACATCATTGTTTCATTAGATGCTGAGAAAGCATTTAACAAAATCCAATGCTTCTCCATGATAAAAGTCTTGGAAAGATCAGGAATTCAAGTCCCATACCTAAACACAGTAAAAGCAATATACAGCAAACCAGTAGCCAACATCAAACTAAATGGAGAGACAACTGAAGCAATCTGACTGAAATCAGGGACTAGACGAGGCTGTCCATTCTTTCCCTAACTGTTCAATATAGTACTCGAAGTCCTAACCAGAGCAATTAGACAACAAAAGGAGGTCACAGGGATTCGAATTGGAAAGGAAGAAGTCAAAGTATCACTATTTGCAGATGATATGGTAGTATTCTTAAGTGACCCCCCCAAAAATTCCACCAGAGAACTCCTAAACCTGATAAACAACTTCAGCAAAATGGCTAGATATAATGTTAACTTAAACAAATCAGTAGCCTTCCTATATTCAAAGGATAAAGAGGCTGAGAAAAATTATGGAAATGGCACCCATCACAATAGCCACAAATAATATAAAATACCTTAGTGTGACTCTAACCAAGCAAGTGAAAGATCAGTTTGATAAGAATTTCAAGTCTCTGAATAAAGAAATTGAAGATCTCAGAAGATGGAAAGATCTCCCTTGTTCATGGATTGTCAGGGCTAATGTAGTAAAAATGGCCATCTTGCCTAAAGCAATCTACACATTCAATGCAATTCTCATCAAATTCCAACTCAATTCTTCATAAAGTTAGAAAGAGCAATTTCCAATTTTATCTGGAATAACAAAAAGCCCAGGATAGTGAAAATTATTCTCAATAATAAAAGAACTTCTGGTGGAACCACCATCCCTGACCTCAAGCTATACTACATAGCAATAATGATTCAAAAAAACTGCATGGTATGGGAACAGTGACAGGCAGGTAGATCAATGGAATAGAATTGAAGACCCAGAAACGAACCCACATACCTATGGTCATTTGATCTTTGACAACGTAACTTAAACCATCCAGTGGGAAAAAAAGACAGCATTTTTAGCAAATGGTTCTGGTTCAACTAGCAGTCAAGATGTAGAAGGATGCAAATTGATCCATTCTTATCTCCTTGTACAAAGCTCAAGTCCCAGTGAATCAAGGACCTCTACATAAAACCAGATACACTGAATCTAATAGAAGGGAAAGTGGGCAAGACTCTGGAACACATGGGCATAGGGGAAAACTTCCTGAATAGAACACCATTAGCTTGTACTCTAAGATCAAGAATTGACAAATGGGACCTCATAAAATTGCAAAGCTTCTTTCTTCTTCTTGGGAATCATTTGACTTGCTAATTGTGCCTTGAGTATTTAGGGCTTCTGGGCTCATTAATATCCACTTATCAGTGATTGCATTTCATGTGTATTCTTTTGTGATTGGGTTAACTCACTTAGGATGATATTTTCCAGATCTAACCATTTACCCACAAAAGATTGGATCCAGTTTTGTAGACCCAGAACAGGGATATCGTGTGGGGGGGGGATGATTGGGGAATATTTGGGGGAAGAGGAATTATGGGACGTATGGGGGGGGGACTGGGAAAGGGGAAAGCCTTTGGAATATAAACAAAGAATATAGAAAATAAAAATTAAAAAAAAAGAAAACCTAAAAAAAATTGCAAAGCTTCTGTAAGGCAAAGGACACTGTCAATAGGACAAAACTGGTGTACATCTTTCCAGGCCTAGGTTTTTTCACTCACTATGATTATTTCCATTTCCATGATTTTTTTGGAATATTCAAAATTAGAATTTTTCTTATGAATAAAATTTAACTGTAGGTATACTATATGTACTACATTTTCATTATCTTTATCACCAATCGATGAACATCTAGGCTGTTCTATTTTCTAGCTATTATGAATAAAGCATCGGTGAGCATGGATGAGACTTTTGGGTATATGCCCAGAAATTCTATATCTGGACCTACTTCTATCAGAGTCCTCACACTGATTTGCATCGTGGATGTACCAGTTCATAGTCCTCCAATAGTGGAAAAGTGTTTTCCATTCCTGTATCCTCTCCAGCATTTGTTGTCATTTGTTTTTCATATCATAGCCATTTTGAAGAAAAAGAAAATATCAAAGTTATTTCAGTTTTTATTTTCTTGGTAAGGGTGTTGATCATTTTAAAAAATATTTTTTAGTCTTTTGTATTTCTTCTTGTGAACAAACCTACAGTTAACATCGTGTTAAACAACAAAAAATATATCTCAATATATTTCCACTAAAATCAGTAACAGGATAACAATGGTCATTTTCTCCATTTCTTTTCCAATAGAGAGCTGGAAGGCTAATACAATAAAATAGGCTTCGTGCACTATATTTGTATCTCTTTGGAGTCGAATTTTATTGAGATGTATACTTTAGGGATACAAATAGAAAAGGAAAATGTAAAAAACAACAACAGCAACAAAAACCTCATTATTTGCAGATAAAAGTCTATACATAAAAGTCACTAAAGATTGTCCCAGAGTGGCAGGATACAATACTACTATACAAAATATCAGTACCTTTCTGTGTATTAAGACAAACATACTGGAAAAAGACATCAGGAATACAATCCAATTCAAAAAAGTCTCAAAGAAATGAAAATGTAGGGGGTTTGTAGAGGGGAAACTGGGAAAGGGGATAACATTTGAAATGCAAATTAAAAAGAAAGAAGATGAGTAGTAAAGACAGCAGATCAACTTTGGGGCAACAGCAACTACCAGCACATGTGGGGGTCATGGGATCAATGGCTTGTTGATGCTCCAGAGGCAGAAACTGTCCCACCTCCCTTTACACAGCCATGCCAGTCCCAGCAGTCTTCTGCTAAACGTGATTCAGCCATTACAATAAACATGTGCAAAGAAAGCTCTAGTCTGTGGGGTAATGGTTGAAAATGTAGTCAAATAACATGAGTACCCAAATTACTTCAGGAAACATCTCTAATCTAAGACAATTTGAAGAATTCTAATAAGAAAAAATAGCTAGTCAAATGAATTACAATGTCAAGTGGATTGAGAAGAAACTTTTTCATCTGGGCTGGCAAAATACACTTTAGAACTGGTCCACCTTCATCAGTTGCTTTGAATTCTCAGACTATAGTATGCATTGGGTTTCCAAAGGGAAAGTGTATCCCAGCATTCCTGGAGCATACACAGTTCTTAAAGGAAGCTTTTCAAGTTTGTTTGCACCATGATTGGACAGTCAGATGTTTGAAAATTCACTGTCTCTTCATTCTAATTATGTCAACCTTTCAGACACTACTATAAGTTCCTTTGTTTATAAGGTCCTGTCGGACAACATATCACCACAGTCTCCAAAGAGTGAGAGCATGTTTGCAAGTAAATTTTCTTATGAGTTTTAATTGAATTGTCATTCAGGGATCAAGGTTGCATAATTTTATTTTTAAAACATAAAACACGAAGACATATAATAAATCCAAATTGTATTCTAAGGCTAACAAAATAAAACAAGATGGAAATGTAGTCAAATAAAAATGGTAATTGAATGATTCTTAAACATTTTAAAAATATTTTAATCGACCACTAAATATGTGTATAAGATTCTTACTGAAAATGGTCATTTTGAGCAATAACTAATGAAGTCATTGCTGTTTCCTTTAAAAACACTTGAATTTTTATTGTTTGGGATTGAAAAATGTTACACTTTATCTGGGTAGAATTATAAGTCCCTTTCCTCTCTTATGACATTTTACTCTTTTGTCTCTTCTTTGAGCATTTTATTTAAATCTAATAAAATGAAATATTACTAATATGCATGCATTTGACCTACAGGATAGAGTTAAAAGAAAAACTAATTTCAATTTTCTCATTTCAGTCATGTTCAGACTCAATAAAAAGATCCTGTATTCATTGCAATTGAGTATTTTTAGGTCAAATTGAATAATCTTTAATCATACACATTTTGTTCAATATAGTTTTTTAACCACAATCTATAAATATTATTTTACATATGAAGCAATAGCATATATAATTGCAAATTGCTGTTCTTATTATCATGTATGTCAGTATGGTTTATTAGTATGTATAGCTAAATTTTAGAACATAGGGCAATAGTGTTTTTTTTATAAAAATCTGCATTTATCTTTAGGGGAAGTATTTTTAACATTTGTTTTATTGTCCTTTTATTTATTCAGTGTATCCACTAAATAAAGTCAATCTATTTGAAGAACCAATAGGATTCAGGCTTGTTGGTAATTAGAAATAATATGGAAGTAGTTATATTGACATTTTAATTTATTGATGGACTTGCTTTACTATAATAACCTTTCTATACAAGTTGTACCAACTCGTTTCTTCAGTTTCCTTCTGAATTATGTTTGGCAGGATCTTGCTAACATGGAAATGTAATATATTTTAAAAATTATGGATCTCTAAAGATTTTTTATTGTATATATTCTATATTTACAATTTATTTCCCTTTTTCTGGTTCCCCACCCACAAAGGTCCCACATGTCCTTTTCCCTCCCCCTGCTCCCGCATCCACCCCTCCCACTTTACTGTTCTTGTACTCTCCCACAATGATGTTTTGGTCCATTCTAGCACCAGTGTCCACTCCTTTCTTCTTGTGAGACATCACTTGATATGTGATTTGTGTCTTTGGTGTTCCAAGCTTCTAGGCTAATATCCACTTATCAGTGAGTGCATACCATGGGTATTCTTTTGAGACTGGGTCACCTCACTTAGTTGATGTTCTCCAGCTCCATCCATTTCTCTAAGAATTTCATGAATTCATTGTTTCTAATGGCTGAATAGTATTCCATTGTGTATATATACCACATTTTTTGTATCCATTCCTCTGTTGAGGGACATCTGGGTTCTTTCCAGCTTCTGGCTATTATATATAAGGCTGCTATGAACATAGTGGAGCATGTATCCTTATTGCATGCTGGTGAATCTTCTGGGTATATTCCCAGGAGTGGTATGGCTGGGTCCTCCGGAAGTATCATGCCCAGTTTTCTGAGGAACCGCCATACTGATTTCCAGAGTGGTTGTACCAGCTTGCATTCCCACCAGCAGTGGAGGAGTGTTCCTCTATCTCCACATCCTCGCCAACACCTGATGTCTTCTGAGTTTTTAATCTTAGCCATTCTGACCGGTGTGAGGTGAAATCTCAGGGTTGTTTTAATTTGCATTTCCCTAATGACTAGTGATGTTGAACATTTTTTTTAGAAGTCTTTTTTTTAATTTTATTTTCTATATTCTATGTTTACATTCCAAAGGCTTTCCCCTTTCCCAGTTCCCACCCACCATAGTTCCCATAGTTCCTCTCCCCCCCCATCTGTTCCCCAATAATTCCTCCTCCCCCCTCGGTTTCTTTACTAAACTGGATGCAATCTTTACAGGCCCAGGGTCCTCTCCTTTCTTCTTCTTGGGAATCATTTGACTTGCTATTTGTGTCTTGAGTATTTAGGGCTTCTGGGCTCATTAATATCCACTTATCAGTGATTGCATTTCATGTGCATTCTTTTGTGATTGGGTTAATTCACTCAGGATGATATTTTCCAGGTCTAACCATTTACCTACAAATTGCATGAATTCATTATTTTTAATTGCTGAGTAGTATTCCATTGTATAAATATACCACATTTTCTGTATCCATTCCTCCTTTGAGGGATATTTGGGCTCCTTCCAATTTCTGGCTATTATAAACAAGGCTGCTATAAACATAGTGGAGCATGTGTCCTTATTGCATGCAGGGGAATCCTCTGGGTATATGCCCAGGAGTGGTATGCCAGGGTCCTCTGGAAGTGACATGCCCAATTTTCTGAGGAACCGCCACACTGATTTCCAGAGCGGTTTTACCATTTTGCAATCCCACCAACAGTGGAGGAGTGTTCCTCTTTCTCCACATCCTCGCCAGCACTTGTTGTCTCTTGAGTTTTTAATCTTAGCCATTCTGACTGGTGTGAGGTGGAATCTCAGGGTTGTTTTGATTTGCATTTCCCTGATGACTAATGATGTTGAACATCTTTTAAGGTGTTTCTCGGCCATCCGAATTTCTTCTGGTGAAAATTCTTTGTTTAGCTCCGTGCCCCATTTTTTGATAGGGTTATTTGTTTCTTTGCGGTCTAACTTCTTGAGTTCTTTGTATATATTGGATATTAGCCCTCTGTCGGATGTGGAGTTGGTGAAGATCTTTTCCCACTTTGTTGGTTGCCGTTTTGTCCTTCTGACAGTGTTCTTTGCTTTGCAGAAACTTTGTAGTTTTATGAGGTCCCATTTGTCGATTCTTGATCTTAGAGCATAAGCTATTGGTGTTCTGTTCAGGAACTTTTCCCCTGTGCCCAAGTCCTCCAGGGTCTTCCCAAGTTTCTTTTCTAATAGTTTCAGTGTGTCTGGTTTTATGTGGAGGTCCTTGATCCACTTGGAGTTGATCTTAGTGCAAAGAGATAAGATTGGATCAATTCGCATTCTTCTGCATGTTGACTTCCAGTTGAACCAGCACCATTTGTTGAAAAGGCTATCTTTATTCCACTGGATGGTTGTGGCTCCTTTATCAAAGATCAAGTGACCATAGGTCTGTGGGTTAACCTCTGGGTCTTCAATCCTGTTCCATTGATCTGCTTGCCTGTTGCTATACCAATACCATGCAGTTTTTAACACAATTGCTCTGTAGTACTGCTTGAGGTCAGGGATATTGATTCCCCCAGAAGTCCTTTAATTGTTGAGAATAGTTTTAGCTATCCTGGGTTTTTTGTTGCTCCAGATGAATTTGAGAATTGCTCTTTCTAGATCTATGAAGAATTGAGTTGGGATTTTGATGGGGATTGAATTGAATCTGTATATTGCTTTTGGCAAGATGGCCATTTTTACTATATTGATCCTGCCAATCCAGGAGCAAGAAATATTTTTCCATCTTCTGAGGTCTTCTTCGATTTCTTTCTTCAAGGACTTGAAGTTCCTGTTGTACAGATCTTTCGCTTGTTTGGTTAGAGTTACGCCAAGATATTTTATGTTGTTTGTGGCTATTGTGAAGGGTGTTATTTCCCTAATTTCTTTCTCTGCCTGCTTGTCCTTTGAGTACAAGAAGGCCACTGACTTGCTTGAGTTAATTTTATAACCTGCCACTTTGCTGAAGTTGTTTATCAGCTGTAGAAGTTCTCTGGTGGAGTTTTTTGGGTCGCTTAGGTAAACTATCATATCGTCTGCAAATAATGATAGTTTCACTTCTTCCTTTCCAATTTGTATCCCTTTGACTTCCTTATGTTGTCTAATTGCTCTTGCTAGAACTTCAAGTACTATATTGAAAAGATATGGAGAGAGAGGGCAGCCTTGTCTAGTCCCTGATTTTAGTGGGAATGCTTCAAGTTTCTCTCCATTTATTTTGATGTTGGCTACTGGTTTGCTGTAGATTGCTTTTACTATGTTTAGGTATGGGCCTTGAATTCCTGCTCTTTCCAAGACTTTTAGCATGAAAGGATGCTGAATTTTGTCGAATGCTTTTTCAGCATCTAATGAGATGACCATGTGGTTTTTTTCTTTCAGTTTGTTTATGTAGTGGATTACATTGATGGATTTCCGTATATTGAACCATCCCTGCATCCCTGGGATAAAGCCTACTTGATCATGGTGGATGATCGTTTTGATGTGCTCTTGGATTCGGTTAGCAAGAATTTTATTTAGTATTTTTGCATCTATATTCATAAGAGAAATTGGCCTGTAGTTCTCTTTCTTTGTTGGATCTTTTTGTGGTTTAGGTATTAGCGTAATTGTGGCTTCGAAGAATGAGTTGGGCAGTGTCCCTTCTGTCTCTATTTTGTGGAATAGTTTGGAGAGTATTGGTGTTAAGTCTTCTTGGAAGGTCTGGTAGAATTCTGCACTAAAACCATCTGGTCCCGTACTTTTTTTGGTTGGGAGGCTTTCTATAACCCCTTCTATTTCTTTAGGGGTTATGGGACTATTTAGCTGATCTACTTGATGCTGATTTAATTTTGGTATTTGATATCTGTCTAGGAAATTGTCCATTTCCTCCAGATTGTCCAGTTGTTTTGAGTATAGACCTTTGTAGTAGGATCTGATGATCTTTTGAATTTCCTCAGTTTCTGTTGTTATGTCTCCCTTTTCATTTCTAATTTTGTTAATTTGTATACTGTCTCTGTGTCCTTTGGTTAGTCTGGCTAAGGGTTTATCTATCTTGTTGATTTTCTCAAAGAACCAGCTCCTGGTCTTGTTGATTCTTTGTATGGTTCTCTTTGTTTCTATTTGATTGATTTCAGCCCTGAGTTTGATGATTTCTTGTCTTCTACTCCTCCTGGGTGAATTAACTTCTTTTTCTTCCAGGGCTTTAAGGTGTGCCATTAAGGTGTTTCCCAGCCATCCGAATTTCTTCAGGTGAAAAGTCTCTGTTTAGCTCTGTACCCCATTTTTGGATAGGGTTATTTGGTTTTCTGGGGTCTAACCTCTTGAGTTCTTTGGAGATTAGCCCTCTATCGGATGTGGGGATGGTGAAGATTTTTTCCCAATTTGTTGGTTGCCGATTTATCCTTTTGACAGTGTCTTTTGCCTTACAGAAACTTTGTAGTTTTATGAGGTCCCATTTGTCTATTCTTGTTCTTAGAGTATAAGCAATTGGTGTTCTGTTCAGGAATTTCTGAAGATTTTTTATTCCTGTGTTTTGAATCTCAGTTACTAGAATATTTACTACTGTAGACCAAAGAACTACTCTGATCTTTAAAAGACACAGTATATATTTACCTCAATTACACTGTTAAGATGGTATTTGATGTCCAATAAAATTCTTCTTACCTAAAGATAAACTTACAAGGATTGTCCTCATTTGTCAATTTTAAACAGTAGATTTAATAAATCTTTTCCATGTCTAAAAAGAGACATGATGCAATATTTTTTGTTCAAGTAACTATTATTTCATTCACTAGCTATATGTGGAGAACACAATTTAATTGTTTTGACATATGCTTGATTTTGTATGTGATTTAATCATAATTCAGAAAAGATAAACTATATGATTTTCACTGAGGTAACTAATAAAATTGAAATATCAGGTTGGTCAAAGTTTTGCGAAATTTCTCACTATTGTGTGTATCAAGAGTTTTCTTCATTGGTGGACAGTGGATACCAATAAGAAAAAGCACCTGTTTATCTTTACCTACACTTTTCAGTATGGCATCAGAACTTGAATATATTTAGCTGGAATTCCCAGAGCTGCTGTCTCTAGATTTTCAGGATAGAAATGGCATAGCCTAATCAGAGTTGGCTCTCAAGTTGCACAGTTTTACTTTTACACCATTCTTTTGATTACAAATAACTTACACAGCCAAAGTCTAGCTGATGGATATGTCCAGCCTAGGATTCCCTATTCATCTAAATGTCTTCATCTTTGCATCTTATCTCATTGATGAAAATTTCCATCTTTCTGAATCTAAGACTTGTCATTCCCCAAATCTCCTTTTGTACTAAGTGCCTAAATCCCTTAGTATTTTTGATGTTGAAGTTAAGCTGAAGAAAGCTAGTTTAAGTGGCAAGTGTCCTAACTCACAAGGCTGGGGAAATTGATTAAAATTTTTATGGCAGTAACCAGAATAACAAAATATATGTGTCCTATAGAATTTCTGACAACCCAGAATCTGACATTATCTTATACATAGTTAACATATGATGCTAGTTTTCATATAATATCATCTATAATATTTTTAACTTTAATTTTGTTATAATTTAATTACATTTCTTTCTTCCCTTTTTTCCCTCTCAAAACTCCCATATGCCTCTCCTCTCTCCCCTTCAAATACTTAATCTCTTTTTCAATAATTACTTCATGTATATGTCAACTTATACATACAAATGTATTCTTAAAGACAACCTGTTAGGTCCATGTAATCTAATATAGATCAGGAGACAGCTAGATTTTGAATATCAATGAAGAGGCCCTCCAATTATTGAAGCTCACATAAGCAGAACTTAGAAAAAAATCTTGTGATAAAATAATATCTTATTTTACTGTTTCTTTACATGCTCTCTTCTAGAAATGAAAAAAGAAAAATCTGGAAAGAGTTCTTCAGATTTGAAAGATAAAGGTAATAGAATTCATTTAATATAACAGCATAATTGTAAGTTAGAGTATCTGAAAAGGTACTTTGTACATTTGGGGCATTATCTTTACATCTGTGCAAAACATAACTACACAGTCTGCTTATATCATGCTTTTTAAAATACTAGCATTTATAAGGATGTGGGGGAGGGAGGAAGGCAATTATAAAGGAAAGAATAAATTTTCTTAACAATAAAAAGTAATATATAAAATACGAAATCCGGCTAAGACAAGTCTCTGGCACCAACAGAGAAAACATGTATATATAAAGCAACGGAGAACACACATTTGTACTTTGTCTATCTTGTAGGAAGTGAGAAGGATCTAGCCTCTGAAAGGTCTTCTTATCAAAGAGCTCTTGCTTTAGACCATACCAAAATAGGATAGTCCCTGCCCTCTTTGCAGGTGATAAACTCTGATGGAACTACAGTTGTGGTGGGGAGTTTAGTTGAAGAAGGGGATTTCTTTTTTTTTTTTTTTTTTTTTTTTATTTCAAGACAAGGTTTCTCTGTGTAGCCCTGGCTGTCCTGGAACTCACTCTGTAGACCAGGCTGGCCTTTAACTCAGAAATCCGCCTACCTCTGCCTCCCAAGTGCTAGGATTAAAGGCATGCACCACCACCACCCTGGCCAGGGGACTTCAATAATCAAAATAGAGAATGAATTGTTTTCCAAAAAGGCAATCTTTTCATGTCATTTAATTCTTATATTTTCTAAATATTTTGTTATCAATTTCTTGAGAGAGAGAGTAGGGGTATTTAAATACAAATTATTAAATTCAAGTTCATAACTGTAAAATTGGTGGTTACCAGGAAACAATAAATGTGTTGAATGTCATTAAAAATTAATATGGATAATAAATAAGAAAATGAAAGTATTAATATGGTCTTGTCTCTACAACCTCTGACTCTCCATGTTCTAACATCTCTATCTATCTATCTATCTATCTATCTATCTATCTATCTATCTTTCTCTCTCTTTCTCTGATGAATGAGATCTTTGAAAAAGTAAAAGAATAAAGTTAAGAATATAAAGGAACACATAGTAATGGGAGCTCTGAATTCTCTTACTTGTCAATACTAACAGGCTTATTCTTTGTGTTTTAGCCTTGTCAGACTCTTATTTTTATAGCAAACTCAAAATCCTTATTTAAACATCATGACTTTCATTCTATCATAGATGGACTACTTTTCTGCACATCAAAATTCTAGTCTTATTTTTAAAAACAATTTCTTCATAAAGCATCTACCTCATATATTGCACCCTAACCTCAATCACCTCTCCTCAGAATTAATACACAAATATTTTCTTTCGCTAGATATATGTTATCTTATGTAGGGGTTTTATTGCTGGAAAGAGACTATGACTAAGGTAACTCTTATAAAAGTAAGTAGTTAATTGGGGGCTTGTGTTTCCAAGGGCTTGACAGAATGACCAAAATACCTGAGCCTACTTTCTTGTCCAAGCCAAAAATCTTGCCTGAAGCCTGCTTTTTTCATTCTACCCTAAGATTAAAATTCTTGCCTTATCTTGCTTCCCTATTATAGCCTAATGTTAGATTCTTGCCTGAACTTAACTTCCCTACCATGCCCTAATGTCAGATTCCTACTTGAGCTTTCTTCCTTGCCATGGCCTAATGTCAGATTCCTTGTCCTTGGCCAAAGTCGAGCTCCTGCCGGTCGGCACAACACCCCAATAAGGCTCTCTGCATCTCCTCCCTTTTTATTTTATAAACAAGGCTGAGCCTGTCTTAGGTCATTCTGACAAGAATGCCTTCCTTACCTGTCTTCAAGACATGTGCAACTTGTTTGTGTTTATTTGAACAAGGCTGGCCTTATTAGTGTTTATTCATAAACAGGGCCTTTCAGCACATGTCTCACTAGAAGAAAATCTTTTACAATTATCAAGATGCAAAGGACTAATAAAAAGAATCTGCCAAAATGAGAACGTTCACAGGTCAGCATCATTCCTTGTCCCAGTATCAGCATGTCACACCAATCACTATGGCAGCTAGCATGCTCCTTCAGCATCCTGCAAAAAAACACAAACATACCATCTTCCTCATATAAAATTCCTGATCGGGATCAAGACATATGCCAGTATATGGATCCTTCCATTTAACTTAGGCATAAATGTGCCTAGTTGTAGGGTGCCATAGACACTCACTCAGCAGAGAGTTCCTTGGCATCCAAATTTTAAAAATTTTAAAATAAAAGAAACATGATTTAAATAACTTTGTGGTGTACAAGGATATAACTCCCCCATTTTTATTTTATGAAGATATTGTTCTAAAGCTCCATGGGTCCGTTCCACAATGCCTTTTCCTTGAGGATTATAAGAAATCCCAGTAATATGGGTAATATTAAAGTGTTGACAAAACATCTCAAATGCTTGTTGCAATAGCCAGTTCCATTATCTCTTTTAATCTGATTTGGAACAACAAGCATAGAAAAACAATGTAGGCAATGGCTAATTACATTTTTAGTTGCTTCTCCTATTAAAGCAGGTGTCAATAGTTATATGTACATATTTTAATTTTCCAAAATCAGAAAAATGAGTAACATCCATTTGCCATAGTTGATTAGGTACAAGTCATCAAGAATTAACGCCATTATGTGGTACAGGAAGAAATTAAGGACATTCAGGACAAGCCTTTACAATTTAACTTGCACATTCTCTAGAAATACCAAATTATTGTCTCAAGATATTACTATTTTGATGATGTAAATAAGATTGTATGACAAATTGTTCTTGTGTAAGGCCTACAACCCTCTTTGTATACAAGTCTGCCCTCACTAAGGGGTGCTGGCAATGCAGTATGAGCTCTTAAATGGCCTACAAAATAAGGAACTGTACATTCTCTTAAATTGAGTTGCATTTGCATAAATAATTGCAAAATTTGAGAATTAATGGTATCTAAAAAAGGAACAATTTCAAGCAATTGTAAGCTATATATTGACTATATCAGTATACAAATTAAAGCTTGATTTTTTCAACATTTTTAAAAACAGCAGCTACAGCACATGGTTCAATTATTTGTCCTGAAGTAAGGGGAAACTCAATAGAATGAACATGTGATCCAATCACATATGCTGCTTTCCCATTAGATGACCCATCTGTAAATACAATAAGAACATTTTCTACGGTCTGTATGTGTAAGTTTACAGGAAATACATAAGTATGCATGGAAGCAAATTTTAACAACTTGTCTTTTGGATAACGATTATCAATTTTGCCTAAAAAGTTTGCCATGCAATAGGCCAAATATCAATATTGAAATAAGGAACAAATGTTTCATCAGGCTCTTAAGATATTATTTTCAAAATACTTTCATGATTCTATTGTACAATACTTTATTAACACCTCAAAGACTTAATTAAGAGGATTAAAACTTTACTTGGAGATGAAAAAAGATGAATCCACATTAATGCTCCCTTTGTCAAAGAATTGCTGTAGAGTAGCAACAACTAACACAAACAGCCAATAATTGGTTACAGTAGTTTCTTCTACTTTCTGCATGTACTTTCTACTTTCTGATGTTCCCCCTTGAGAACATCAAGCAAAGGCTTAAGTCCTCCTGTGGTGAGCTAAAGGTGAGGTTTTAGGCATAGAAGCTTTTTAAAGTAATTAAACTATCTTTTCTTATTTGAATTTTTTTGTGACAACTGAGGCCCCAGATATTGAAAAAGATATTGCCTCTGATTTTTTTCTGGAGCAACAGCTAATCCTCCAAAATTTTAAAGTCCATTGTATAAGAGCAAAATCCTGTAATAAAACTCCATGAATAATATACACTGAAAGATTCAAAGTCCTAGCTTCTTGTATTGAAGCAGAGACAATTTTTTTTCTCACACAAGGTAAGGCTATTAGCCATTCTTTGAGGCAAAACAAGCTCACTAGAAGCAAATCCTTTACAATTATCAGGATGCAAAAGAATAATAAAAAAAATCTTCCAAATCCATAATAATTCTATATGGAATATGCAGACCAGATTTTAATGCCTTCATAAGTTCCATAGCCTCATTATCCTTTCATAAATCTTAAACTTGAACTTTATTTTCAACATCACCTGGATAGATCTGTAATAATGCTGTTTTGGCTTGAAACCTCCTAGTTAGGGTTTGTTGGGTTCTATACGGAACTGTGGAGAAGAAGTTGCCTAGGTGGGCCCATGCCCAGGCATCCCTACCACAGAGGGATCAGACACACACAGACTTGGTATAGAATAGAGTTTATTCAGGACAAAGGATGGGAGTTAATGGGGTAGTGGAGGCAGAGAGGAAGGCAAAGAGAGAGAGAGAGAGAGAGAGAGAGAGAGAGAGAGAGAGAGAGAAGTGGAGGCCTGCCATGACCATGTGGAGAGAGGGGGGAAGGGAGGAGAGCCCAAGAGGGGCAAAGAGGAGAGAGGTGAGAGTGCCAAGAGGCAAGAGCAATGAGAGACAGAGTGAGAGGAAGAGCAAGCACCCCTTTTATAGTGGGCCAGGATTACCTGGCTGTTGCCAGGCAACTGTGGGGGGGCACACCTGACTGTTGCCAGGTAATTGTGGGGTGGAGCTTAGATGGAATCCTAACAGGGTTTGCAAGACAAAGCATTTCCAGACAATCCTAGCTGAGGTAGCTTCTAGCTTTGCACCAACTCAAATGTAAACATTTCTTAATCTGAGAACCCTTGTCCTTGGCCAATGTCAAGCTCCTGCTAGGCAGCAAGGCACCTAAATAAGGCTCTCTACAACATACCTACTCCAAGAAGGCCATACTCCCTAATCCTTCCAAACGGTTCATTAACAGAGAAGTAAGCATGAAAATATTAGTGCCTATTGAGGACATTCTTATTCAAACCACAATATTACACTCTCTGTCCCCCATAGGGTTTAGCCATATCATAATGCAAAATGTCTTTGGTTTAACTTCAAATTTTTTCATGATCATCTGTAAAATAGAGATTCAATATCAGATCATATACTTTCAATATATACTGGTAAAGAATATATTTATATTATATTTATATAATAATTTTATATTTATATTTATATTATATTTATATAATAATTTATATTATATATCCAAAATGTGAGAAAAGAGCAGAATAAGAGACCAAAGCAATACTGAAAAATAGTGGAGAAAATTCCACATTTCCTAGTTTCATGTCTGATGTAAATTTTCTTTTCAAAATACAGCTCCTTTCAGCTTTGTTAAGTGTAATATACTTCTCTCTCTTGAGCTGCAGGTCTTCATGGCATGTATCCCATGACTGGCATCTCTAACATCTTGGAATCTCCAAAGCAATCTGCTCTTCATTTTCATAGCCTCATACCTTCATAGCTTCATAGCCAGGTGTTTAGCTTCTCCCTAACTATGTAGGAAAGTTTTACAACATATTTCAATTATCATTATTAATAATGCCCAAAACATATGGATAAAAGCTTGTGACAAGTTCTATTTACTAGGACTGAAACTTGGGACCATGCTTGACTTGTGTTTGCATAAGCTTCCAGTATCTTGGTTTCCTTCACTGCTTAAGCTTTCTTTCTTTCTTTTTTTTTTTATTGGATATATTCTATATTTACAATCCATTTCCCTTTTTCTGGTTCCCCACCCACAAAGCTCCGACATGCTCTTTTCCCTCCCCCTGCTCCCTCATCCACCCCCTCCCACCTCACTGTTCTTGTACTCCCCCACAATGATGCTTTGGTCCATTCTACCACCAATGTCAACTCCTTTCTTCTTGTCAGACATCACTTGGTATGTGATTTATGTATTTGGTGTTCCAAGATTTTAGGCTAATATCCACTTATCAGTGAGTGCATACCATGGGTATTCTTTTGAGACTGGGTCACCTCACTTAGTTGACGTTCTCCAGCTTCATCCATTTCTCTAAGAATTTCATGAATTCATTGTTTCTAATGGCTGAATAGTACTCCATTGTGTATATATACCACATTTTTTGTATCCATTCCTCTGTTGAGGGACATCTGGGTTCTTTCCAGCTTCTGGCTATTATATATAAGGCTGCTATGAACATAGTGGAGCATGTATCCTTATTGCATGCTGGTGAATCTTCTGGGTATATTCCCAGGAGTGGTATGGCTGGGTCCTCCGGATGTATCACGTCCAGTTTTCTGAGGAACCGCCATACTGATTTCCAGAGTGGTTGTACCAGCTTGCATTCCCACCAGCAGTGGAGGAATGTTCCTCTTTCTCCACATCCTTGCCAACACCTGATGTCTTCTGAGTTTTTAATCTTAGCCATTCTGACTGGTATGAGATGAAATCTCAGGATTGTTTTGATTTGCATTTCGCTAATGACTAATGATGTTGAACATTTTTTAAGGTATTTCTCAGCCATCCAAATTGCTTCAGGTGAAAAGTCTCTGTTTAGCTCTGTACCCCATTTTTGGATAGGGTTATTTGGTTTTCTGGGGTCTAACCTCTTGAGTTCTTTGTATACATTGGATATTAGCCCTCTGTCGGATGTGGGGCTGGTGAAGATCTTTTCCCAATTTGTTGGTTGCCGATTTATCCTTTTGACAGTGTCTTTTGCCTTATAGGAACTTTGTAATTTTATCAGGTCCCATTTGTCTATTCTTGCTCTTAGAGAATAAGTAATTGGTGTTCTGTTCAGGAATTTTTCCCCAGAGCCAATGTCCTCAAGGGTCTTCCCAAGTTTCTTTTCTATTAGTTTTAGTGAGTCTGGTTTTATGTGGAGGTCCTTGATCCACTTGGAGTTGAGCTTAGTGCAAGGAGATAAGAGTGGATCAATTCTCATTCTTCTGCATGTTGACCTCCAGTTGAGCCAGCACCATCTGTTGAAAAGGCTATCTTTTTTCCACTGGATGTTTTCAGCTCCTTTGTCGAAGATCAATTGGCCATAGATGTGTGGGTTCAATTCTGGGTCTTCAATCCTATTCCATTGATCCGCCTCCCTGTCACTGAACCAATACCATGCAGTTTTTAATACTACTGCTCTGTAATATTGCTTGAGGTCCAGGATATTGATTCCCCCAGAAGTCCTTTTGCTGTTGATGATAGTTTTAGATATCCTGGGTTTTTTGTTATTCCAGATGAATTTGAGAATTGCTCCTTCTAACTCTATGAAGAACTGAGTTGGGATTTTGATGGGGATTGCGTTGAATCTGTATATTGCTTTGGGCAAGATTGCCATTTTGACTATATTAGTCCTGCCAATCCACGAGCATGGAAGATTTTCCCATTTTCTGATGTCTTCTTCAATTTCCCTCTTCAGAGACCTGAAGTTTTTGTCATATAAATCTTTCACATGTTTGGTTAGCATCACTCCAAGATACTTTATATCATTTGTGGCTATTGTGAAGGGGGTCATTTCCCTAATTTCTTTCTCGGCCTGCTTATCCTTCACGTATAGGAAGGCTACTGATTTGCTTGAGTTGATTTTATAGCTAGCCACTTTGCTGAAGTTGTTTATCAGTTGCAGGAGTTCTCTGGTGGAGTTTTTTGGGTCACTTAAGTATACTATCATATCATCTGCAAATAGTGATAGTTTGACTTCTTCCTTTCCGATTTGTATCCCTTTGACTTCCCTCTGTTGTCGAATTGCTCTAGCTAGTACCTCAAGTACTATATTGAAGAGATATGGTGAGAGGGGACAGCCTTGTCTAGTCCCTGATTTTAGTGGGATTGCTTCAAGTTTTCCTCCGTTTACCTTGATGTTGGTTACTGGTCTGCTGTATATTGCTTTTAATATGTTTAGATATGGGCCTTGAATTCCTGCTCTTTCCAAGATCTTTAGCATGAAAGGATGCTGAATTTTGTCAAATGCTTTTTCAGCATCCAATGAGATGACCATGTGTTTTTTTTTCTTTGAGTTTGTTTATGTAGTGGATTGCATTGATGGATTTCTGTATATTAAACCATCCCTGCATCCCTGGAATGAAGCCAACTTGATCATGGTGAATGATCGTTTTGATGTGTTCTTAGATTCGGTTGGCAAGTATTTTGTTTAGTATTTTTGCATCGATATTCATAAGAGAAATTGGCCTGTAGTTCTCTTTCTTAGTTGGATCTTTGTGTGGTTTTGGTATCAGGGTAATTGTGGCTTCATAGAATGAGTTGGTAGTGTTCCTTCTGTTTCTATTTTGTGGAATAGTTTGAAGAGTATCAGTATCAGGACTTCTTTGAAGGTCTGATAGAATTCTGCACTAAAACCATCTGGTCCTGTACTTTTTTTGGTTGGAAGACTTTCTATGACCCCTTCTATTTCTTTGGGGGTTATGGGTCTGTTTAGACGATCTCTTTGATCCTGGTTTAATTTTGGTATTTGGTAACTGTCTAGGAAATTGTCCTTTTCCTCCAGATTCTCCAGTTGTGTTGAGTATAGGTTTTTGTAGTAGGATCTGATGATTTTTTGAATTTCCTCAGTTTCTGTTGTTATATCTCCCTTATCATTTCTAATTTTGTTAATTTGAATACTGTCTCTGTGCCCTTTGGTAAGTCTGGCTAGGGGTTTATCTATCTTGTTGATTTTCTCAAAGAACCAGCTTGTGGTTTTGTTGATTCTTTTTATGGTTCTCTTTGTTTCCACTTGATTGATTTCAGCCCTGAGTTTGATGATTTCCTGTCTTCTACTCCTCCTGGGTGAAATTGCTTCTTTTTGTTCCAGAGCTTTCAAGTGCACCATTAAGTTGCTAGTATATGCTCTCTCCTGTTTATTTTTGGAGACACTCAGGGCTATGAGTTTTCCTCTAAGCACTGCTTTCATTGTGTCCCATAGATTTTGGTATGTTGTGTCTTCATTTTCATTAAATTCTAAGAAATCTTTGATTTCTTTCTTTATTTCTTCCTGGACTAAGGTATCATTGAGTAGAGTATTGTTCAGCCTCCATGTGTATGAGGATTTTCTGTTGTTTTTGTTGCTATTGAAGAACACTCTTACTCCATGGTGATCTAATAAGAGGCATGGGATTAGTTCGATCTTTTTATATTTGTTGAGGTCTGTCTTGTGTCCAATTATATGGTTGATTTTGGAGAAGTCACCATGAGGAGCTGAGAAAAAGGTATAGTCTTTTGCTTTAGGGTGAAATGTTCTATATATATATCTGTTAAATCCAATTGGTCCAAAGTTTCGATGAGTTTCTCCTTGTCCCTGTTTAGTTTCTGTTTCCTGGTCGGTCCACTGTGGATAGTGGAGTATTGAGGTCCCCCACAATCATTGTGTTAGGTGCAATGTGTGCTTTGAGCTTTAGTAAAGTTTCTTTTACAAACGAGGGTGCCCTTACATTTGGAGTGTACATGTTTAGAATTGTGAGTTCTTCTTGGTGGATTCATCCTTTGACTAGCAAGAAGTGACCTTCTTTGTCTCTTTTGATGACTTTGGGTTGAAAGTCAATTTTATCTGATATTAAAATGGCTATTCCAGCTTGCTTCCTGTGACCTTTTGCTTGCAAAATTGTCTTCCATCCTTTTACTCTAAGGTACTGTTTGTCTTTGACTCTGAGGTGTGTTTCCTGTAAGCAGCAAAATGTAGGGTCCTGTTTCCATATCCAGTCTGTTAGTCTATGTCTTTTTATTGGGGAATTGAGTCCATTGATATTAAGAGATATTAAGGAATAGAGATTATTACTTCCTGACATTTTTGATGTTATTTTTGTTTTTGAGTAGTTATCTTCCTTTGAGTTTGATGGAAGAAGGTTACTGTCTTGCTTTTTCTTGGGTGCAGTTCCCTTCCTTGTATTGGAGTTTTCCTCCTATTATCCTTTGTAGAGCTGGGTTAGTGGAAAGATATTGTGTAAATTTGGTCCTATCATGGAATATTTTGATTTCTCCATCTATGTTGATTGAGAGTTTTGCTGGTGTACTGGCTAGTTTGGTGTGTCAACTTGACACATGCTGGAGTTATCATAGGAAAAGGAGCTTCACTTGGGGGAAGTGCCTCTATGAGATCCAGCTGTGGGGCATTTTCTCAATTAGTGATCAAGTGAAGGAAGGCCCCTTGTGGGTGGTGCCATCTCTGGGCTGGTATTCTTGGGTTCTATAAGAGAGCAGGCTGAGCAAGCCAGGGGAAGCAAGCCAGTAATGAATATCCCTCCATGGCCTCTGCATCAGCTCCTGCTTCTGACCTGCTTGAGTTCCAGTCCTGACTTCCTTTGGTGATGAACAGCTGTGTGGAAGTGTAAGCTCAATAAACCCTTTCCTCCCCAACATGCTTCTTGGTCATGATGTTTGTGCAGGAATAGAAACCCTGACTAAGACAAATTGGTACCAGCGTAGTGGGGTATTCCTGTGACAACTTGACCATGTTTTGGGGAGGACTGTGGAAGGACTTTGGAACTTTGTATTAGATGGTCCATTCAGTCCATTCAGTGTTGAGACCTCTGTGAGATGTGTAGGAGCTTGGAAGATTATGTTGAGAACAGTAGAGAAGATGGAGGCCTGGCTTGTGAAATTTCAGAGGGAAGATTAAAGACTCTTATCAGGGCCATGAAGACTCTGTGGTTTTGGTTAGCTGGAGCTGAAGAATCAGCTGTGAGTAACAAGATACCAAAACCATTAAAGTCAACCTTTGTGTTACTGGGACTATTGATGCTGGTTAGCTGGAGCTAAGAAATTAGCGGTAATTAAGAAGAAACCAGCATCACTGAGGTGAAATATTCTGGAAAGTGTTTTCTGAGAGCACAGAGGGTGTGTTCCAGATAGCCAAGGTTGTGCCTCATGCTGTAGCAGGACTTGGTACTGTGTAAGAGTCACCCAGGTGGTACTGCTTTTGAAGGCATGAAGGCATCATGAAGAACAGCTGAGGCTTGGTACAGTGAGAGGCCATGGGAAGCCATTGGTGAAAGTGTACCCTCAGTTGTAATCGACAGCCCAAGATTGAAGGGGTCATGCAAAAGAGTTGAGGCTTGGAGATGCCAGTACTATGTAATGAGCACCAAGGACAGCAGCAGCAGTGGAGTACAGGCAGCTGGAGCCTAGAAGACAAGGTGTGTGCTACAAAGGGCAGAGCTGGAGAAGTGATTCAAGCCCTTGGAGGAGCCCAGAAGATCGTGAGTTGGATCCCAGACATTGAACCATTGGAGTTTGAGTTTTGCTTTTGATTGTGACTGTGCCCTGATATTTTTCCCTCTTGAAAGAAAGTATTTTAGTGGAGCCCACAGTTCAGAGACTTGAATTTTTAAAAGACTTTGAATTTTAAGATATTGGACATTTTAAAGGGATTGAACTTTTAATATGTAAAGACTGTGGGGCTTTTTACATTATTGAGATCTTGGGGATGAATAAGAAAGTAAGGGTTGAGGCTTAATAGTGATATGTTGGTGTGTCAAGTTGATAAGGGGTCAATTGTACTGGCTAGTTTGGTGTGTCAACTTGACACACGCTGGAGTTATTATAGGAAAAGGAGCTTCACTTGGGGGAAGTGCCTCTATGAGATCCAGCTGTGGGGCATTTTCTCAATTAGTGATCAAGTGAAGGAGGGCCCCTTGTGGGTGGTGCCATCTCTGGGCTGGTATTCTTGGGTTCTATAAGAGAGCAGGCTGAGCAAGCCAGGGGAAGCAAGCCAGTAAGGAACATCCCTCCATGGCCTCTGCATCAGCTCCTGCTTCTGACCTGCTTGAGTTCCAGTCCTGACTTCCTTTGGTGATGAACAGCTGTGTGGAAGTGTAAGCTCAATAAACCCTTTCCTCCCCAATATGCTTCTTGGTCATGATGTTTGTGCAGGAATAGAAACCCTGACTAAGACAGCTGGGTATAGTAGTCTTGGCTGACATTTGTGTTCTCTTAGGGTCTGCATGAGGTCTGCCCAGGATCTTCTAGCTTTCATGGTTTCTAGAGAGAAGTCAGGTGTCAATCTGATAGGTCTTCCTTTATATGTTACTTGGCCTTTTTCTCTTACTGCCTTTAATATTCTTTCTTTGT
This sequence comes from Apodemus agrarius, assembly GCA_964023405.1. Classification (NCBI taxonomy): domain Eukaryota; kingdom Metazoa; phylum Chordata; class Mammalia; order Rodentia; family Muridae; genus Apodemus; species Apodemus agrarius. The sequence goes on along the minus strand of OZ030027.1, from coordinate 409,754 downwards.
TTAATACATTTGGGGTTTTGATTATTATGTGACGGGAGGTGTTTCTGTTCTGGTCCAGTCTGTTTGGAGTTCTGTAGGCTTCTTGTATATTCATGGGCATCTCTCTCTTTAAGTTAGGGAAGTTTTCTTCCATAATTTTGTTAAAGATATCTGCTGGCCCTTTAAGTTGTAGATCTTCACTCTCATCTATCCCTATAATCCTTAGGTTTGGTCTTCTCATTGTGTCCTCGATTTCCTAGATGTTTTGGGGTACAAGCCTTTTGGATTTTGCGTTTTCTTTGACTGTTGAGTCAATGGTTACTATGTTATCTTCAGCATCTGAGATTCTTATCTCTATCTCTTGTATTCTGTTGTTGATATTTGCATCTACCACCCCTGATTTCTTCCCAAGGTTTTCTATCTCCAAAGTTGCCTCCTTTTGTGATTTCTTAATTGTTTCTACCTCTGTGTTCAGATCTTGGATGGTTTTGCTCAGTTCCTTCATTTGTTTGTTTGTGTTTTCCTGTAATTCTTTAATATATTTTTGTGCTCCCTCTTTCATGACTTCTGCATGTTGTTTCAAGTTCTCCTGCATTTCTTTAACTGATTTTCTCATTTCCTCTTTATTGGTTTCTGTCTGTTGGCCCATATTCTCTTGGAGTTCTTTAAGTGTTTTTTGTGTTTGCATTGTAAGAGCTTCTACCCTATTGATGTTCCCCTGCATTTCTTTAAGAGATTTGTTTATGTCTTTTTTGTGTTCCTCTAGGAGCATCATGACCTGTGCTTTTATATCTAACTCTTGTTTTTCTGGTGTGCTGGGGTAACCAGGACTTGCTGTGGTTGGCGAATTGGGTTCAGATGGTGCCATATTGCCTTGATTTCTGTTCATAACGTTCCTATGTTTGCCTTTTGCCATCTGTTTATCTCTGGAGTTAGTTGGTCTTATTGTAGATGGCAGCCCCGCTGAAAGCACAGCGTGCCTGTCCCCAGGGGTCAGTGACCGTTGCTGAGCTGTTGGTGCCCAGATCTGCCGATCTCTTCTGGCTCTGGGTGCGGGCCAGAGCCTGGCGGCGTTGTCTGTGCTAGACTATGCTAGGTCTCAGTCCAAGCCCCTGACTCCAGCTGCTAGAATTCTGCGCCATGTCCCGAGGCAAGATGGCACCTTGCTGCCAGCCTGCCCAGAGAGCCGGCCCGCGGTGGTCTGCACCAGCAGCTGAGCTGTCTGTGCCCAGATCTCCTGCAGAGCTAAACTAAGCTATATCTCTGTCCACGCACCTGACTCCAGTGGCTCCCTGTGCCCGCCGTTCGCGCGTTGTCCTGAGGCAAGATTGCTTAAGCTTTCTTTAAATTCCCTTTCATAAGTTGAAAACTCAGCTAAGTAAGGTCTTGACCTGAGGTCACCACTCCCTTTAATCCATTTAGTGTTGAGTTTTCCTTTAAACTTTTTATCCCCTGCTGCACAGGGCTTGTCTCCAACATTATATTCCCTGGTGTTTTCTATCTTCAAACAGTACATTTTGCATTTCTCTTTGTTCTCCTTTCTTCTTTTTATTATAAATCTGTGTAAGAGTGGTCACTAACAACAGTAGGACTAGAATTACTAGGCAGCCTTGAAATTTGCTCTGCCAATGCCATTAATGCAAAATTCTTCAATTTAGTCTCTGAAACTTTAAGATAATAGCAAAAAAGAACTGCATTCTTTGCCAAAACATCACATGATGATAAAGCAGGAAAGTCAGAGTAATATTTTTACCAGTTCAGCATTCTCTTTTCTCTGTCTCTCTGTCTCTGTCTGTCTCACTCCTTTCCTTCCTCTCCCATTATCTTTTCTTTCCCCTACTTCCCCATCTCTATGCTCTTCTGTTGTCCTCTCTCAACATATATTTATATAGGCCTCTGAAATTTAATGCACATCTTTTGCAATTTATGATCTACAAAGACTATACTTTACTTCTAATACAGTTTGAGATATTTTTATTTTATTGGTATCTGTGTCATAGGAATATATAGCCCATGCATTATTGTTTACTATTATCTACTCTTTGCAAATATCTTCACATTGATTAGAAAATCCTATAAATGTATATGTATCTATACACTTAAACATAATTTTGTTCCTGATATTTATTCATTTAGAATTATGTAAATATACCTCTTTGGTTTTTTGGGTTTTTTTTTGTTTTTTTGTTTTTGTTTTTTTAGGATTTTTTTTATTGGATATATTCTATATTTACATTTCATTTCCCTTTTTCTTGTTTCCCCACCCCCCTAAGGTCCCACATGCCCTTTTCCCTCCCCCTGCTCCCTCATCCACCCCTTCCCACTTCCCTGTTCTGGTATTCCCCTACACTGATGCTTTGATCCTTTCCAGCATTAGTGTCCATTCCTTTCTTCTTGTCAGACATCATTTGGTATGTGAATTGTGTCTTTGGTGTCCCACGATTCTAGGCTAATATCCACTTATCAGTGACTGCATACCATGGGTATTCTTTTGAGACTGGGTTACCTCACTTAGAATGTTGTTCTCCAGCTCCATCCATTTCTCTAAGAATTTCATGAATTCATTGTTTCTAATGGCTGAATAATATGTCTTTTAAAAATGTATTTCAGAGAAATACATTTTTCATCTTTTAATATAACATTATTACTAAAAAAAATTTTCATGCAAGATTTGGGATTTGAAAGTGTCCCTGATGATTTTCTTCCTGGAGAGTCTCTATGAAGCTTGCTGTGGAGATCTCTCTGAAGAAGGATGAAGGATCTCACTTGTTAAAGGGCCTCTTACTTCAATTCAATGTATTTCAGGAGTTATTTCTATTATGCAGGAAAGAGAATTTCAGCATTTACTAGTATCACATAGACCCTCTGACTTGTATTGTCCAAACCCATGTTGAATCACAGTAAAATTCTAAAAGCAGCATCATTACATAAAAGTCATTTGTAACCACATTTACAGGAAATATCATAGCATGAATAAATTAGGCATTTAGAGAATAGTTTCATTACACTTGTATCTTTATGTACAAAAGAGTAAAAAACTCTTGCCAAGGAAAATTGACATACATTGCTGCCTTTTGTACAGGCTTAGCTATTAGAATGGTAGATCCAAGACTTAAACTTTCTCCTAAAACCTCAATAGACATACAAGGAAGAGTCCTGTTTATATGGCTTTGCTACATATAAACCAAAACCATACCAAACCAAACCAAGCCAAACCAAACCAAATTTAACTAAACAAGCCCAAAGATGGTAATAGTGGTTATTAGTTAGCTTTCTTGCATGTATTGCTTCTCTATTCACTAAAGACAGTCATCCTTGAGGTTTCTGTCTAACTTATGTTGTATAACTACTTTAATTTTATACAAACACATATACTCACCTTCTTCAAACAAAACCATAAAACTTGGACCTTGAAATCTTCCTTTTAGGAATATATATAAAGGAATATATTCATGTGTGTATATATATATATATATATTCATGTGTGTATATATTGCTCTGGAAGCACTAACTTATCCCATCTTTGACAAAAACAAATAAATGAAAAACAAATAAAAATAAATAAATCTGGTTTGTTTTTTCATCCAGTGTTTTTGATATCAATTTTACACGTTGAAATATAGATGGAAAGCTGATTCTATTTATTTTTAGTATTATATATAGGAGTATGGACCCTCACCAATTAATTTTCAAATTTTCTACATATCATTTATAGGTCTAGATTATTCCCCAGGAAACTCTGGATTTGAAAGATGTGATAATTTTCAAATTTTCTTTTAGTTGAAAAAATTATATACATTTGGGTATATATTGAGATTTTTATGTCTTTATCAAGGGGAATATTAGATCAAAATTGGTGACAAACTTTCATAGTAAAAATCTAAATATTAAAATCTATTTTTAAAAAATCTACAAGATGTGCCTATATTTATTGTAGTCATTCTCCTAAGCAATAGAGCAGTACTACTAATTTCACTCACCTAACTGAAACTGTCCACCTTTTATTAGTTATCACCATTCTCCCCCTCCCTCCCACCAGATACCTCTCCCATAGCATCAAAGATCACAAAATATATATTTGTTGACTTTGATTGTATGTGTTAGTGAGGTGTGTTGCCTTTATTCTTGTGCCTAGCTAATTTCACCCATTCTTGGCATACTTTTAGCCACCTTTAATCAGAATATTCTAAGCCATAGGTAGAATTCATCTCCATAGACCAAGGCTTTGAAATCTAATTCCAAACCCTGAGGTAGAAAGAATACAGGGTCAACCAAGGTAGGTCTCACACTTTTCCCATTTCTGTTGCATAAAAGTTATTTAATCTGAAAAGAAAAAGTTCATATACCCTCTGTGTGAATAGGTGGTTGGGGAGCAATAGTGATGTGCACGGCATTTTTTTATAGGCATGTCTGCAATCCATTTTATGGAACTACAACACTGAATTAAAGTCTGTCAAGGAAAGTACTGATTTTCATTTTTATCTTTCTTCAACAATATGCTGTATTTTAAGCCTTCGTTGCTCCATACATAATACAGATTTTTTTTTACTTAAGGATTAATTTTTGCTTTTAAGCAAAAGTGCAAATAAATAAAACTCAAAAGACAAATTTATTTAGTGTTAATTAAATTCTTTGGGGAGATGTTCAAGAATTGTGGTCCTTGTTTACAAAAATCACAAATAAATTGTTATACTTTCAAATACCTCTTCCCTTAAATGAACAAATATAGATATGCTTAGTGAAAATAAAAACAACCAAGGATTGTAAGGGCCTATTTCTGAAGACAATACCTACTAAACTCATTGAACACGGAGAAGTTGAGTTGGTACCTGCACAGAACCTTATTTAACACCTACTGTCCATGGTATTGGAAGGTTTTCTTCACTCTACCAACTCAGCTATAAAATTCCATCTACAATGGTAACCTGACTGCCAAATGCTCTAGTACAACAGTGGCACAAAGCTGATAGTAGTTACCAAACAATATCTGTTATATTTGAGGTCTACTTAATGGAAACCATTCCCATCACTGCTTAGATAACCAAGAACCTGAGACTAGATAGGCTAGGTGCCTAGATGGATTACAAGTACCAATGTTCTGCTAAAGGAATGCAGCAATAAAATTTGCCATTGTAGCCTTCATATTCTCTAAGATCAAATAGAACCATATAATATTATCACAAATAATAAGCAGAAAAATGTTAGTAGGGGTTCTATTTATGAATTTTAAAGTTTATTTTAAAATATATAAAAATATATTTTATGTTTATCATGGGGAATATTATATATAATATATAATACATATAATATTACATCGCACATGAAAATTAACCAAACAAAAAAATCTATGTAACTAAATGAACTTCCACACAGTTAGACTAGCCATTCAAGATGGAAGCTGTGAAGATTCATATTGGATTTATCTGATGACCACTGAATATATTTGTATGAATATATTCACCATCTAAATGAAAAATCCAAGGAAGAGTTAGAATTAGAAAAGCAAGGAGCTATTACTGTCTTTAAAAAAAGTGTTCATTGTCTGCAATCCTTCAGCGACTCTTAATATTCAGCCTTTCTTAGTCTGTTTTCTACGTGTTATACTGTATCTATATGCTCACTTGTTTACAGAAATACACATATATTATAGACTAAATTAAGCATATGGAAAAGAGTATTCCTCCTTCTCCTTTTGAGAATGTTTGACCTCATAGTAAGTCCATCCATTTTCATGGATATTTTATGATAATATTTTCTATAGGACTTAATAGTATTTCAATTTACATATATGTCAAACGTTTATAGTCCATTCACTGTTGCCTCAGCCAGGATATAAGATATTTGTGGCAGGTGGCAATTTCTATCCATGATGTTGATGAACATTTGTCATTGGGAATATTCTTGAAGAATTAGTGAAATAGAAAAATTTTGGCAAAACTGACCACAGAGTAGAAGAAACAGAGAGATATTAAGGGGAAAAGGAAGGGAACATAGAGAAGGATTGCAGATGAGACATGAAGAAACTCAGTAATGTTTTTCAGATAAAACAAAGTTTTAAATCATGGATGAACAGATGACTGAAATTTATGTAAATATAATAACATTTAGATGAAGAAAGCAATTTGGAAAATAAGTGTAAATAACAAAAATTTATTTGAAAAGAGGATAATTTGAATGAAAAAGAAATTATCCTCAAATTAAATAACAATGAACTAAAAAATAGGTAATTTGAATAAATAAGAAATCATTATCCTCAAAGTGACACTCAGTGGATTTGCTGACAGCCTCTTCTATGTTAAGGAAATGGCAGCAGGTGATAAAATTAGACAGAAATATACTGAAGTTGCTCTATTATGAGACAATCATGAAGTCAGTGAAAAACTACACCAGAGTCTAACCTGCCAGAAAGTCTTGATTCACTATGATTATGAAATGTAAGAGAGACTTGTGCCTTAGAAAAGACAAAATGTTTTTAATTTGATTTATATTTTCCAAATGACATCCCCCTTCACAGTTATCCTTCCATAAACCCCAATCTTTTTAATTAGATTTTTTTCTTTATTTTCATTTCAAATGTTATCCCCTTTCCTGGTTTCCCCTCTGAAAACCTCTATCCTATCTCCCCTCTCCCTGCTCACCAACCCACCTATTCCTGCTTCCCTGTCCTGGCATTCCCCTATACTGGGGCATTAAGCCTTCTCAGGACAAAGGGCCTCGCCTCCCTCGATGTCTGACAAGGCCATCCTCTGCGACATATGCAGCTGAAGCCATAGGTCCCTCCATGTGTACTCTTTGGTTGGTGGCTTAGTCCTTGGGAGCTCTGGAGGTACTGATTGGTTGATATTGTTGTTCTTCCTATTGCACTGCAAGCTCCTTCAGCTCCTTTGGTCCTTTCTCTAGCTCCTCCATTGGGGACCTCGTTCTCAGTGCAATGGTGGGCTGAGAGCATCCACCTATGTATTTGTCAGGTACTGGCAAATACAAGCTGTCTCTCTCAGGAGACAGCTATATCAGGCTCCTGTCAGCAAGCACTTATTGGTATCCACATTAGTGTCTGGGTTTGGTGACTGTATATGGGATGAATCCCCAGGTGGGGCAGTCTCTGGATGGTCTTTCCTTCAGTTTTTCTCCACACTTTGTCTCTGTATCTCCTCCCACGGGTATTTTGTTCCTCCTTCTAAGAAGAACCAAAGTATACAACTTTGGTCTTCCTTCTTCTTGAGCTTCCTTTGGTCTATGAATTGAATCTTGGGTGTTTTGAGCTTCTGTTCTAATATCCACTTATCAGTGAGGGCATACCAAGTGTATTCTTTTTGATTGGGTTACCTCACTAAAGATGATATTCTCTAGTTCCACCCATTTGCCTAAGAATTTAATGAAGAATTTCATTATTTTTAATAGCTGAGTAGTATTCCAGTGTGTAAATGTATCACATTTTCTGTATCCATTCCTCTGTTGAGAGACATCAGGGTTCTTTCCAGCTTCTGGCTATTATAAAGAAGGCTGCTATGAACATAGTAGAGCATATGTCCTTATTACATATTGGAGCATCTTCTGGGTATATGGCCAGGAGTGGTATATCTGGGTCCACTGGTCCAATTTTCTGAAGAACTGCCAAACTGATTTTCACAGTGGTTGAACCAGCTTGCATTCACACCAGCAGTGGAGGAGTATTACTCTTTCTCCACATCCTTGCCAGCAACTGCTGTCACTTGAGATTTTGAGTTTAGCCATTCTGTCAGGTGTGAAGTGGAATCTCAGGGTTGTTTTGATTTGCATTTCCTGATTACTACGGATGTTGAACATTTCTTTGGGTGCTTCTCAGCCATTTGGTATTCAACAGTTGAGAATTCTCTCTTTAGCTCTGTACCTCAATTTTTAAGCTGTACTACAGAGCAATAGTGATAAAGCCTGCATGGTGTTGGTATAGTGACAGGCAAGTACATCAATAGAATAGAATTGAAGACCCAGAAATGAACCCTCACACCTATGGTCACTTGATTTTTGACAAAGGAGCTAAAACCATCCAGTGGAAAAAAGACAGCATTTTCAACAAATGGTGCTGGATCAACTGGTCGTTAGTATGCAGAAGAATGCAAATTGATCCATTCTTATCTCCTTGTACAAAGCTTAAGTCCAAGTGGATTAAGGACCTCCACATATAACCAGAGATACACTGAAATTAATAGAAGAAAAACTGGAGAAGAGAATGGAGCACAGTGGCAAAAGAGAAAATTTCCAGAACAGAACATCAATAGCTTATGTTCTAAGATCAAGAACTGGCAAATGGAACCTCATAAAATCATAGAGCTTCTATAAGGCAAAGGACAGGTCAAAAGGACAAAAACAACAACTAACAAATTGGGAAAAGATCTTTAATCTACATCCAATAGAGGGCTAATATCTAATATATAGAAAGAACTGATGAAGTTAGACTCCAATTTGTTCAATTTTATTAGCACCAACTGACCTGTGCTATAGTGTTGACTTCAGGAGGCAGAATAACTGTGATTAGCTTACAATGTGCTTTCACATAAGTAGTTATCAGACTCCTACTTAAAGTGAAGCCCTACTCCTCTCCATATTTTCATAACAAAAGGAAGACTTAGAGGTCATCCCTGAGTTGCAAAGCTGGTACAGGGTCAGCTGATTTATCTACACTGCAAAGGGAATGGAGAAGATGGCATTGTAATTCTCCTAAAATATATTTATTGTCTTAGACAAACATAACTCAAGGATTTGTTAGGAAGAAACATTTCAAATGCTTGATCAAAATGAGCACCATTAAAGTCCTCTTAGTCAATGGCATACAAGGACATTTTTAGAATATAAGATTCCACTTAACAATATAACACAAAAATTATATAAATAAAAGAGCTAATCACATAAAACTTTCATAAGACAGGATGACTTGTTAAATCATAAAAAATAAGGACATGAAAAAGTCCTAGTTGTACTTATCTGAGATATACATAAACACAGATATTTAAATTATTTTTATAAATTGACAAAATTTCAGCATTGCTTCATTAGCAATGATTAGCAAGCAAGATGGCAAAGATTGAAAAAGAGTTCTGTTATCATAGGCATATCCAGAACAGTGAAGAATACACTAAAATTGTCATTTTAATTTTAACACTGTATCACACAAATCCTCCAATGCAGAAATGGATGGTAACTGAAAACAGAAAGATTGGGTAATTGCCTTTGCAGAATATATTGTTATCCTTATGAACATGTAGTTTATGTTCGGATAGATTTAGCCAAAATAAGAGAAGCTTAAAAAATGCCTAGGTATAAAATCAAACTATTCCACAAGTTCAGCAATAGGCAATATAAATATTCATTATTTAAATTGATATTATTAACAGCAGAAACAAATGTCTCTATATAAAGAATATGTTTAACTATATAATTGTAATAATTTTACATAGAAAGCATGAAACAACTTTTAAAAATGCCTTAAAAAACTTGAATAAGTAATAGGTGTTACATTTTTATATCTAGTACATACCATATTCTAGGCCTGTAAGATGGGTCAGCATTGGAAAATACCTGCTGCCTAGATTTACAATTTTAGTTTGATTCCTGGGACCAAAATGGTAGAAAAGGAGAACATACTCTGCAAATTTTCCTTTGACCTTGACAAAGGTACATAAAATAAATAAAGAAAATGTGACATATATTTTAAAAATAAAAGACAGAGTGTATTATTTCCTTCTAAAGTAACATATATTGCAATGAATTTCTTTAAAATATAACATAATACATTTTCTAAAATTTTCCTTGTAAGGTAAAACAATAACAATGGAGGAAAGGGTTAAGTGAAAATGAGTTAAGTGAGAACTTGTCTATTCAGGTGTGGCTATTTATTATAAAAAATATTTTAAAGTGCTGCACTTAGCGTGTACTTTTCATGCTCACAATGAAAATATGTGGAATGAGCAGCATTTTATATATACATATATAGTTATGAGCATTTAAAAGTTTACAGCACTGTATTTCTTCACACACACATGCATATATATAGGCATTTTCTACTTAAGCCCTCATTAAAATGGAGAGAGTAAACTGAGGCATAAAGCTACTTATTACTTAGTGAGTATACTGTCCTCATCACTCACATATGGTCCTTTCTTTGGAGTAATTTTTTAAATGTCATCCAATTATCTTGAGTAGTTATTTTAACTATTTGAATGAATCATTTTTTATATAGGGTCATCTACTATATTTACAATTATGACTCAGATATAAAGTAATGCATAATAGAAATCCTTATTGGTAATTATTCCCACTTAAGTTTAAAAGATTCTTACCACTATCCTGAGAAAGAAAGACGAGTCTATTTAGGGACTTTACTTTTTCATACCAACAAACCAACCAACCAAACAACCCAAACAAAAGGACTCACAGAGTGTATTTGTCACCTTAGCAAGTAAATGTTTTAAAATTACTGAATTCTTTAAGTCTTAAAAGTTATTGGATCATTGGTTGTACTACATCCAATGTATCCTGATATTTTTAAATAATACAGGGGCTTGTTCTTATTGAAGAGCTTTTGTGTGATCTACATTGGGTGCAGCCAACCCCAATTATGTCTTATCTATTTAAATGCACACACTTCACCTTTTGGAAGTTTCATGGAAAGAAAGACTAATGAGCCTATACATAACTATGTATAATAGAAAATAAACGTAGAGGCAGGCTAACACCTTATAAACATATAGAGAAGACAGAGGATGAAGTGATGCCAGAATGAGCCAGGAACAATGTGTGCATGTAATCTGGGCTGAACAGAGACAAAGCCCTCTGGCTTCATTCTGAGCTTTCAGTGTCCACTCAGCAAACCCATCTGACCATCAAGCTCCTTGTATATTTTGCCCAGAAAAAGACTGCAAGATTAGGGTCTCAGCATAAAATATTAAACACTTCGGTTACAAAGACAACTATTAGAATTGTTCTTATCTGGGTTTACAAACAATAATTGTTTTTCCACATTGGCCTAATAGCTTGAGTGACAGTAGACAGGCAGGAAGAAACAGGGAAGATATGTGTGTGCATGGGGTTGCATACGTATTGTGTGTGTGTGTGTGTGTGTGTGTGTGTGTGTGTGTGTGAGAGAGAGAGAGAGAGAGAGAGAGAGAGAGAGAGAGAGAGAATGTATGTGTGCAGTAGTAGAATAAGAGAGTGGCACAATTTCACCTAAAATCTAAATTATTACTCAAATGATATGAAAACCAGGGGTTAAGAGAATATCATCAATATAATTCAAAGGAAAATGCCACCGATTTATCTTAAAGTAAATTTAAATACTTACTATTTGACATTAATTTCTGAGTGCAGAAAAACAAATATGAGTAAGTAGCAAAGGCACACTGACTACTTAGTACCAAGGATCTTTGAAAGGCTTCATGCATAGTATTCAATTGAATTTTCACAGAAATCCTGTTTTTATTAATGTGAAAATGGGAGTCCTGAGAGTGCCTTGCACCTACACAATTATCTCAGTGGACTCAGAATTCATATTCAAAGTCCCTCTAGGCCTGTGTCTTCAGCCACCATGCTTCCTTAAAGCCTCAGACAAAAACTCAATATGCTGAACAAATGGTGAATAGATTATATTCCTTTCTGTAAGTAAGTTCTGTAATCTGTTGTTTCAATAGAAAATCTTCTCAAAGCATTTTACCTCTTGAATATGAGAGATTGCTATCAATTTTCTACTGGTGTTCAGAATTATTTCTTTCTAACAATTCAATTTAACAAACTAATATCAGAGATAAGATTAGATTTGATGATTTGACTCCAAAACACAGACACCTCCATGGCTGAACTCAGGTATGTGCAATTATCTAAGTCTAAATATAATCTAAATAATATAGTTTACCTATATAAAGTTCAGCTTACTATATTGTTTTAGATGTGTCATAATTAAAAGCTTTTAATATAGCAATAACATTAAAGAAGTAAGATTTTTCCCTCAAAATATTAGAATTAGAGAAACATAATCTACCTTTCAATCACAGTTGTGCTGTTTACTCAGCAAAATGGGTTTGGATCATTGAGTCTCATATTGTCATTTGTAAAGTGGCTCAATATTTACTTAAACAGATTACGTTTGAATGTTATATAGCATATACATTTCTTCAACAAAGAAAGAAATCCATCCATAATAGCTAAGGCATATAGTATTGAGGGTAAAGTGCTAATGATTATTAATTAACGTTATATAAATGAAATAGATAATGCATTTAATATACTTACTTGGGAGGTAATACTATGTGCCAAATGCAAAATATCACTAGCTACTATGATATTGATCTTTGTTTCATTTTATTTCACATATAAGTCTTATGTGCTAAAAGAAACTATTAGGTAACAACAAAATAATAGAAGTTACCAAGTATACTGGTGTTTTGTTTTGCAAGTATTTAAATAGAAGTGTTCTAAAAAATGAAATTTCTTGAATTTATATACTGATTTGTTAAGTGAATGAAGCAGAAACTCCTAAACAAAATTGGTCTTGTTTCTTCTTTTCCTGGCATGCATTTTTGAAGTTACAGCCTACCTGGTCTACCTTAGAACACAGTGTTAATGACACTGAAAGCTCATTAATGAAGTTCCATTCCCCAGGCCCAACAGCAATTTACATTTCATAAATGAAACCAACACCCTGGCAAAGTGAATACCTGGTATGAAAGGGCTGGTTCTCTGATGAGTGCCTCTGCTTGATTCTAAGTTTCCAAAATGCTCAAAATGAAGACCTTCAGTGTCAAATGTTATTCAAATCAGATATTGTATTCTTATACATCACTCAGCTTGAAAGAAAAATAAACAGTGAAAAAGCCCCTGCTTTCTGGCATCCAAGTCTTAATACCTTCACAAACTATGCTTTCTTTTCTTTCCTGAAGCTTCAAAGTTTATCTTTTGATTACTAATTTGTAATGGATATTTTGGGATTATTTTAATTTCAGTGATCATACAAATCCTACCTAGGAACTACACTTTAATATAACTCAAAATATATTTACTAATTGATAGAAAAGTCATCTGTAAAATGAGCTTTTATTCATTAAACTCTTAAATGACAAAGGGCTCTAAATACCAACTGCTTACCTCAGCAAACCTCAACTTCATCCACTTGCAATTCTGACTCTTGGTATAGAACCAGAGTCCTTTTAGCCATTTCATCCCTGACTTTCCAGATAAGTATTTGTTTTAGTTCTACTCACCAAATCTCCAATTCCCTGTGGAAGACACCACTAGGTGTGAACAGGATTCCCTTAGATCATTCTTACTTCTCTTAGGCTTATCTCATAGCTCACCCCTATCCCTCTCAGCTACCTATCAACTGGCAGAAACACTTCCTACAAGGCATCCCACAGCCTCAACATTTACCAAAGGTCCAGAAAGAGCAAAAGAAGCTAAGGCACAGAAACCTGCCCAATAACGATAAGACATAGACTTACATCAACATAGTACCAGGAGCCACTGCTCAGAATATAATCCTTAGCAACCAAGACAGGGAAATGCAACAAGGCAAAGACTTAAAAAATATAGATTATGAATATATTCAAGGACATTGGAGACAATATAAATAAGTCTCTCAATGAAGTTTCTGAAAACAAAACAGTGGTATAAAATGGTGAAACCAGCTCAAGTCATGAGATTTTGTGGGTACCACACATAACTTTGATGATATCTGCCTTTAAACAAATAAAATATTTGGTCACTCAGTGATAGATTCAGATTCAGTTCACCTATTATAGATAGATAGATAGATAGATAGATAGATAGATAGAGAGAGACATATGTATGTATATATACATATATATACATATATATATATATATATATATATATATAAAGAAATATTGAAAGGAAAAATCAACTAACATAAAGATAAAGCCTGACCCATGAGAACAACACCTGATATCTCAGTGGAAACTCTGAAAGCTATAAGGGCTTAGTTCTACAACTCTAAATAATTACAAGTGTCAGCAGAATTATCAATCATAATTGATGAAAAACGAAAAGCTTTTCAAGACAAAAACTAAATTAAAGCAATAAAGGAGTATCTATCTACCAATCAAGCACTGCAAGGGGCATCAGAAGAAAAAGAACAATCTAAAGAGTTCAACTATACCCAGGTAAAGACAAAGGAAAATATCAGCCTGGCAAATCAAAGAGGTATGTGTAGGGAGAGTATACCATATCTACAAAATAACAAGAATAAATAAACATTGCACACTGATAACTATCAACCAGAATGGTCTCAAATACTCATTGAAAAGTCAGGATTAACAGAATAGATTAGAAAACAGTATCCAGATTTTTGCTGCATCCAAAAATACCCCTTATCATCAAGGAAACAGATCACCTCAACATAAGGAAGGATGACAATATTCCATGCAAATTAATCCAGGAACCAAGTAAATATAGACATTTTAATAGCTATTTTATACATGCAAAATAGAATTGAAACCAAAATGAGTCAGAAGAGATAAGACGAACACTGCATTTATTAAAGGAGAGGGCCACCATGAAGATATTGCAATTCTAGACATCTAAACACCAAGCACCAGTATCCAATTTCATAAAAGAAATACAACTGCAGCTGAAAAACACATATTGTTCCTCACATGTTGATAGTAAATGATCTTAATATTTTATCTTGCCAAGAAATATGTCTAAACAGAGAAATACTAGACATAAATGATGTTATCAATCAGATGGACCTAATAGACCTACTCAGAACATTTCACTCAAACACAAAGAATATATCTTCTTCTAAACAGCTCATGGAACTTTCTCCATATTTGGCCACATTATTCAGATACAAAGCAAGCCTCAACAGATTTAAGAAAATTGAAACAACACCCTTCTTTTTGACATACATAGTTTAAACCTGGACATGAGCAACACCACAAAGCAAAGTAGGTTTATAAACTCATGATGGCAACTGAACAGCTCATTACTCATTGAAAGATTGATGAAGTTGCAAACTACAAAGGGATAGAGACATGTTTTAGAATTGAATAAAAAAGTCGGGCGGTGGTGGCACATGCCTGTAATCCCAGCACTTGGGAGGCAGAGGCAGGTGGATTTCTGAGGCCAGCCTGGTCTACAGAGTGAGTTCCAGAACAGCCAGGGCTACACAGAGAAACCCTGTCTTGGAAAAAAAGAACTGAATAAAAAACTCAACACTACTGGAAACAAGAAAGTTGATTCTAAGAAGCAAGTCATAGCACTCTACATAAAAATAAATATTGAGATTTCATGCTAGTAACTTAATGGCACATCTCTATTACAATAACAATAAATAACACACTTGAGGAAAAGATGGCAAGAAATAATATAAATCAGTTTTGAAAACAATAAAATAGAAACAAACAATACAAAATAAAAATTCAATGAAAGAGTCAGTTGTTTGAGAACTGCAGAGAAAATTGCAAACCTATTTCTCTTATGAATATAGATGCAAAAAATTGCTGTTACCAGTGAAGCAATTTCCAGTTTTTTATTGATAGGTAGGAATAATATAGTGAACAGAGCCACTCTACTACAAGCCATATACACAGATTCAACATAATCCCATCAAAATTCTAACACAATCCTTCACAGAAATTGAAAGGACTATTTTCTGCATATATGGAAACACACATGCACAACACACACACACACACACACACACACACACACACACATACACACACACAAACACACACGGGTTAAAACAATTCTGATTTTAAAATAGACATGCTTGATGTACCCGGTGGTATCACCATCCTTGATCTCAAGTTCTAATATAAAGCTATTGTAATAAAAGCAGCTTGGTATTGGTATAAAACAGACACCCTGATTGATGGGGCATAATTAAAAGAATTAATAACCAAGACATTAAGTCCACACACGTAAGAACAGCTGATTTTTGACCAAGCCAAAATACACTGTGAATAAAAGAGCATCTTCAAGAAATGGCCTTTGTTAAATTGGAGAGGTACATGGAGAAAATGCAAATAGCTAAATAATAATTACCTTGAAAAACTCAACTCCAAATGGATGAAGGACTATAACATAGAGTATGTATCTTGAATTTGAAACAAAACGAAACAGGTAATAATGTTGAAATTGTTATCACAGGGAAAGATTTTCTAAGATACCAATAGCTCTGCCATAGCTAATAATTAATAAGTGACACTTCATGAAATTGAATAGCTTCTGTATGGCAAAGGACACTATCATGTAGGTAAAACTTCAGGCTATGGAATGGGAAAATATTTTTACCAATTGTATACCTGAGATATAATTAATATCTAAAAATATAAATAACTCAAGAAAAATTGGCATCAAGAATAAAAATAAGTGCCAGGCGGTGGCACTTGGCAGGCAGAGGCAGGCGGATTTCTGAGTTCGAGGCCAGCCTAGTCTACAAAGTGAGTTCCAGGACAGCCAGAGTTACACAGAGAAACCCTGTCTCGGAAAAAAAAAGAATAAAAATAATTGAATTGAAAAATAGAGTACAGAACATAATAGATTTCTCAAAAGATGAGATACAAATGGCCAAGAAACACTTAAACAAATGTTAAACATTGTCTTAGCCACTGTTCTATTGCTCTGAAGCATGTATCCTTATTATATGTTGGAGAATCTTCTGGGTATATGACCAGGAGTGGTATGGCTGGGTCCTCAGGTATTACTATATCCAATTTTCTGAGGAACCACCAGACTGATTTCCAGAGTGGTTGCATCAGCTTGCAACCCCACCAACAATGGAGGAGTGTTCCTCTTTCTCCACATCCTCTCCAGCATCTGCTGTCCTCTGAGTTTTTGATCTTAGCCATTCTGACTGGTGTGAGCTGGAATCTCAGGGTTGTTTTGGTTTGCATTTCCCTGATGATTAAAGATGTTGAACATTTCTTTAGGTGCTTTTGGTCATGCGATATTCCTCAGTTGAGAATTCTGTTTAGATCTGTACCCCACTTTTAATGGGGTTATTCGATTTTCTGGAGTCTAACTTCTTGAGTTCTTTGTATATATTGGATATTAGCCCTCTCTCAGATGTAGGATTGGTAAAGATGTTTTCCCAATCTGTTGGTTGCCATTTTGTCCTATTGAGAGTGTCCTTTGCCTTACAGAAGCTTTGCAATTTTATGAGGTCCCATTTGTCTATTGTTGATCTTTTTGTCTATTGTTGATGTGTTCTGTTCAGGAAAATTTCCCCTATGCTCATTTGTTCAGTGCTCTTCCCCACTTTTTCTTCTATTAGTTTCAGTTTATCTGGTGGAGGTAATTGATCCACTTGAACTTGAACTTGTACAAGTAGATAAGCCTGGATCAATTTGCATTCTTCTAAATGCTAACTGCCAGTTGAACTAACACCATTTGTTGAAAAGGCTATCTTTTTTTCTGCTGGATGGTTTTAGCTCCTTTGTCAAAGATTAAGTGACCATAGGTATGTGGGCTCATTTTTGGGTCTTCAATTCTATTCCATTGATCTAGGTAGATCTGTGAATATCATGCAGTTTTTATCACTATTGCTCTGTAGTACAGCTTGAGGATAGAGATGGCAATTCCTCTAGAAGTTCTTTTATTGTTGAGAATAGTTTTTGCTATCCTGGGTTTGTTGAAATTTCTTTGAATTTGTAAAATGCTTTTGCTACTGCTATGAAGAATTGAGTTGGAATTTTTATGGGGATTGGATTGAATCTGTAGTATGCTTTTGGTAAGATGGCCATTTTCACTATATTAATCCTACCAATCCATGGGCATGGGAAATCTTTCCATCTTCTAAGATCTCTTCGGTTTCTTTCTTCGGAGACTTAAAGTTCTTGTCATACAGATTTTTCACTTGCTTGATGTACTGGCCGGTTTTGTGTGTCAACTTATCACAGCACAAGGAGGTTCAGTTGAGGAAATGCCTCCATGAGATCCAGGTGGAAGTCATTTTCTCAATTAGTGATCAAGGTGGGAGGAGCCACTGTGGGTGGTGCCATTCCTGGGCTGGTAGTCCTGGGTTCTATAAGAAAGCAAGCAAGTTCTATAAGAGCAAGGCAGAGGAAGCAAGCCAGTAAGTAACATGACCTCTGCATCAGTTCCTGCTTCCTGACCTGCTTGAGTTCCAGTCCTGACATTCTTTAGACATGAACAACAATGTGTAAGTGTAAGCTTACCTCCCTGTTTTAGTTAGTGTTTTACTGCTGTGAACAGACACAGTGATCAAGGCAATTTTAGAGATGATGACATTTAATTGGGACTGGCTTACAGGTTCAGAGGTTCAGTCCATTGTCATCAAGGCTGAAGCATGGCAGCATTCAGGCAGGTGTGGTGCAGGAGCTGGGGGTTCTACATCTTTATCCAAAGGAAGCCAGGAACAGACTGGGCATCCCCAGGCATCTAGGAGAAATATCTCCAAACCCATTCCCATAGTGTCACATTTCCTCCAACAAGGTCGCACCTTCTAATAGTGCCACTCCCTGGGATGAGCATTTACAAACCATCGAAGTCCCCTTTCCTCCCCAACTTGCATCTTGGTCATGGTGTTTTGTGCAGGAATAGAAATCCTGACTAAGACAGTTGATTAGAGTCACACCAAGTTATTTTATGTTATGTGTGACTATTGTGAAGGGTGTTGGTTCCCTAATTTCTTTCCCATACTGAGTAGAGGAAGGCTACTGATTTGTTTGAGTTAATTTTATATCCAGTCACTTTGCTGAAGTTGGTTATCAGGTGTAGAAGTTCCCTGGTATAACTTTTGGGGTCATTTACATACTATTATATCATCTTCAAACAGTGATATTTTGACTTCTTCCTTTCCAGTTTTTATCCTTTTGACCTCCTTTTGTAGTCTAATTGCTCTGGAAACAGAAAATTTTTAAAGTAGTCATTATTGTATTAATTTAATTCTGTGAATGTTAGTTACATACTTTTTAAAATATATATTAAATTAAGTTAGATTGCAGAACTTCTAGAAAAATCATTTATTTATGACAACCAAATAACAGGTGGTTATTCTCATAGACTACTTGTAATTTTATGACTAATTTAAGGGAACATAACTGATTTTCTAAAATTAGTAACAATGGTAGTAAAATCACATTTATCACTTTGAAATTATGAAGCTAACCACCAGGTGGTACTTCATGAATTGAGTCTGGTAGTTCACAGAAAATAGATTAAATTTGTTGAATTAGAAAAGTAATGATATTCTTTTTCTGAGCATGTTAACTAATTTCCTTATGTGTAATAAATAGTGATTTTTTAGAATAACAAGACACTGCCTGTTATTGAAGACAATACAAATGTTTTGACTAGCATAAGAGTGTTTTGTTTTGGGTTGTGTTTCTTTTTATCTATTTTAATTAGGTCCATTAACCCTAGCTGGCCAGGATCTCATCATATAAACCAAGTTGCTTTCAAACACAAATAAGTTTGCTGGCCCCTGCCTCTAGGGTGTTAGGATTCAAGATGTATACTACTATGCCCAGATTGACTAGCATTAGATTTTTATAAGCTGAATTTCGAAAATAAACTCTTACATTTGTGTGTGTGTGTGTGTGTGTGTGTGTGTGTGTGTGTGTTTTGTCTGTGCCTGGGACTACTGGTTGCCTGACCCCACCTGGCTTTAGAAGTGAAGTTGGTGTCTTGACACAGACTCCAGGAGGAGGTGAGAAATGCCTCAGCAAGCTCACTGAACACTGTTGCAAGCTCCTTTAATATCTTCCACTGGTGCCCCCATTGGTCCCAAGAAAACATCTCATTTAAACAAAAGTTTCTGATTAGCTGTCATTGTTTGCACCAGCAATTCTTTTTTTTAAGATATTTGCTTTATTTACATTTCAAATGGTATCCCCTTTCTGCTTTACCCCTCCGAAAACCACTATCCCACCTATTCACTCCTCCCTTCAAGCTTCAAGGCTTGCATTCCCCTCTTCTAGGGAATTGACCTTCACAGGACCAATGGCCTCTCCTCTCATTGATGTCTGAAATGCTCGTCTTCTGCTACATGTGTAGCTAGAGCCATGGTCCCCTCCATGTGTACTCTTTAGTTGGTGGTTAATTCCCAGGGAGCTCTGGATGGTGCCTATCTAGTGGAGGTGGTTTCTACATGTTCTTTCTCCCTTCTGTTGGGTATTTTGGCTAATGTCATCCCCAATGTATCCTGGGAACCTCTTACTTCCCTGGTGTCTGGGACTTTCTAGTAGTTCCCCTTATTCCCCACCCCCAATGCTTCATATTTCTATTAATTTTCCTGACCCTCAGGTCTTCTCTCCTCTCTCTTCCCATACCCGATCCTGCCCCCCATCTTTCCCTTCCCCTCCTTTCTCCCTCCCAGGTTCCTCCCTCCCTCTATGTCTGGTTATTATTTTGTTCCCTGTTCTACCTGAAGACCCAACTATACTACTACTGGCCATATACCTAAAAGATGCTCCAACATATAATAAGGACACATGCTCCATTATGTTCATTACAGCCTTATTCATAATAGTCAGAAGCTAGAAACAATGCAGATGTCCCTCAATGGAAAAATGGATAGATTCTGAAATGTAGTACATTTACACAATGGAGTACTACTCTGCTATTAAAAATGATGACTTCATGAAATTTGCAGGCAAATGGATGGAACTAGAAAATATTATCTTAACCCAAAAGGCCACATGTGATATGTACTCACTGATAGATAGATATTAGTCCAAAAGCTCAGAATACCCACAATACAACTCGCAGAGCATTTGAAGCTTAACAAGAAGGATGACAAATGTGTGAAAACTTCAATTCTACTTAGAAGAGCAAACTAAAATTTTCAAGTTTTATGCAATATTCACTTGTGAGAATTACAAAAGGTCAACTCATTAACACAGTAAACTAAAAATGATTTTCGCCATTTCAACTCATTTTACAAGCTAATTAAGTGTGGCAGAGTAGAGATTATTTAGGTAAACAATAAACTGCGAAGGTGAGCCGGGAAAAGACGCCAGGGACACTCCTAGCCCGGACACTCCCAGCCCGAGATTTCCCGGGCGGACCCTGGAGGCAGGTGTGACGGGTACACTTCCAGGCCAACAAAGAGTGGGCTGAACCTCTGCTCCTTTGGGGTCACCCAAGACTCAGGCACGGGGGATTCCTAGCCTGCAACCTTATCCTTTCAGTTACATTTCTGTTTGCTGTGACAAGGTATCTGAAAGAAACACTTAAGAAAAGCCAGGATCAAGCCAGGCATGGTGGCGCACGCCTGTAATCCCAGCACTTGGGAGGCAGAAGCAGGCAGATTTCTGAGTTCGAGGCTAGCCTGGTCTACAGAGTGAGTTCCAGGACAGCCAGGACTACACAGAGAAACCCTGTCTCGGGAGAAAAAAAAAAAACAAACAAACAAACACCAAAGAAAAGCCAGGATCTGCCTAGAGAGAGGCCTCAGTAGTTAAAAGCATGTGCCACGCTCCCAGAGGACCAGAGTTTGTACCCCACCGCCGAGATGAGGCTGCTCACAATCGCCTGCCACTCCTGTTAGGAGGACCAGCCATGATCCCTTGGCCTCTGCAGGCATCGGCATACAAATGGCTCAGTGAGCACACGCGCGCGCATGCTCACAACTAAAAACAAACCGAGTCTAAATCCAGGAAGAGTGATCGTGGCTCACAGCTTGAAAGGTTTTCAGTTCATCATGATCGGGAATTTCATGTGCATAAGACCATGTGCTGGAGGGGAGGGGAGAGGAGAAAGAATAAGGGGGTAAATGGAGGAGGGGAAGAGGAGGAGCAAGAGGAGGAAAGGAGTAGAAAGAAAGGAAGAAGTGTTTTAGTAGAAAAGTCTTCTGGTCAAGAATGGACTCTGGCGTGGGTGGACACCTAACACTCCAGTTGGGACTTTCAAGCTCTTTGGCTGAGGGACCGCCCCTAGGAAGGGGGCTGTGGTTAAACCATGTTTAAAAGATGGGCAGAATAATTAGCTCCCAACCTTTTCCTTCCCAGAATCCTGTAACCACATAAGGGTTTTAATATGTACGGGGATTGTTCAGGAACAAAATGCAGCTTTTTTGTTCTTCTTTCTTTTTCTAAACATTCTTTTCTTAACACCTTGAGTCCTCGCCCAATATTTCGGACTTCCTTCTCTATCTCTAAAGCTCCCTGCCCCAATATGGCTACTTGTCAATCAAGTGTCTGACCTGCATCCCACATTTAAATTGCATGGCTTTTTCCCTGTCCCGACCCCCACCCCCATTCTCCTCAGAATGAAAGAAGCTGCTCAAGTTTTACCAGTTGCCTGCTAGGCAGTTTGTCTTTAAACTCTAATAAAATTGTCATTGTGCTTCTATTTAAAATAAATAAATAAATAAATAAATAAATAAATAAAAATAAACTTTAGGTAAAAATAAACCAGGCAGGCTTAGTAACTTGACATTTAAGAGGTTGATGGTTTGCTATTTTATAATTAAAAAAACAACTTTATAAACACACCAGCTTGCCAAAAATATCATTTTTAGTCCAAAGGTTTGATTCCAGACCAACTTGTATGTTGCTAAGAGACATTGCAATTTTTATAAGAAATGAATTTGTAATCTAGAATTTTAGGTATCTAAAGCAATTTGAAGTAAACACAATTTTCCTTTCATATTCTAGTCTACCTCACATTTTCAAATGATTTTATGCTATCTGTATTTGATATTTCTCTGGTCATTCTTTGAACATGCTATGTACATCATGACCTTTCAAACAAATCTCATCTTTCCATGACTGAAACTAAATGTATATCTAAGTATTTGATTTCTGTTGATAAATAAGTGTGAGAGGCTGATGGTCTTGGAATAGTGAAGTACTTAACACATTACTAAGTGCTGACAAGGCTTGTAGGAGATAGAGATGAGAATGTAAATCAGCATGGTATTCTACCAGTGTGAATCCTTGTTTTTGTTTATATAAGTGATTTGGGCACCTTTGGTTAATTGGTACTCTATTAAGTTCCTCTAAGTTATTGCATTTTATCCTTGATTAAATAAAGTATTTCCTGCTAATTTTTTAGCATCATCTGCAATTCATTGAGGAGTAAATCACAGTATAGAAACTGTCCTCACAACTCATATGAGGCAAAGTTCTAGGTTATATTTGTGATTGTGAAAACTGTAGGATGAGTATTCACTAAAGTATTCCACAGAAACTTTCTGTATAATAGTAGAATCTCAAGAAACTTAAGCCACAGGTATCTAAACAATTTGCCACAGTGCCTATGCAGTGTAAAAGGAAAGCCATATCAGTTTCAGGCTTTACTTAAAATATTTTCTACTGTTATCTTACCATTCTATCCAATATTACTGCTTTTAATAACAGTAGACCCATGAATCAAATTTTCACATCATATCTACCACAGCACGTTCTAGGTTATATTTGTGATTGTGAAAACTGTAGGATGAGTATTCACTAAAGTATTCCACAGAAACTTTCTGTGCATGTATGTATATACATATATTCATAAATACAACCCATTTAGTATGTATAATTACATAAATAAATATTTCACAGATAACAGTTTGACACTGGACAACAGGTAGTGAAAACAAGAAGCCATGAATTTGAAGAAGAGAGGAGAGGAATATATGAGAGGGCTTGGAGGGAGGAAAGGTAGCAAAGCAACATAATTAAACTATAACCTCAAAAATAAAAGATTTGAGTTCTAGGCCAGATGTGGTGGTACTTACCTTCAGTTGCATCACATGGAAGACCAAGTCAGGTGAATCTATGTGAGTTCAAGGACACCTTGGGTTACAATGAGTTCCAGAGTAGTTAGAACTAAGCAAAATAAACAAAAATAAAGGAAGGGGAAGAGGAGAAATAGGAGGAGGAGGAGGACAAAGAAGGAGGAGGAGGAAGAAGGAGGAGGAGGGAAGGAGGAGGAGGAGGACAAAGAAGGAGGAGGAGGAGGAGGAAGAGGAGGAGGTAGGAGGAGGAGGAAGGAGGAGGAGGAGGAGGAGGAGGAAGGAGGAGGAGGAAGAAGGAGGAGGTAGGAGGAGGAGGAAGGAGGAGGAGGAGGAGGAAGGAGGAGGAGGAAGAAGGAGGAGGTAGGAGGAGGAGGAAGGAGGAGGAGGAGGAGGAAGGAAGAGGAGGAGGAGGAGGAGGAGGAGGAGGAAGGAGGAGGAGGAATAATTATTCCATTTTCCTTATTAAAGGCCATTCTGACAACATGGATCTCCTGAGGAAAAGGATCAGTTTTCAAAGAATTATTTTCACTGAATTCCAACAATAATAAATAATACTAGTCTTCACACAACTTACTGCTAATTCTCCAAAATGTTCTTTTGATTTTAAATTAATGGTGATTTATTATTTCACCCCAGTAATGTTTGGAATTGTTGTAGATTTTAAAAACAAAGCCCTCACTGTATGAGAGTACTGCCATAGGGAATGTAAAGCACAGGACTTGCCCAAATTCACATATGAATTAGAAAACATGTTCCATTTAAGTGTGGCAGATATTGTATCATGTATTGCCATTTATAGCTTGCATTTATACTTTCTCTATTATAGTTATTTAAAATATTGGGAAATATTAAAATGAAAGTAAATGAGTAAAAGTGCTTTATACTAGGTTGTATGAGATTCCATATGGACTGAAACGTAGATTGCTCATTCAATATATATGGTGTACAATTTAGGTATTAATCTTCTAGCCAATTTAAATGACAGATTACTTGTTAGACTTTCCATTTCAACGGGGACAAATATCCCAGCAGAGCCAACTTCTGCTGTATTTTTAAATGCAGAACCAGCCCTTTTCCAAATGAGGTGTGTTAATGTGTCCTTACATTTAAAACAAACTTCCACAGCAGAAAATCGATAAGGAACTGAGTAAGCAGACTTCCTAAACATCAATAAGCCCAGAAGGAATAAATGTGCACCACTTCATGTTGGTTTTTTTCTGACTGTGTATCCCTTGTAGTCAACACTCTGTTTAGCTTCAAATTAATTCACTTTTAAAGTTTACATATACTATCAATGTATCTTTCTTTCAGTTGTTAATATTTATTAATTCTTAACTGGTATGCTTATGTGGGTAATACAATCTTTGGGTGTTTGTGTAAAATACCAGTATAATAAATTACTGTATTTAATTCTCTCACCTACCTAGTCCTCTTATGTAGAACATGACTATATTGATTCTTGGGCCAAGTTTTTATTATCCACTGAACTTACTGTGGACACCTATTTGGTTGCATATCAAGGGGTTTTTTTGTGTGTGTGAATAATGTTGAAAATAGAGTGTATAATGTTCAAACAGGAGTAAAATAATTCCCCTCAACATAAACATGTCAGTTCCCAGGGATATATGCCCGCAAATACAATCACTGTATCATAGGCTAATTCTACTTTTAGGTTTTTGAGGAATCTTCATATTATATTCCAATATGTTTATATTAACTTACATTTTAACTGACATGGACTAAAGAAGTTCCCCTGTCTTCACATCCTTCCCAGCTAATCAATATCCATCTTTTTAATGACATTATTTTAACAGGTATGAGGTGATATCTCATTGTATTAATTAGCATTTCTGAATAGATAGAGACTACAATTTTTCACATATTTTTTGATTATTTATATCTCTTCTTTTGAAAATATTGGTTCAAACACTTTGCTTACTTTTTTATTGGATATTTTCTTTATTTACCCTTTCCCTCTTTCCCCCCCCACTTTTGCTTACTTTTTATACAAACATTTATTACTGTTCGTTTTTATATACCAAATGCAGTTTTTTCCTCCCAGTTCCTTCTCCATTTCCATCTACTCCTCTGTTTCTATTCAGAAAATGGCAGTCCCCCCTCCCATGGATATCAACCAAACATGACAAATCAAGTTACAGTAAGCCAAAGCACCATGCCTCATACTGGGCTGGATGAGGCAACCATCCAGGTTGCCAAAAGCTCAAAAAGAGTCAGAGATAGCCATTGTTCCTTGTGTTAGGAGTCTTCCAAGAAGACCAAACCACACAACTGTAGCATATTTGCAGAGGCTCTAGATCAGTCCCATCTTTGCTTACTTTTTAATCAGATATATTGGCCTTGTTATTGAGTTATTTTTATTCCATATTTATATGGGAAAATTGGATATAATTTCAGTCCCTTTAAAGTTATATGATTTGCTTATACTTTCCCAATATAGAGTTTGTCTATGAACAAGAACTGTGGATACAAAACTTAACTCTTTTTCTTTTAAAAATGTTATTAAAACTTATTGCTTGATATGTACATTTATGTGGACAGGGAGAATCCTGCCACAGTTTCCCTCCCTTATATTTAAGGCATTTTATTTTTTTTTCTAGTTCAAATTTTTTTAGCGGAAACATTTTTTAAAATTTTTTATTATTAATCATTCCATTCATTTAAATCTCAAATGATATCCCATTTTGCAATTATTCCTTCACAAGCCCCCCATCCCACAACCTCCCTTTCCTCCTTCCCCTTTGCCTCTATGAGGGTGCTCTGCCATCCACCTATCCTCTTCCACCCCACTCCTCCAGCATGCCCCTATGCTAGGGCATCAAACCTCCACAGCATCAAGGGCCTCTACTCCCATTGATGTCAGACAATGCAATTCTCTACTACCTATGTGTCTGGAGCCATGGATCTCTCCCTGTACACTCCTTGGTTGATGGTCTAGTCTCTGGAAGTATTGGGTAAACCAGCTGATATTGTTCTTCCTATAGGGTTGAAATCCCCCTCAGCTACTCCAGTCCTTCTGCCAGCTCCCTTACTAGAGTTCCTGAGCTCATTCTGATGCTTGGCTCCAAGCATCCACATCTATATTGGTCAGTTGCTGGCTGAACCTCCCAAGGATCAGTCATACAAGGTTCCAGTCAGCAAGTGCCTCCTGGCAAAGGCAACAATGTTGGGTTTGGTGTTTGCTGACAGGATGGATCCCCAGGTGGGGCAGTCCTCAGATGGCCCATCCTTCAGTCTCTGCTCCATTTTATTTTCTTTTTCTTACATTTTAAATGTTGTCCCCTTTTTTAGTTTCCCCTCCGGAACCCCACTCTCCCATTCCCCCTCCCACTGCTTCTATGAGGATGCTCCCCCTCCCACCCACCTGCTTCCACCTGACTGCCATGAATTTCCTTATACTGGGGAATCTGCTCCAATTTTTGTCTCTGTTCTTCCTTTGGACAGGAACATTTCTGGATTAAAAACATTGAGTTGGGTATGAGACTCTATCCCACCACTGGGGTTGATGCCTATCTACTGGAGGTGGTCTCTACAGGTCCTATTCTCCCCTTCTCTGTTAAAATCTTCCCCACTGGGTCCTGGGGATGATTTTACCATCTCGTTTCCCTGGTGTCTGGGATCCTCCAGTGGATATCCCCAGTTCCTCATCCCCCCACTACATATTTTTATTCAATTTCCTGATCCTCTGTACTTCTCTCTTGTTTCTTCCAGTACCTGACAATCCACCCCCTCCTTCTTCCCTAACTATACAAAGGATCAACAAAACAAAGAGCTGGTTCTTGGCATTTTGTTTTTTAGTATTATTCAGTTATACCCAATAAACAGAGCTTTTTCTCTGGCTCTTAATTAAGCTTTGTTTGCTTACAATTACAATTAAGAGACATAATTGTGAAAAATAGCTGTGGTTGTGTGCTAAATGAATGCTATAAGCAACTTCAACCATGGTTATTAAAAAATGTTTACCAAACTTCAGTATGTATTAGGTAAATTTGGAATGCTTTTGTTAATATTTATTTGCTTATTTTAGTTTTGAATTTATATAGTTTTACATGAGTACTATATTTGTTTTATTTCTATCTCAGATACTCCTACATCCAGCTTCTACTTTGTCCATTCACTCTTCTTTTTATGACCTCTTCCCACTGTTGGGCATTTCTTTCTTTTTTTTTTCTATATTCTTTGTTTACATTCCAAATGATTTCCCCTTTCCCAGTTCCCCTGTCCCCATAAGTCCCATAAGCCCTCTTCCCTCTGCTCCTTCCTCAAGCAACCCCTTCCCACTTCTCTGGCCTGGTAATCCCTTACATTGCTGCATCAAGCCTTTCCAGGACCAGGGCCCTCTCCTTCCTTCTTCTTGGGAATCATTTGATATGTGGATTGTGTCTTGGGCATTCAGAGCTTCTGGGCTAATATCCACTTATCAGTGACTGCATTCCATGTGTGTTCTTCTGTGATTGGGTTACCTCACTTAGGATGATATTTTAATTGCCTAGTAGTATTCCATTGTGTAAATATACCACATTTTCTGTATCCATTCCTCCATTGAGGGACATCTGGGTTCTTTCCAGCTTCTGGCTATTATAAATAAGGCTGCTATGAACATAGTGGAGCATGTGTCCTTATTGTATGTTGGGGAATCCTCTGGGTATATGCCCAGGAGTAGTATAGCAGGGTCCTCTGGAAGTGTCATGCCCAGTTTTCTGAGGAACTGCCAGACTGATTTCCAGAGTGGTTGTACCAGCTTGCAATCCCACCAGCAGTGGAGTGTTCTATGAATCCACAATTATGCTAATACCAAAACCACACAAAGATCCAATAAAGAGAACTTCAGACCAATTTCCCTTATGAATATCAATGCAAAATTACTCAATAAAATTCTTGTGAACCAAATCCAAGAACACATCAAAACGATCATTCACCATGATCAAGTAGGCTTCATCCCAGGTATGCAGGGATGGTTCAATATACGGGAATCCATCAATTCAATCCATTACATAAACAAACTCAAAGGAAAAAAACACATGGTCATTTCATTGGATGCTGAAAAAGCATTTGACGAAATTCAGCATCCTTTCATGGGCATTTCATCTAAGGTCCCTCCCTTTGGGTGCTGAGCATCTCACCTCCAAGGTTTCTTGTACATTCTAGAGGGTTCCCACCCCCCACTTCCTACTTCACAAGCTTACCTGTTTCCATTTTTTCTGCTAGCCCTCAGGGCTTCCCTCCAGTCTCCCCACTCCCAATACCCAATCATGTTCTCCTTTTCCATGCCCTATCCCCTCTTCTACCAAAACCACACAAAGATCCAATAAAGAAAGAGAACTTCAGACCAATTTCCCTTATGAATGCCCTTTCTCCCTTGCCCCTCTCCTACCAGAATTGCTTTCTTCTCTTTCCCAAGTGGGAATGAGGCATCCTCATTTGGGCCCTTCTGATTGTTAACCTTCTTGAGTTCTGTGGATTGTATCCTGGGTATTCTTACTTTTTTGGCTAATATCCACCTATTAGTGAATACATACCATGCATCTCCTTTTGGGTCTGAGTTATCTTACTCAGGATGATATTTTCTAGTTCCATCCATTTGCCTGCAAAATTCATGATGTCCTCATTTTTAATAGCTGAGTAGTAATATTCTAGTGATCTACAATTTTCTATATCCATTCTTCCATTTTGGGAAGAATTTTTTCCAGATTCTGGTTATCACAAATAAAAGTGCTTTGAACATAGTGGAACATATGCGCCGTGGCATGGTGGGACATCTTTTGGGTATGTGACCAAGAGCAGTATAGCTGGGTCTTCAGGTATCCGTTGATTAACCCTGATATGTAACTGCCACTATTGCACTCTTCTTTATAACAGAAAAACATCATCATATGTTAGCTCTTACATGTGGATTCTAGCTCCAAATCTGTTTGTGGACATAGAATCTGCAGTAACCACAAATACCAGGAAGGAAAAAAGTGGAACAGGGTAGAGATAAAAGGAACTGTATGAAAGGAGTTATATTTACACTCAGGTATGAGGATTACTGAGAAACTGAATGAGAAAATGTGGAGAGATAAAAAAAACCAGTAATAATCAGAAAAAGACATAGAGAAACATGTTTTGTTAACTTTGAAATACACATTATGTATATATGTATATATGTGTATATGTATATATGTATGTATATATGTATATATGTATGAATAAATGTGTGTGTGCACATGTGTTAGTCTTATTGCTACCACTAAACACCATGACCAAAAAACAAAACAGAGAGGAAAGAGTTTATTTAATAGTGACGAGTTTGTGTGTCAAGTTGACATGGTGTCAGTTGTAATAACTGGTTTTGTGTTTCAACTTGGCACAAGCAAGCTATGTTTATTAGAGAGGATGGGGCCTCAGTTGAGGAAATACCTCATGAGATTCAGTTGTAAGGCATATTATTAATTAGTTATCAATGGGGGAGGGACCAGTCCATTGTGGTCCATCCTGGGCTGATGGACCTGGGCTTTATAAGAAAGCAAGCAGAGCAAGCCATGTGAAGGAAATCTGCATGCAGCACCCTCCATGTCCTTTCCATCAAGAGACTCCTCAAACATACAAGCTGTTACCATTGACATTGGTTGCCTCTCAGCCTTGAAAGGAATTCCCAAGTGCTGGAGACAAAGCACATATGGGACACAGTACTTACAGGAATTGACCTGGAACTGACATGGAACAAGTGTAACCGTGCCACTTAGGACGAGTTCTGATAACACCTGAATATGCTATGCAAACTGACAATGGAGAAAAGACATTAAAATTCTTCTGCTGTAAACTCTACAAACCACAACAGTAGAATGGATGTTTTAATTTACACTCTTTCCTTCAAGAGTTACTATTGTTGAACTACTGCCTTATAAAGTTATTTTCTCCAGTTATAAATTCCCTTTACATTGTAGCCTAAACATGAACCTCATCTAATGCATTTTTGCCTGTGATTTTATTTTTACTTGATCAACAATATCTTAATTGAATACATTATGTCATCAAATCAGGGATATGAACAGCGTGTGTGATATCTATATTTTACTGGCGAGAGTTCATCATTAGGACATCCTTTATCTCCTCTCAATTAGTGCTCAACTAGTAATTAGCAACAAATTACAAATGTATATACATATATCGTTATAAAGACACAGTATATCACAACTCAGCATGGATGTTGTTAATATTCCCTTGAGATAATAGCTTACAATTGAAGTATTTATAAGAACCATCTGATAAAGCTTCTAAATGAAAAATTTGGGGAACCATATTAAGCATATGTGTTGTGCAAAGTGTTCCCTAGACCAAGGTGTTGGGCTTGGAAGTGTACTTGACAGGGTTTCTGTACAAACACACAAATATTTAGCACAAATATTTGGCACAGCTTGGATGTTTGTATTTTTTTATTATAAAGCCAAAAAGTCTATTCCAGATGATTCTTAACTCTCTTTGTATTGTTAAATTTATAAAATTCTACTCCTATTTATTGAACTATTCTCTTATTTAACTTTAATTCACATATTTAATACTTTCTATAAGATGACCTAAGCAGTTCTTCCAGAGTAAATCTCTACCCGTTTTCATGCATAAAATAATATTACATTCTTGAATTTGATGTCTTTAATAGTGTTAGAATTGCCTAAATTGTCTTAAAAGTTAAATGTTATAATCCCAATTTTCAGATATTTGTTTCTTTTCTTTAAACCAAGTAAAAACAATTACTTCAATTATGTGTATGGTAAATAAATCATGAACTTTTCATTTCCTATTTCTTCATAGAACATTTCATTTTTACTTAAAATTCAAGTTGAAGCAATTCAATAAAAGATAAATATTAGGCATTGTAGAATGGATTCTGTATATATCATGTTTAAACTGATCAGAAAATCTGAGATCAATATAGAACATGAAATTGTTTCATTAACAATTTAATATATTTATCCCAAGTATCTTTTAGTTGCTTAAAAGTGTAGATGGGTGGGATGTAATGATTTAAAAGCTGATATAGACTAATGATAAAAGCACTTGATACCATTGTGTAACTTTATTACTTACATTTTAGAGCCACAACTAAAAAAGGAAGAGAAGTCAGGTATGTATTTTAATGTATAAGCGTGTGCATGCATTCTGTATTCATAATGAATAATAACACACCTCTTTGAAATGTTATGGTAAATATTATCCAAAACAACATTTAAATAACCAACAATCTTTTATAGAAAAGTTTGCAATGCTGCTATTTTTAAAGATAAACTGTCTTTCTGACTTTGTTATAGTCCTACGGTATCCATTTATACATCAAAAATGTACTTGGATAATTACAAAGACATATTTATTTGTTGAGGGAAAATATAAAACAATAATGCTGTGTATCCAAGATGGCAATTTTTAGTAAAACACAGTAGTATATATATGAAAACTACAAGAAGTTTCTTTGGTTCAAACAATCTGTTCTCTGAACTTTGGAGCCAAAGATTTTCTATTAAATAAATATCTGTCTTCATACTTCTCTAACACCCTCCTGAGTTAGAACACTTCCATAATTGGTAGCATGCAGCAGAAAGTTTTTTTCGAACACACAGCCTCTGATTAAGATACAGTTAAAATGTTGCTTCATTCTTGCCAAATTCATTCATCCTGTAGAATTGCTGTCAACAAAATATCACAGATATTGCAACCAGGACACAGCTGGAGAGGCCCAGGTAGACAGACTCCATCCAGAGCTACCATCGCGGGGGGATCTGCTAGGCTCTCAATGCCAGGCAGGCCCAGCTCCACTGAGACTCTGCAGGACTTCCCCTTTCCCTCTGGCCTTGCACCGAGGCAGCAGGTAGCAGCCAGCTCATGATCCCTTAGAGCAGCAGTCACGCATAATCACCAGTAGAGAAACAACAGGTGAGCCCAGACTAACAGGAGATTCAAATACCAGCCAGTGACAACAAGGCCAACTAAAACCAGATAAACCAGATGGCAAAAGGAAAACGAAGGAATGTTACTAACAGAAATCAAGGCAACATGACAGCATCTGAACCCAGTTCCCAACAACAGGAAGCCCTGGATACCCCAAAACACAAGAAAAACAAGATTTGGATATAAAATCACTGGTCAGTATGCTGGTAGCTGAACACATAGAAAAACCTCGTAAAGAAATAGAAGAGAAAATAGATCAAAAGTTAGAAGCCTTTACAAGGCAAATACAAAAATCACTTCAAGAAATTCAGGAGAAGATGGATCAAAAAGAAGAAGACAATAAGGAAGAAAGACAAAAATCACTTAAAGAAATGCAGAACGTGGGCCAACAAGTAGAAGCTATGAAAGAGGAAACACAAAAATCTCTTAAATAAATACATGAAAACACAATCAAGCAAGCGAAAGATCTGAGCACATCCATCCAGATACTAAAAACAGAAGTAGAAACAACTAAGAAATCGCAGAGGGAGACAACATTGGAGATAGAAAACCTTGGAAAGAAATCAGGGGCCATAGATGCAAATGTCAACAATAGAATACAAGAGATAGAAGACAGAATCTCAGAAGCCGAAGATACCATAGGAACCATTGATTCAACAGTCAAAGAAAATACTAAATGCAAAAAGGCTGTAACACAAAACATCCAGGAAATCCAGGACACAATGAGAAGACAAACCTAAGGATTATAGGTATAGAGGAGAGTGAAGATTTACAAGTTGAAGGGCCAGCAAATATCTTCTATAAAATTATGGAATAAAACTTCCCCAACCTAAAGAGAGAGATGCCCATGAATATACAAGAAGCCTATAGAACCCCAAACAGCCTGGACCAGAACAGAAATACATCCTGTCACATAATAATCAAAACTCCAAATGTACTAAACAAAGAAAGAATATTAAAGGCAGCAAGAGAAAAAGGCCAAGTAACGTATAAAGGAAGACCTATCAGAATAACACCAGACTTCTCACCTGAGACCATGAAAGCTAGAAGATCCTGGGCAGATATCATGCAAACTCTAAGAGAACACAAACTTCAGCCAAAACTACTTTACCCAGCAAAACTCTCAATCGCCATAGATGGAGACATCAAGATATTCCATGACAAAACCAAATTTGCACGATATCTTTCCACAAATCCAGCCCTACAAAGGATAATAGGGGAAAAAAACAAGACAAGGACAGAAACTACACCTGGGAAGAAGCAAGATAGAAACCTCCTCTCATCAAACCCAAAAGAAGATAACCTCTCGAATATAAAAATAAATAAATAAATAAAAATAATTTCAAAAATGTCTGGAGGTAATAATTACTATTCCTTAATATCTCTTAACATCAATGGACACAATTCCCCAATAAAAAGACATAGATTAACAGACTGGATACAGAAACAGGACCCTACATTTTGCTGCATACAGGAAACACATCTCAGTGTTAAAGACAAACACTGCCTTAGAGTAAAAGGCTGGAAGACAATTTTACAAGCAAATGGTCTCAGAAAACAATCTGGAGTAGCCATTCTAATATCAGATAAAATTGACTTCCAACCTAAAGTCATCAAAAGAGAATCAGAAGGTCACATCTGGCTGGCCAAAGGGAAAATCCACCAAGAAGAGCTCTCAATACTGAATATCTATGCTCCAAATGCAAGGGAACCCTCATTCGTAAAAGAAACCTTACTAAAGCTTAAAGCACACATTACACCTAACACAATAATTGTGGGTGACTTCAACACTCACTCTCCTCAATGGACCGATCAGGAAAGCAGAAACTAAACAGGGACACAGTGAAACTAATTGAAACTTTGGACCAATTGGATTTAACAGACATATATAGAACATTTCATCCTAAAGTTAAAGAATATACCTTTTTCTCAGCACAGCATGGTACTGTCTCCAAAATTGATCATATAATTGGTCACAAGACAGATGTCAACAAATACAAGAAGATCGAGCTAATCCCATGCCTCCTATCAGATCACCATGGAGTAAGAGTGGTCTTCAATAGCAACAAAAACAACAGAAAGCCCACATACACATGGAAACTGAACAATACTCTACTCAATGACACCTTGGTCAAGGAAGAAATAAAAAAAGAAATCAAAGACTTCTTAGAATTCAATGAAAATGAAGGTACAACCTACCCAAATCTATGGGACACAATGAAAGCAGTGCTAAGAGGAAAACTCATAGCTCTAAGTGCATCCAAAAGGAAACTGGAGAGAGCATACACTAGCAGCTTAACGGCACACCTTAAAGCCCTGGAAGAAAAAGAAGTTAATTCACCCAGGAGGAGTAGAAGACAAGAAATCATCAAACTCAGGGCTGAAATCAATCAAATAGAAACAAAGAGAACCATACAAAGAATCAACAAGACCAGGAGCTGGTTCTTTGAGAAAATCAACAAGATAGGTAAACCCTTAGCCAGACTAACCAAAGACAGAGAGACAGTACACAAATTAACAAAATTAGAAATGAAAAGAGAGACATAACAACAGAAACTGAGGAAATTCAAAAGATCATCAGATCCTACTACAAAGGTCTATACTCAAAACAACTGGACAATCTGGAGGAAATGGACAATTTCCTAGACAGATACCAAATACCAAAATTAAATCAGCATCAAGTAGATCAGCTAAATAGTCCCATAACCCCTAAAGAAATAGAAGGGGTTATAGAAAGCCTCCCAACCAAAAAAAGTACGGGACCAGATGGTTTTAGTGCAGAATTCTACCAGACCTTCAAAGAAGACTTAACACCAATACTTTTCAAACTATTCCACAAAATAGAGACAGAAGGGACACTGCCCAACTCATTCTTTGAAGTCACAATTCCGCTAATACCTAAACCACAAAAAGATCCAACAAAGAAAGAGAACTACAGGCCAATTTCTCTTATGAATATAGATGCAAAAATACTAAATAAAATTCTTGCCAACCGAATCCAAGAGCTCATCAAAACAACCATTCACCATGATCAAGTAGGCTTCATCCCAGGGATGCAGGGATGGTTCATCAATGTAATCCACTACATAAACAAACTAAAAGAAAAAACCACATGGTCATCTCATTAGATGCTGAAAAAGCATTCGACAAAATTCAGCATCCTTTCATGCTAAAAGTCTTGGAAAGAGCAGGAATTCGAGGCCCATACCTAAACATAGTAAAAAGCAATCTACAGCAAACCAGTAGCCAACATCAAAATAAATGGAGAGAAACTTGAAGCAATCCCACTAAAATCAAGGTCTAGACAAAGCTGCCCTCTCTCTCCATATCTTTTCAATATAGTACTAGAAGTTCTAGCGAGAGCAATTAGACAACATAAGGAAGTCAAAGGGATACAAATTGGAAAGGAAGAAGTCAAACTATCATTATTTGCAGATGATATGATAGTTTACTTAAGCGACCCAAAAAACTCCACCAGAGAACTTCTACAGCTGATAAACAACTTCAGCAAAGTGGCTGGTTATAAAATTAACTCAAGCAAATCAGTAGCCTTCTTGTACTCAAAGGACAAGCAGGCTGAGAAAGAAATTAGGGAAATAACACCCTTCACAATAGCCACAAACATAAAGTACCTTGGCGTAAATCTAACCAAACAAGTGAAAGATCTGTATGACAGGAACTTCAAGTCCTTGAAGAAAGAAATCGAAGAAGACCTCAGAAGATGGAAAAATATTTCTTGCTCCTGGATTGGCAGGATCAATATAGTAAAAATGGCCATCTTGCCAAAAGCAATCTACAGATTCAATGCGATCCCCATCAAAATCCCAACTCAATTCTTCATAGATCTAGAAAGAGCAATTCTCAAATTCATCTGGAGCAACAAAAAACCCAGGATAGCTAAAACTATTCTCAACAATAAAAGGGCTTCTGGGGGAATCAATATCCCTGACCTTAAACAGTACTACAGAGCAATTGTGTTAAAAACTGCATGGTATTTGTACAGCAACAGGCAAGTAGATCAATGGAATAGGATTGAAGACCCAGAAATTAACCCACAGACTTATGGTCACTTGATCTTTGATAAAGGAGCCACAACCATCCAGTGGAATAAAGATAGCCTTTTCAACAAATGGTGCTGGTTCAACTGGAGGTCAACATGCAGAAGAATGCGAATTGACCCACTCTTATTTCTTTGCACTAAGATCAACTCCAAGTGGATCAAGGACCTCCACATAAAACCAGACACACTGAAACTATTAGAAAAGAAACTTGGGAAGACCCTGGAGGACATGGGCACAGAGGGAAAGTTCCTGAACAGAACACCAATAGCTTATGCACTAAGATCAAGAATTGACAAATGGGACCTCATAAAATTACAAAGTTTTTGCAAGGCAAAGGACACTGTCAGAAGGACAAAACGGCAACCAACAAAGTGGGAAAATATCTTCACCAACCCCACATCCAACAGAGCGCTAATATCCAATATATACAAAGAACTCAAGAAGTTAGACCCCAAAGAACCAAATAACCCTATCAAAAATGGGGTACAGAGCTAAACAAAGAATTTTCACCAGAAAAAATTTGGATGGCCGAGAAACACCTTAAGAGATGTTCAACATCATTAGTCATCAGGGAAATGCAAATCAAAACAACCCTGAGATTCCACCTCACACCAGTCAGAATGGCTAAGATTAAAAACTCAAGAGACAACAACTGCTGGCGAGGATGTGGAGAAAGAGGAACACTCCCCTACTGTTGGTGGGATTGCAAAATGGTAAAACTGCTCTGGAAATCAGTTTGGCGGTTCCTCAGAAAATTGGGCATGTCACTTCCAGAGGACCCTGGCATACCACTCCTGGGCATATACACAGAGGATTCCCATGCATACAATAAAGACACATGCTCTACTATGTTTATAGCAGCCTTGTTTATAATAGCCAGAAATTGGAAGGAGCCCAAATATCCCTCAAAGGAGGAATGGATACAGAAAATGTGGTATATTTATACAATGGAATACTACTCAGCAATTAAAAATAATGAATTCATGCAATTTGTAGGTAAATGGTTAGATCTGGAAAATATCATCCTGAGTGATTTAACCCAATCACAAAAGAATACACATGAAATGCAATCACTGATAAGTGGATATTAATAAGCCCAGAAGCCCTAAATACTCAAGGCACAATTAGCAAGTCATTTGATTCTCAAGAAGAAGAAAGGAGAGGACCCTCGGCCTGTAAAGATTGGATCCAGTTTTGTAGAGAAACCGTGGGGGCAGGGGGAATGATTGGGGAATAGTTGGTGGGGGAGAGGAATTATGGGACGTATGGTGGTGTTGAACTGGGAAAGGGGAAAGCCTTTAGAATGTAAACATAGAATATAGAAAATAAAAATTTAAAAAAAGGAAAAAAGAAATTTTATTTTATTTATATGAGAAAACTGTAGCTGTCTTCGGACACACCAGAAGAGGGCATCAGATCTCATTATAGATGGTTGTGAGCCACCATGTGGTTGCTGGGAATTGAACTCAGGACCTCTGGAAGAGCCGTCAGTGCTCTTAACCTCTGAGACATCTCTCCAGCCTGGGTCTAGGTACTTTTATGTATTCAGTTAATCCAAATATTTTACTAAGTTTAATCTATCTAGATTCAGATTTATTGATACATTAAGAGATTACTGCTGTAATTTAGACTTTTTTCATATTTATTTTCTATGTCATTGTTCCTTCTCTTGCTATCCATTTTCATGCTTCGGTAGCTTTCTGTGCTGATATTGTTTGTTTGCCTTTTATCTTTTCAATAAATGCTCTATTCTCGGTTTCATATAAAAAATATGAGGGGTTTTGCCATGTCTTATTGGATCTTGTTTTGTCCTGTTTGGATACCATCTCTTGGAAGTCTACTTGGAGAGGAATTATGGGACATATGGTGGGGTTGAAATGGGAAAGGGGAACTAGGCTTGAAATGGGGACTAGGCTTGGGGAAGGCAGAAAGTGTCGGGGGAGCTAGGAAGTGTGGAGGGGGAAACTTGTTGGGATATATTGTATGAGAGAAGAATCTCTTTTCAATAAAAAAAAATCAAATAATGAAAAACAAAAAAATATCACAAACTGTATAATTTTTAAAATTTTATTCTTTTTTTACACTCCAGATTTTATGATTTTTTTAAATGTATGTTCACTCCTTTACTTACTAGAGTCTAAAAATCTAAAATCAATGGACTGGTTGATCCATCTTTTTCTAAAAGCCACAGAGAGAAATCCATCCTTGCGTTTTTGGACTGCTAATGCTTACCAGCATTCTTGCTGTGCTTTCTCAGCTCCCTCAACCCTGCTCCCACATCCACCACACATACTAACTTCTGTCTCCATAGTTACATGGTCATCTTTTCCATGAGCGTCTTTGTCTCAGTTGCTTTTCTCTTAACAATACCAGTCACAGTTAATGAATGACATACCTACACCCCCATTGTTATATCCTAACGAATAACATCTGCAAGAAGCATATTTCAAAGTAGGACAACATTTTCATGTCTTAGAGATTAGGAATTGAACATACATTTTTTTTGAGTACACAGTTGATTCTATTAAAGCCTGTCCCATATCCTGCCAAAATTCATGTCTTTCCTATATGCAAATATATTGATACCATGCCTACAATGTCAAATCTTAATTAGTATAACATCTACTGTATTTCTGCCTGTTAATTTCACTTACATTTAATTTATTTAATTACAATTTCAGATGTCAATGCCATTGTTTATGTGATCTACATCAGCTTTGGGGAAAGAAAAAAATGATATAAGTATTCTTCACCTGTATACCTCTGAGTCCATACAGATCTGTTTCCAAATAAAATAAGACAGCCATTCTCATTTCAAGTGGAAAAATTAGAAGGAAAAATAAGGACGTGTTCATCAACATGTTTTTGATCCTGGTTAATATCAAGTCTAAAGAATATTTTCTCTGGAACTGTCCCTTGTCTTCTAGGCCAGATGGGATAGTGACCCTACCCTTCCTACAGAGGAATGTGTCACCCTTTTCAGTCATCTCTTCATTTTATCTCTTCTCTGTCCCATTAGTTGTGTTACTTTTTTTCTGGCTTTTTTGTTTTGTTTTGTTTTGTTTTGTTTTGTTTTGTTTTGTTTTGTTTTGAGTCAAAATTTTATTCATTCAAATCTTGGATTCAAAGTATTCCTCGATGATATCCTTGGCCTGAGATGGATTAACATAGTCCTTAACCAGTACACAACTGCCACCAACCACTTTTTGTAACTTCCCCTCTCAATCAGTCTTACAGAGGCCTACCCATTCCCCTAGTTTCTTGTTGCCATCAACCTTAATCAGATTGATTTGGTGCTTGGCACACAGTGCATACACCAGCTTGATATATATGGGCTCATCCCATTGGATGTAAACACATAGAGATAGATGGGCTTGGTGCTTGTATGCCATGTGCTAGGCCACTGTGAATAAGGCAGTCTTCAGCATCTCTCTGACCATAGCAGGGGATTATGGGTGATGATGAATCTTGGATGCACAGGAGCCTCTGCCTCCACACTACTCAGCAGTGGCTGGGGAAAAGGCATGTTATCATTTTGAAATTGAAATTAATCAATAGTTTGATTCAAGTTTCTTGTTTTAAGAATGAAATAAAGGCTCTTATGTAGTTTCTGCTTGCATGCTTGCTCTATTCCTACCTCTGTCAAACAGTGTCATAACACCCCTCCTCTCCAGAGGATGCAGCAGCAAGACACCATGTTAAAATATGCTAGCAACTGGCTCTTGTCTTGGACTTTACTCACTCCAATACTTTGAAAGTCCAAAATACTATATGGATTTTTTCCATATAAAACAACCACTGTGTGAACATCTGCTATTTCAGGAGGGAAAAGGGGCCCCTCAAAACAGCAACCACCACCATCAACAACAATGACAAAAAAAAAAAAACCAATGAGACAGATTTTGTATAGATCTCTTTGAGGTCCAATTTTGGAAGCCAGAAGAGGAGCGTCAGAAGAGACTAGGAAGTTGATGATAATACAAAGAGTCATAGTCAGATGTGGCATACTTGATCACTGGGACACTCGTACATGATAAACTATTTCTTAATTCTCTACAGAACTGTCTTAAGTATCAGTAATAAGCAAATATTAGTCTCCTCAAGGCAATCTAGGTTCTTATCAAGTATTTCCTATAATGTTGCATTATCTCCCAGTATTCCTCAGACTACTTCCAAAGTTTTACTTGTTACAGCAGAGCAGTATTCCACAACCTAATGCAATCTGTGAATTTCTATGCATGGAATAAGATAGTTCAGACTTTCTTAAAGCAGCCTGTATATTTCGTCATAGTTCTGCAAGCTGAACATTACTTTTCCAAGATTAGCGGAAATGTCTTCCTTGCCTCTTCCTTTAGTGGTTACCACAAGTTTATGAATTCCTTGGGATTTAAGCTCATGATATCAATCTCTACCACCATTGTCACATATCCATGTTCTCCCTTTCTATCTCTTAAGAGGACTCACCCTATCTTAATGTCTCATTTCATTTGTGTCTCATCTTATTTATATCTGCATTGACTCAATTTCCAAATAATGTCACTTCACAGGTATTGATGCTAAAGATGCAACCTGTCTTTAGGGGATACATACAAACCATAATATACCCCAATTTCCTAATTACCCAGATATCTGTTAGATTTGAAACAGTTTCTTCCAGTTTTGTTGTTGAAGTGATTTGTCTAACACTATTTTGGAACTATTTCTTATAGCTTGAAATTAAGGAGACAATTTAGGTTTAAATTGACTCTCAAGTATCTGTTCACCTGCGGCACATTTTAAAAACAACAGCTTAGGGTCCTCTCCTTTCTTCTTCTTGGGAATCATTTGACTTGCTATTTGTGTCTTGAGTATTGAGGGGGAGGGGGAATTATTGGGGAACAGATGGGGGGGAGAGGAACTATGGGAACTATGGTGGGTGGGAACTGGGAAAGGGGAAAGCCTTTGGAATGTAAACATAGAATATAGAAAATAAAATTAAAAAAAAACAACAGCTTAATGACAAACAAGTATATAGTTAGTTTTTAACTACTGTGTTTAGTAGTCTTTATTTAACAAAGCACCATAAAAATGTATTATTAGCTCAAAATTCTTCATTTTATGGAGATAAATGAATACAAATTATTGGAAATGATAAATTTTGCTTTAGTTTAGAATTATTTTTTTCTGTTTTTTTCTTTCTCTTTTCAGAGCCACAAGTGAAAAAGGAAGCAAAACTAGGTGAAAATATTTTATTTTCCTCCATTATTTTTTTTATTTTCCTCCATTATTTACTCATTCATTTTTACATCCTGATCACTGCCCCTCCTCCAGTACCCCATCACAGAGTACCTACCATTCTTCCTCCCCTAATCCTCTGAGAGGATTGGTCCCCTGGGTATTCCCCAAGACTCATGCATCAAGTCTCTTTAGGTTTAAGTGCATCCTCTCACACTGAGACCAGACAAGGCAGCCCAATTAGGGCAAAGGATTATACATACAGGCAACAGCTTTAGGAACAGCATCCACTCCAGTTGTTGGAGAACGCACATTGAGACTGAACTGCACATCTGCTATTTATGTGCCTGCAGTCCTCCCATGCATACACTTTGGTTGGTAACTCAGTATCTGAAGTATCCAGGTCAGTTGATTCTGTTGGTCTTCCTGTGGCGTTCCTATCCCTTTGGGTCCCACAATCCTTCCCCTGACTTTTTCATAAGAGTCCTGAAGTTAGTCCAATGTTTGGCTGTGGGTTTCTACATAGTTTAGTCAGCTACTCAGTGGAGCCTCTCACTTATGCTAGGCTCCTGTCTGCCAGAATAACAGTATCATTAATAGGGCTGCCTTGTCTGGCCATTATGGAGACATACAACACAGCAAGTGCTATCCTCAATACAGTAGTTATGGAGATGGTTCAAAATGCCAAATCCATACAATTGCTTTTCAATATCTTCAAGCTAACAAATGTTGGACTAAAGTTCTAAAATGTATCTAATTTTTTTCTGAACTCTGAACAATTCTATACAGAAATCATCTTAGACTAACTGTATCATTTTATTAACCAGTAATGTTGACCAAAAAGGAGAGTGAGCTCTTTCAGTTTATAATGTAATGATTAAGTCCTTGTTGTAGTACCAACTAGTTACTGACCTGAGACAGGTTTATAAAAGCTCTCAAGCTCCATGGAAGGCATTCCTTCATTATGAGAAGTGATATAGTAAAATCTTTCCTATTAACCTAATCTAAGAATCCAAATCTAGATATATGTCTAGCATTGTCACGCTGCTACACTCCTCACTAGAGTTTACCTTGCAGCTAGTCATAACTTGTATCTGGATGCTCTTGTAAATAATATATTTGCATGCAACAGAGTATATAAATGTCCATCTACCCTTTTATGATTTATTTCCTGGTGTTTTAGCTTATTAGAGGTAAGTATTATTCACAAGACTTTAATATTAATTTTTTAAACTGCATTTATTTCTTTAGAGAGAGATGAGGTACAGACATAGACAGAGAATGTATTTGCATATATTCATGCCAAGGT
Organism: Apodemus agrarius; assembly: GCA_964023405.1. Lineage (NCBI taxonomy): Eukaryota > Metazoa > Chordata > Mammalia > Rodentia > Muridae > Apodemus > Apodemus agrarius. The sequence goes on along the minus strand of OZ030027.1, from coordinate 366,565 downwards.
TAGCACATTGAGGTTAGTGGACAACTTCTCAGAATTTATTCACTTCTTCCATCCTGTGGTTTATGAGGAGCAAGCTTAGGTTTGATGGTGAGTATGCACATGTACCTGCTGAACCATATCACTGGTCCAGCAATAAAAAGAGAGTCTTTAAAAGCCAGTTTTACATAATACCATTTAAAACTTATGTTAGTTGTTTTAAAATAGTGTATTTATCAAGTAACTGATTAACTTCTTATCCTTTCAGCATCATCTGAGAAAGGCCAAACACACAGTATGTACATAGGTTTCCTCTGTAATGTTCAAATATAATCTCTTTAAAAGGTGTTCTTCATTTCCAAAATTGTAAAGTTTAGTCTTGATTCAATACTTATGCTTTACAAAAAAAAGTCTGTGATTTGAAAATTATAGGTTCCATGTAAATAAAAAGTTTTATGTATACTGTTTTTCCAAAACAAAGCCTTTGGGATTTTAATATGAGACTGGATAACCCCAAAGTCTAAAAATGTTTTATTCCTATTGTTACATTTGTTATTTTCAATTTTATAATCATTGGCCTAAATCATAGAAAATACTCATTGTGTAATATATTAGAAAACTTAAAAATTTCTGAAGCATTTTTTTATTACTTTCAGAACAGAACATCACCAGACCAGAGCAAGTTATTCCTCATGGTAAACCAGGTATTTCCCAGGTGGTATTGCTGCATCCAGTTGTCTCACGCTGTCCTAGTTATATAAAAAGGAAGATTATGGAGTCAGATCTAAAATAAGTTGTGATAAGTCATGCCTCAAGTTGTCAACTTCTAAAGACTATTTCCAATCTTAGTTATTATCCCACTATTGGCTGAACTGAGAGTTTAATGGTAGGATTCAATAGACAGCCTGCCTGAACTGCCCAGCAGACCTGGGTTTATCAATCACAAAGAGCATCCAATCAACAGGTTAATGGGCTTTCATTTGGATTTGCCTGTTACTACATAAGACAAGAAGGACATCTAAAATTGTGTTTTAGATTTCTGCCTATCCCCTTAGATCCCCATCCCAAGAACATTGAGTAAATCCATATCTGTCCTACATCCTTGGCTCCCTCCATCTCTTCTACTCCAACCCTCCTTCCCTTGGGGTTTGGAGAAATTATAAGTGAAATTATATACCCTGATGATAAAGATGTAGAATTTACAGAAACAACTTAATAGCTAGATTTTATTTAAGAATAGAAATTTCTAGTATGTAATTCATTTTCTGGGGGAACTGGGAAAGGGGAAAGCCTTTGGAATGTAAACATAGAATATAGAAAATAAAAAAAAAGAAATTCATTTTCAGTAAATTATTTTGTTTAAATGAAACATAGGAAGTCATTTGCTTACATTTTTTATTTGTGTTATTTTTATTAGATATTTACTTTACTTACATTTCAGATGTTATCCCCTTTCCCCCTTACCCCTCCAAAAAAACTCTATCCCATCCTTTACCCCCCTTACCAACTCCTCCCCAACTTTCTTGACCTGGCATTCCCCTACATTGAGGCACTGAGCCTTCACAGGACCAATGGTCTCTCTTCTCATT